>VXBW01005008.1:156380-205015 GCA_013400375.1 Thinocorus orbignyianus | reverse complement strand
CCGCCGTCAGCTTGCGACCCCCCCTCGCACAGCCCTCCCCCCACACTTTCCTTCCCCAAAAACCCCGGGGGTGGAAATGGGGGTCTGGGTCCTGCCCGTTACCGAGATGGGCCGGTTCACAAACTGCTTCTGCCTCCCTTCCCTTCCCTTCCCCTCCTCCCCGCCCCCGGAGAGCTGGAGCTCGTTAGGCTCAGGGTTTTAACTTGAAGGTCATCCATAAATAAAAATAACGGGCCTGAATTTATCCCGGGACACANGGTAGCAGGTGTCCGGGACTGCCGGGACGGGGCGGCACCGACGGACGGGGCGGGTTGAGGGGGGAGAGTCATTGCGCCGCCGGGGGTCGCGTCGGGAGCCATGACGGGGGTGGAGGCCGAGCAGGAGTTCGACTTCGATTTCCTCTTCGAGTTCAAGCACAGCGATGAGGACGGCGGAGGTGGGTGGCGGCGGGATGCTGCGGGNTCCCTTCCCTTCCCTTCCCCTCCTCCCCGCCCCCGGAGAGCTGGAGCTCGTTAGGCTCAGGGTTTTAACTTGAAGGTCATCCATAAATAAAAATAACGGGCCTGAATTTATCCCGGGACACACCATTCCCAACTCTGGTGTTTTGGTCTGGCTGTCTATTTATTATTTTATTATTATTGTTATTATTTACGACTTTCAACAATAGCTGAGGTGGAAATGGAAGGAACGAGGCTGGAACTGACACAACCAGAGCCAGAAAGTTGTCGTTTCCTGGTATGAGGTTGGCTTGCTCCGGCGTCGGTGATAGCGGGTCACCATAAAAAGCTCTCATACCAGCAGATGATTTAAAGCAGCCTCAGAGTTAGGGCTGCCTCTGCCTCCCTGCTTCATCCTCTGCCTCCAAGCAGGGTGGCAAATCCTTGCCAGCCTCTCCCAGCCTGCCGGGATGCAGGTGGAGGCGTGCTGCTCCCCTTCCTGATGCTCTCCAATCACCCAACTCATTGTCAGTGTCCAAATAGTTGTTAGGAGCTTCCCGTTTTTATTTTTAGAAAAAAAAAAAAAAAACAAAACCATGGTTTTAAGACCACACCAAGTGTTGCAAATGAGTGTCCTGGTAATTAGACACCTGGAAAATGAAAGGGCCCGAGCAAATTAAGTGGTGGAAGTCCTAGGGAGAAAAGTACCCAGCTCCGCTAGGCAATTTTGAATACTTAAGCACAGACCAAGATGTGGTTTCATTTTTTAGAAATGTAAAATAGCCCTCACCTTCCCCAAAGCCCCTCTGAGCTGCAGGTGTTCGGTGTTCCTACTTAAAGAGTGTAAATAAAAACTGGTGGTGCCTGGTGCCTTGCAGGATCAGCCCGTTAATGACAGAAAGGAGTGAAACCTTTGGTCTGTGAAATTAACTAGGGAAAAATACTCAACAACCAAACCAAAACAATCTGAATTTTCGATGTTGCCATGAAGTGAAATGCATGCAGGATGTGAAGAATTTCTTGTCCTAGTTGTGTGTCACGTATTTGTTGGAGCAGAACCGTTGCAGACCTTGCACTGGTCTGCCTGGGGTTTGGCTCGGGATATTTAAAATATATTTCAAAAATATCCATCCAAAGTGTTCTGGTGGGTCACAGTTGAAGGTGCTGCCTTTCCTCCCATCCCTCTCGGTGCTGCCAGCATGCTCTGCACAGCTGCAGCGTGTGATGTGGTTTCAGGTCTTTGGAGCCACCTCCATCTCCTGTCCTCCAGGATTGGAGTTTTATTTCTACATGTCTAATTCACCCTGGTGAGGAAAATGTCAGCGTCCTATGGAGGCTGGCGAAGCATTTGTGTTCAATGAATTTTATAAACATGGAAGTTGTGGAGAAGAGTGTGCTTTTTCAGAAGTTGTGGAGAAGAGTGTGCTTTTCCAGAAGTTGTGGCTGGTGGTTTTTTGGCTCACAGACCCAGCGTTTGGTTCCGTTCCTTCTTAGAGCTTTGGGGCTTTTGTAGTTGGTGGACGTACTTTCTCCACGCTGCCTGAAAATTGAAGATACCTAAATGTATTTGGAAGGCTTTGGGTCTTGCTTCTTTCAGTTTTGAGTGCTATTGTGTGAGAGGCTGTATGACACGTTATTTTTCTTGGACCTTTACAAGTTGATGTTAAAAATACGCATAAGAGTCTAAAAAAGGCTGTTCCTTGCCACGTGCTTTAGGGGAGCTTCCTGCCTGGAGCAATCGAGTCTGTCTTTTAAATTAATTTTGTTAAAAACTGGATGCTGAAGGCTGGTCTGAGCCTTTATATTGCTTGTTTGGCCTGGGCTTGCAGACCTCCAGCAGACTTCAGCGTTCCAGTTTCATCCTGGTCATGCGTTAGATTTGAAGAGAAGTGCTGGGTTCACAGTGTTGTTCACACGGGTGGTAATTATCCCTCTATTTTGGTAGTTTACCAAAATAATTAATAGAAGATGTCAAGGCACTCATTTGGCAGCCAGCAGATGCTGCTTGTTGTGCCCCATCTGCAAAGGCCACCCGCTGGGCGCAGAGCTGGGACAGCCTGTGGTCCCCTGCCAGGGGGGACCTGCTGGATGTGGCACCTAGTGATGACATGTCACCAAGGCCATCCACCTGCACCCCGGGCCAGGAGGCTGCAGAAGGGCCTGTGGGATGTATGTGGAAGAAGAGCTTAGCCAGTGTCCCAGCAGCAGTGTGGGAAGGACATCATCTTCTTCTGGAGCTGGAGGAAGCAGTGAAGGGCTTGAAGGTGCTGCTTAGACCCTTTCTCTGAGCTAATTTCGGAAACGGAGAAGGTCTGAGTGCTCTTGTGCCACTTCAGGTGTGGGTTTTTTCCATGAAGAGTGAGAGGGAAGTGGTGGTGGTGGCGGCTGTGGTGACACTGAGTGGTGACGCCACATGGCAGGGCAGCAAGAAGAGGGGGCTCATTTTGGAAGGAGGGGACTCTGATCCCTGTGACCACTGCAGCCAGATTGTCCTTGTCAAAGTAGCATCTCCTTCTCCATAGTTCTTGCCTGCCTTGTTTGAGTAGAGTGTGAGGCTGCAGCATGTCATGGAATCATAGAATGGTTAGAGTTGGAAGGGACCTTAAAGATCATCAAGTTCCAAGCCCCCTGCCGTGGGCACGGAAACTTCCCACCAGAGCAGGTTGCTCCAAGCACCATCCAGCCTGGCCTTGAACGCTTCCAGGGATGGGGCTTCCACAGCTTCTCTGGGCAACCTGTTCCAGTGCCTCACCACCCGCGCATGTCTTGAATAATCCCGTTGGATTTGTGGCACGCTCCGGTGTAATTTAATGACCCTTCCCCAGTAAATGGCCGGTCTCCGAGGGGAGCCTGGAGGGTGAGTTCAGAAGGTGTTGCTGCTCCCTGCTCCCGTCCGTTACCTGACGTGACACCCATCAGCTGGAGCCTCGCAGAGCTGCTGTGGAGCTGCCACAGAGCATTAATTTTTCCTAAGTAGCGTTTGCCGGGGAGTCGCTGCCAGCGAGAAAGGCGAGCAGGGCATCGCCGGAGGGTGACACCAGAGAGGGCTGAGCTGATAAGCACAAGAAAGAGAATAGCTGCTGCCCTGGTGTTACTGGCTCGGGGCGGGGGGAGGGGTAGGGATGGGGGGGGGGCTCGTTTGCATCCGCAGTGGTCCCCGGGAGCAAGTCCTGTTGGGAATAACAGCTGCGGTAATTAACAGAATTTTTCTGTGTCTCTCTAGGGAAGGTGGGCAAAGGGTGAATCGTAGAATCATAGAGTGGTTAGAGTTGGAAGGGAACTTAAAGATCATCCAGTTCCAAGCCTCCTGCCATGGGCAGGGACACCTCCCACCAGACCAGGTTGCTCCAAGCCCCATCCAGCTTGGTCTTCAAGAAAAAAGCCAGGAAGGTCTATAAGCACAGTGATCAAAACATTGGCCAGATGGGACAGTGAGTCCTTCTTGAGATGCCCGTATTTTCATGCCAAGCCCCTCTCTCTGCCCTCAGAAGGGCTTCCTGTGGCACTGGAGGGAAGGGGAGCTGAGGAGTGGAGATCAGGGGCATCTGCAGCCTGTTTGGGAGGTGAGGCCGCCTCGGGCAAGAGGCAAGAGCAGACCCAGTGCAGGAATGAATGNCTTCCAGGGATGGGGCTTCCACAGCTTCTCTGGGCAACCTGTTCCAGTGCCTCACCACCCGCGCATGTCTTGAATAATCCCGTTGGATTTGTGGCACGCTCCGGTGTAATTTAATGACCCTTCCCCAGTAAATGGCCGGTCTCCGAGGGGAGCCTGGAGGGTGAGTTCAGAAGGTGTTGCTGCTCCCTGCTCCCGTCCGTTACCTGACGTGACACCCATCAGCTGGAGCCTCGCAGAGCTGCTGTGGAGCTGCCACAGAGCATTAATTTTTCCTAAGTAGCGTTTGCCGGGGAGTCGCTGCCAGCGAGAAAGGCGAGCAGGGCATCGCCGGAGGGTGACACCAGAGAGGGCTGAGCTGATAAGCACAAGAAAGAGAATAGCTGCTGATCTCATCTAAATCTCCCCTCTCGGAGGGGTCCCTGCAGTGGGGTGAGGCCGGGACTGGTTTTGGGGTGCTGGTTCCCCGTAGCGTGGCAGGGATGGGGGCGTGCAGTGTCTCCCCTGTGCTGGGGTATGAGTCTGTGGTGTTACCTGTCACCTTCCAGGTTTTTCACGCTGGCTGTTGAGCTCTGCTTTTGCTTTTACGTATGCCTGGAGCTGTTAAATGGTGAGATCAGTGGCCAGGAGCATGCTGCTGGCATCGCTTGACGTGGCGCGCGCAATAACCGGCAATTTCAGTGGAATTTCGGCTGTCGCGGAGTAGTGAGGCATCCGTGTTTATCCTTCACCTGGCCTCTGCCAGTTGGGCTGGAGGATAAGTGGTCCCAGAAACCAGAGCAGGTCAACACGTCCGTCGTGTTCCAAAATCCTCGTTAACTGGAACCAGTTGGAAACTTGCTGTAATGGAAATTTTGGTTGTGTATAATTTTTTTAACAGAACGCAGTTGATGGTGTTCTTTGCTTCAGTCTGCCTCCACTTTTGTTTTTTGTCCTGTGGGGTTTTTTTGTCTATTCCAACTTTTCATGGAGGGGATCAGGCTCACTTACGTAAAAGCTTCTGAATGCTGAAGCACCGTTGTTTGAAAACTCAATTATTTTGCTCAGAAGGTTTGCATAAGAAGAGTGTTCTCAGAACAAGCTCAGTCCATGTATATCCCCCTCACAAGATAACTTGTCTTATGCTTCTCAGCTGGTAGCATTTTCAAGAATGCTGGTCTGCAGCTTCTCCCCTTGCACAGCACGCTTGTGGGCTCAGTTGCTAAGGAGAAAACTGCTTTTTTGTGTGTTGTACCATGTCTCTCCACTCCAGCTCAGTATGTTTCCAGTCAGTATATTTGTGCAGCACTTCATATCATTCTTTTTTGTCTGTTTGTTTGTTTTCCAGAGCACTATAATTATACATCTTCCAACGTAAATGCTGGCTTGCCTCTAAATGTGGCACATTCCTCATTGTCAACTCCATGTCATGGCCTTCAGACATCAAATCCCGTCATTTCAGTTGTCCCATCAACCAACCATCCTTCTGGATACGGAGGACATATCGACAGTGGAGCCTCCGAGTATTACCTGCCTCCAAACATTAGACCTAATGGAGCTCCAGCACTGGAGAGCCCTAGAATTGAGATCACTTCTTACATGGGACTCCATCATAACAACAACCAGTTTTTCCATGATGAGGTTGAGGAGGCCATCCCAAACACCAAGCGCTCGCCTTCCACTGCCACTTTGAACTTACCCAACATCGAGGCCTACAGAGACCCGTCCTGCCTGAGTCCAGCGAGTAGCTTGTCTTCCAGAAGCTGCAACTCTGAAGCGTCTTCCTATGAGTCCAACTACTCGTATCCGTACACTTCACCCCAGACCTCTCCGTGGCAGTCCCCGTGCGTCTCTCCGAAGACCACTGACACAGAGGAAGGCTACCAACGCAGCATGGTAGCCTGCACTTTGCTCAACTCTCCGAGGCACTCCCCGTCCACCTCTCCCAGGACGAGCATCACGGAGGAAAACTGGTTGGGAGCTCGCAACTCCAGGCCACCGTCCCCCTGCAACAAGAGAAAGTACAGCCTCAACGGCCGGCAGACCTCCTACTCCCCCCACCACTCCCCCACGCCTTCTCCACAGAACTCCCCACGGGTGAGCGTCACAGATGAGACATGGCTGGGGAACACCAACCAGTACACCAGCTCCGCCATCGTCGCTGCCATCAACGCCCTCACCACTGACAGCACCTTGGATATGAACGACGGGATTCCCATCAAGTCGAGGAAGACCGCCATTGACCACACCCCGTCCATGACTCTCAAAACTGAACCAGCTGGTGAGGACCATGGGACCATATCACCAACTGCTGATTTGTCACCAGAAGACTTCTCCAGCTTTCAGCACATCCGGAAGGGAAACTTCTGCGAGCAGTATCTGTCCGTGCCACAGCATCCCTATCAGTGGGCCAAACCAAAGTCCCTGTCTCCGACATCCTACATGAGGTAAGGGACCCCAACTCAAGAGGGCAACCCTTGTGATCTTTATTGCATGCTTTTTTCCCCCCTCCTTCTCCTTCCCGTCTCTGCTTCCCACTGAACCTGTCCATCCACTCATTCCATTCTAGCTGTTTCTTGTGACGCTGCTCCCGTCCTTGGTGTGGTGTGACCATGAGTAAAACCTTGAAGGTTTAAAACGTCTATCCTAGGAGTCATCCACGCATGGGTTGTAACTGCTTATCCGCTTCCCAGGGGATGAGCTGCAGCTTGGGAAGTCTGGAAATAGGCTATTCAAAAGCTTGTCAGGCAGCAGGACGATTTGGTACCATCACACCTGCGGCTTTCCTTAAATTGTTCGTCTTACTGTGTTTTTGTTGTGGGATTAGGAGATCTTCCCGTTACTGTGGCTGTTGCAAGGCCTTTTACATTGATACTTTGACTACTTGTTTAGAGTGAGTAGAAAGAGAATAGGAATACAGCCCTTCTGTGCATTATTTCAGCTTTTACTTTGCTTCATCTGAAAGCTTCTTACCAGTCTTCTTTTCCTGTCTGCGTTGGACAGAGATTTTCTTCCCCCACCTTCCCCATTTTTTATGTTTAAAGAAGAAAAACTTACTTTTCAGATGGTAATATACTAGTCATATTTATTTATCATAAGACAACTCCGAGTAGGAAGCACCACAGAATAGCCAGAGTTTGAGTTACATCCATTGGTTTCTCTTTCAGTCTCAGTTGCAGTCTTCATTTTGAAGCCTTCTGAAGGCTGTATATGCGGTGACACATGGTGTGGGAAAAGAGTTTGGCTTTCTGAAAGCTTGCAGGTTGATTCCAGTCCCAGGTCGTGATGGCCACCCTATCCTCTTCCTCCCCGAGCACTTCTGACTTCTTACTTCTGGCAGCAAAGGCGTCCTTCTCAAATTGAAGGTGGTGGGCATGTCGCTGAAATGCTTTAATTGGTGATACATTCCTTGGCTCTCAGCCTTGCCAATCTCACTTTTTTTTCCAGCCAGCACCTCTCTGCCTTGTGCTATCTCCCAAAACTGAGATTGTGTAGTGCAGTCTGTGGCCCTTTGTGTTAACAATGTGTACTGCTGTGGTCTCCTTCCTTACCACTCACCTGAAAGGAGGTTGTAGAGAGGTGGGTGTTGGCATCTTCTCCCAAGTGAATAATGGCAGGACCAGAGGAAATGGTCTGAAGTTGCGGCAGAGCAGGTTTAGATTAGGTCTTAGGAAGAATTACTTGACTGAAAAGAGTGGTCAGGCACTGGCCCAGGGAGGTGGTGGAGTCACCATCCCTGAAGGTCTTTAAGAAACGTGTAGATGTGGCACTTGAGGGCATGCTCTAGTGGCTGAGATTGTAGGGTTTTTTTGTGTGTGTATGATTGTACTCGGTGATCTCAGAGGTCCTTTCCAACCATGACGATTCTCTGATTCTCCTCCTTGTCCTCTCTGTGTTGCCCAAGCTCTGTGCAGGACCCTGGCACAGTTCAGTGCTGGGAAATGCCGCAGCCTCTTTGGGTCTGGCTGAGCCATCCCCTGCCGTTTGCAGCTGGGCTGGAGAATTTTAACACCAGGCAAATCCTTCAGAGGAACTTGAAAGAGAGCCCTTTTATGTTCTCCCACCGAAGTGCCGAGTGGCCCGCGTTCCTCAGGAGAGGCTGGCTGTGGGCTTTGGCGTTGTGTGTGGGGGTGGCTGCTGCTTTTCACCAAGGACTTCAAGGGCAGCAAGAGGACAGTTTGACCAAACAGGATTTTATCTTTCCCTTGCAGTGAGCAGCCTGTGGGCGCTTCACTATGGTCCATCAGGAGGCACCCGGCGTGCCTGTGTGCTAACACAAACAAGAAAGGTGAAGCGTACAAAACGGAGCCCCCACTACGTTGTGTATTTAACTTCTTTTTTTTCCACTGTTTTGGTCTTGTGTAAAATATGTTTCCTGGTTCGCAATATGTTTCCATGTGATCTCATTAACTCGTGCTCCGGGGCAGTTGGAAGTTACTGTCGAAATGTGATTTTAAGTTATTTTACCAATCAGATACACTGGCCGTGCTTCCTTCCACCAAAAATACCTCTCGTTTTATGTATATGAAAGTGCTGGGCAACTGAGCACGGACGTCAACAGGATCACAGCCTACGCAACAGAAACTATGTTATTTTAAATCTTTCCAAAAAAATTGGTTAAGAATTTGTCACAACAGAGCTGGATTATTTTTTTTTTCCTGTTATTTTACACATCTGTTCTATTTCAAACGCGCGGGCTGCAGGGGTGGGTTCCAACAAACAACTCGGGCTCCAAAATCTACCCGCTCGTAATGATTTGGAGATAACCAGATTTGATTACCTCCTCCGTCTCTTCCTGAATGCGCGGTACCGTTTTAATCAAAAACCAGCGTGCCTTGGAAAATCACTGACGCCTTTCCCTGCCTCCCTTGCCTTCCCATCTCTCGGGGGGGCAGGAGGGAGCAGGATCAGGCAGACGGGTGGGATTTTTCCTGGGATTTTATAGCCGGCATAAACCTAAAAGGGAAGCTGCTTTTTTGGTGGTGTTTCTAAAATCGATGATGTTTTTCATCGGTCGTAATTAGAGCTCGATCCGCTTTAGGCTTTTGAAGTCCCGGAGCAAGGGAATAATAAAGAATATATAATAAGAGTATATAATGATGCCTGCCTTAACAGAGATGCAGTCTTTCCATGCCTGCTTTGCTCAGTCGCTTATAAGGGCTGTGAGCTGGGAGGTTCAGCCCTGCTCCCTGGGCCAGGAGCTCTTTGGACCTCTAGAGATCACCCAGTCCAACTCCTGCTAAAACAGGGTTGCCCAGAGCACGTCCCTCAGGATGGCATCTGGGTGGGTCTTGAAGTTCTCCAGAGAAGGGGACTCCACCACCTCCCTGGGCAGCCTGTTCCTGTTGTAGCCGGGAGCCTCAGGCCAGGTCTTTAATGGTGGAAAATATTTAGAGACCAGGCAGGGATTTTCAGGAGAAGATTTAGAGCAAACCCTGAAGTAGTGATGAGAGGCGTGCCCTTTCCAGACCAAAATGAGTTACCTAAATGTACCAATCTGCCTCAAAAGTTGAGGTAGATCATTACATGGAGAGTCTAGAGGTGGTCTAAGTGAAATTCTGCTTTAGCTTTATATCCAAAGTCTTTTTTTTTTCTTTTTTTTTTTCCCCCCCTTCCCAGTTATTTGTGCATTGAGCTGTCTCACTCAAATACAGTAAGTTTCTGTTTGTGGTCCTGATTTTGTCATTAAAGTAGTAAATAGTTTAAAAAGGAGCACTCTTACCAGGCAGTTGCAGCCTGAGCGAGTGGTGCTCTGTGTTTCTCAATTTCTTGCTGACTCAGTTGTGCTTCTTTCTGTGACATTTCTCCACCACCCCTCAGAGGTGTGCACCGCAGAACCTCTCAGGGGCAAAAATGTCAAAGCCAGAATGGAAGTACAGCACTGGACTTCTACCCTCGGGCGTGAAGGCAGTTTTAGGGACTATTTCCGAAACGAAAATCCCATTTTTAGTGTTTACCCACTCATTAGCACATCCCGGATCATCCTATATTACAACAAAAAGTGTAGGTGCTCATGAAAGTGACAGATTTCTGTGTGTCTTGCATTTTTTTTATGACTTCCTCTTCAACCTCGGTCTTTGACTCAACACAGCCTGGAATTTCCTAGAGACAGTTTCTTACTTGCTGAAAAGTAATGCACTGTAGTTGTTTCCGGTGTCATCAGTTTAATCCAAGAAGTACAGCTGGCCTCTAACCCCAGAGTTTTCGTTAAATGTAGTGTTTTTTTGGGGGGAAGGGGGAAGAGAAATGGTTGGGTTTGTTGGTTGGGCCTGTGAGGTCTACCACACCAAAAGGAGCTTCCAGGAATAGACGCCCAGTTCCAGGTGGTTTATAAAAGCTCCCTGCTGTGTTTGCTTGTATAATTTATTTTTTTTTAACTGTTGAAAACCACATTTTTTTTAGCTGCAGTCTCTTCTTCAGCCTCAAATATATACCTGTATGTTCTTGACCTCACAGACACAGGGTCGTGTGGTTTTATGTATGGAGGCTGTACTTTGCATCCAGAGATTTGGTCTACCTGTCTACCAGTTGCAAAAGCACATTTGGCTTTTGTCTGCATCAGTGGGCTTGTTTATTTTTTTGTGGATTGTTTGGATTCCACTTTGTGACTGTGACAGGGTTAAACTCAAGCATGCAAGCATCGTTCATCAAGGCTCCAAACCATATGATCTCCTTAAAAATGGTGATTTTAAAATGTTGGCTATATTTTCCTTCTTTCTTTTGATTTGTGAGCCTTACAGATACTCTTGATGTGATTTTTTTTTTAAAGTTTTTTATTATTTGGAAGAAAAAAAAGGATAGTTTGATCCAGATCATGAGATAGAGGACTACCTTACTGGGGAGAAGTTGGGTTTCTCAAGAAATTGGGGGTTTCTGAAGGTGGAAAAGGGCACCAGCTGTCTTAAGATGAGATAGACACTGGTGGTGCAGCAGCACTGGATTTGCTGACCTGCACGTTGATGGCAAACTCGGGTGTTTATCGCAAGCCAGAGGAAGTTCTTCAGACAGAGCAAAGATAGGGCTCTCTGGGCAAGACCCATTGGAGTTGGGACTTGGGGCTGTTTGTCAGTGACCATCTGCTGGGACTCAGTAGTGTTAACTGAGGGGCAGAGGGAATGGACAGGGAAGAGCCTACAGTGCCTCTAACTTTTTTCCCCCTTTCCTGCTGTATTTGTGCTGGATGGGGATGTTCAGGTGCTTCAGCAAGTTCAGTTTGCCACTGCGGAGCAGCAGCTTTTGATTACGTTAGGGTGCTGTACCATAAGGCTGAAGACTGCTTGGAAGCCTGTCCCACTAAACTGATTTTTTTTTTGTTTGCCTGCTTGATTTAAGCCTCCCCGTGCTTTCTTCTGAGTGTTCTGCAGTTCATTCAAGCGCCCCTGTGAGCATCTTATTAATGGCCTGCCTTCACCAGCTCGTTGTAGGCACCGTGTGATTCTAAATTGAGAATGAGCAGAGACGCGATGCCAGCCGCTTGTTACCTCCATTCCCCCAGCAGCAGCTTCTTCTTTCTCTAATCCAAAGATTTCCCATGCAAGTTGACCTCCTAATATGACATTTCAGGACGGTAGGTAGTGTCAGGTGCCATCTGGGAGTACGACGGCAGCAGCTCACGTTTTCAGACTTCAGCATGAGGAATTCCAGCTGAATGGTGGGATGCAGCATCTATATTAGCAGCTCCCGGCTAGATTGCTTAATTGTCAGAAAGGAAATTAAAAAAAAAAAAGAAAAAAGAAAAAAAAAGAATAGAGAAAAATCTACTCATGTTGGTCAACTCGTAGGTGAAATATAAAGCAGTATATTTTTTTTCCTGACCACAGTCAAGCTGGTGGATGTGTAGGCGTCATCGTTGTCTTCTTGCACTTCCAAGAAGCGCTTGAGGATCTTTAACAGGCATCTGCTTCGATGTGAGACACAGGCGGTAAATAATGAACCGTATCCATACTTGCATTTGAAGCAGAGTTGGAGCAGGAAACTTTTACCAAGCTAGCAGCCTGGTAGAAGTTTCAGCAGCCCTGTGGTTTCTCCAGTTTTATGTTTCTGCTTCTAAAGGAACGCTCCCGGTTAGGGAAAAGAAGTTTAGTGCAGGGCACTGAGTCTCAGCCACCCTCCTTCCAAGTCAGTTGCCTGACTTAGACACTTACTGTGTCCTGCTCATCCAGGTGGTGGCTTCTGCCACTGCCAGACAGCCCTCTGGGGAGGGTGACTCCATGCTGGAGTGCTTGGCCAAGGAGGAGAGTTGTTGGTCCCTATGTGAGACGGGCAGTTGTTCTGACACCTTCTGCCCAGCAGCCCTACTGAAGGACAAAAGTGTCTGCAGATCTCTTTTTCAAGTGGCCTTGGGCATCTAGTAGCTTAGAAAGTGTAAGGGTAATTCAATTCCCAAACGTGTAGCAGTCATGTGGAAATGGGGCTTAAACACCTTTGCAAAGTTTAGTAGAAGTTTTTGGCTTTGTTTCCTCCCTGTCTATATTCCAGTGTGCTGCTTAATATCTTTCTTTCTTTCTTTCTTTTTTTTTTTTTTTGTAGCTTGATAAATCTTTCTGCTAAAGGCAGAAGTCAGCCAGACTGGATAATCTGTTTTTGATTTAATCATATTGTGTATCTGGTGTATGCAAAATAAATCACTATTCATCTGGTTTGTAATCTGATTTATGTAGGACGGAGGGAGTTACATTGAGCGAGTTTTCTACAGCCCAACACCAGGTTTTTGTGAGCCCGCCTTGAAACAACCAGCCCTCGTTACAGCAGTTAGGAAGGCTGCAGTTAGATTTATTGTGGTGTAGAAAGGAGTGGGACAGGCTTTCAGTTGGTGGAAAATTCGATCTGAGGGAAATGCAGTGATGTATATTTGATAGGAAGACTGCGTGAAGACCTTTTATTTCTCTTCTTGACCCCTGTGGAGAGGCTCTTCTCCCCTCCACGTGATGCTGCCTAGATGAGGTAGTTTGGGGCTTTTTGAAATTGATAAGGCTTATTTGCAGCAACCAGATTTGATTTTTACCCCTGCACCGTTTGCTTGGTGACTTTTTCCTTTAACCACGTGTAGCTGCAGGAAATTAAGTGCATGATGAAGATAACCCAACATAGGAAATAGCTCTGACAGCCCCAGCCCATGACACTGTTAAATGCATCACTCTGCTTCCTTTATCAGGAAAACTGCCATTAATTGTCAATTTATAATTGGGCAGGTGGTATTTTGGAATTTCAATGATAGATTGCAGGCTAGGAGAAAACTGTGCTTTTATGTTCAGGCTTTATTTGAGAACATTAATTTTACGGCTTAATTATACTGACATTGTCAGGTGCTGATTTGAAAGGGGATTTTGTGGGTTTTTTGTTTGGTTGGTTGGTTGTTGGTTTTTTTTTTAATAGATGTAATTAGTTATTAAACTATTACCTGCTTCCATGTATCTTAAAAAAAAATAAAAATTCCCTCATCAGGGCTACATGCTGCCAGTCAGAATTGTCCTTTTTAATTGTTTGAAGTTTTTAATCTCAGAAAAAAAAAAGAAAAAAAGAAAAAAAAATCCACCAAGTGAGAATTTACTGAAAACCAGAAACATCTGTTTAAAAATGTGTGCTGATCATCACCAGGAGAGACACAGCTGTTTTGCTCTGCTCTTTGTCATTTATCATCAGTCAAATATGGTTTATCCAGAATCTTTTTTCTTTTTTTTTTTTTGAGACTTTTTCAGAGTAAAGTACGTGTCCCTGACGTCCCAGGCAAAGAGTAGTGACTCTAGACAGTGGCCAATTGCCTGTAACTTTTTGCTGACTCTTTACTCTTTGTATGATGAGTGTCTGGTAGCAGAAGAGCTCTTCTTTGCCCCCCATGGTGGGCCCTGGCTGTTTTGGGTTAAAAGGCTTCCACAGGAGCTCAGAAGATGTGGCGTCAGGGCCTCTAGCCAAGGCTGAGGCTCCCATGCTTTGGAGGGGAGGCAGTAGCCAAATTCAGGATTTGTCTCTGGCAGGGTCTTGCCTCTGCAGACAGTGCCCCGCTGCTGGATCCAGATGTTCACAGGAGGAGTCCTCGCAGAGGCAGCGTCTGTCTTCTGGATGAGCTCCCATTTGGGCTGAGCTGGGCGCTGTACGGCTACTTTGAGGCCCCGTACCTCAAAAAAAGACATGGAGGTGCTGGAGGAGGTCCAGAGAAGGGCAACAAAGCTGGTGAGGGGTGTGGAGAATAAGTCTTATGTGGAGAAGAGGTTCAGCCTGGAGAAAAGGAGGCCGAGGGAAGACCTTCTCGCTCTCTACAACTCCCTGAAAGGAGGGTGTAGAGAGGTGGGGGTCGGTCTCTTCTCCCAAGTCACAGGTGACAGGACAAGAGGAGATAGCCTCAACTTGAGCCAGGAAGGTCCAGATTGGATATTAGGAAAAATTTCTTCACAGGAAGGGTTATTAAGCATTGGAATGGGCTGCCTAGAGAAGGGGTTGAGGCACCATCCCTGGAGGTATTCAAAAGATGGGTTGGCATAGTGCTTAGTGACGTGGTTTAGTGATGGTGGGGTTTTTTTAATTAGAGTTAGGTTGACAGTTGGTCTTAAAGGTCCCTTCCAACCGAGACGATTCTGTGATTCTACCCCTTTCTTAATTTTGAGGATGCTCTGTGTCCTGAGTGCTGGAGAGCAGGGTAGCTGGAAGTTTGGCACCCATGACTCACCAGCGAGCCATGCTGGGGGAGCAGGGGGTGCCTGAAGAGAGCAAGGGTGGTCCTGGTCCTCATCCGGGGCTGGGACTTGGTGGCTCCAGCTGACCACTGTGATGCATGTAGTGGGGGTCTGCAGGCATTGAAATTGCATGGCTCAAACTGGCAGAGGTGTAGGAAGTGGAGAAAGATAATGTAGAGAAGCTTAGCATCACCTGAAGTCCCATCAGTGTATATGCACATGTACACCAGCAGGTAGAACTTAAATGTGCTTGTGATAAAGGGCTGGATAAGCACTCAAAAAAGAAAAAAAAAAGGCAAAAGATAAAAAAAACACAAACTGAGGTTATAGTCTGTGGTCTGCAGTGGAAGGCAGCAGGGATGCTTTGGGGATGTGCAAGCTGTGATGCCTGCAGAGTCATCAGAAGCACGCTGGGGTAGTGTGTGGAACATGGGGAGGGTAAAATAGAGTATTCAGTCTCTAGCTGAATACGTGCTTGCAATATATGCATCCAGCACAGAAACTCTTTTGCCTGTTTTCCCTCCCAGCCATCCAAGATAAGCCACGATTCATGGTGCTCAGAATGTCCTTGCACTGGGGCTGTAGCAGGGAGGAGGGGAACCAGTAAACTCCCGGTGACCAGCCTCTTCGTCAACTGGGAGAGAACTAATGAGCCCTTCAGCTTCGTTGTTTGCGCCCTGTGACAAGACTTTGTTGTGGCCCTGGTCTGTGGTGACAACAAAAGGTTGAGGACAGTGATTTTCTGCTTGCTGGTGGTCTTCTCCAGGCTGGTGGGAGAGATAATAAAGTTTGATCTAAGAGGACAGGGTAGTATGTTGTGGTTGTGCCTTTTAACTGCTTGTAAAGGCTTTTGAAGGACACCTGGTGAGGAGAATTCACCAAAGGAAAGGATATACTCTAGACACAAAATCAGTGTTTTCATCAGGAAGCTTTTTCCTTCAATTTTAAGATCTATAAATCCGTCTCAGGCCTAAGACTGTTTCTACAGTGCTTGTGGGGAGGGGGTTTTCTTGGTTTTTTTGTTTTTTTTTCAACCCAAAGTGTCACCTTGGCATTTCTGACAGCCGACCTTTCCTGACTATTTTCGAGTGTGGTTTTACACTGGAAGTGGGTTTCTAAGAATGACACTTCCCCCCCATCGCATGTTGTCGGGCCTGCTCGCTTGCGTGATGGTAACGAGTCCTTAATATTTTAGCTAATTGCAGAGTCAATACAGGGCCGGAAGAGCGAGCTGGATTTTCTTCTGGCTTATGCGTCATCGTTAGCAGGATTTGTAGGCAAGTTCTGACTTCAGAGCTTGCTCCCTTGCAGTGCGTGAACCAGAAAGAGAGCGGCTTCGCTTTGAGACTCTCCGCTGTGTTTTGGGTTGGGAAGGAAGCTGGGAAATGGCTTTTTTTTAATTCTTTCCACCCCCTGTAAACTGAGTAGATCTGTTGAAATCCATTAGATTCATTAAATGCAGAACTCCTCCAGAGCTGGTTTGGCATTCACTTTCACAGCAGAAGTCCTCTTCCTTAAATTCCTCTGAGTCTTTTTGACTACCTTTCTCCTTTTGGTTCAAGAATCAATATATTAACATATTGTAAGCTGCGTCTTAACGTTTTTCCACTTTGTTTACAAATCGGGTAGCAGCTGGGCCATCAGACATGCTCGACCCATAAATCTTCATAAAATAACCATTACCTTCTAAATTACTTATGTCGTGGCATTATCCATATTGATGAAATTTTAAATGTAAGATGGTGAAGGATGAACCGCGAAAGACGGTCTCTAAAGTAATAGTGCTGGATGCTTGGGGTTTGTGGTGGTGTACTTGATGTTAATTTTTAATACGTTTTCCTTTCCATTATAGCCCATCCCTGCCTGCCCTTGACTGGCAGCTGCCATCTCACTCAGGACCTTACGAACTGCGTATCGAAGTGCAGCCGAAATCCCACCACCGGGCTCATTACGAGACAGAAGGCAGTCGAGGGGCTGTGAAGGCATCTGCGGGGGGACACCCCATCGTGCAGGTACTGAAACGTGTGATGAGCAGCACAGGTTGTTTTGTCTCAGTGCTCCGTGGTGAGCAGCCTTTCTGCTCCCACACTGGAGAAGTGGCAAGAGATTTTTCTTGTCCTCAAGTAGGACTGTGCGTGAGCGCGCCTCAGAGTGTGCTTTAAACTGGATGGAACAAGCTTTATTAAAAACAAGGCAAGAGCATCCTCTTGCTTTTAGCACTCTGGGTATGGCACAAGCAGATTGCTGCAGCTCTGTGCCAAGAAAGCTGGTGGCAGCTTGGGGTGCATGAGGAAGAGTGTGGCCTGCAGGTTGAGGGACCTGCAGGTCATCCTTCCCCTCTGCTCTGCCCTGGTGAGGCCCCATCTGGAGTCCTGTGTCCAGTTCTGCTCTCCCCAGTTCAAGGACAGGGAGCTGCTGGAGAGGGTATAGCAGAAGACCACAAAGATGGTCAGGGGCCTGGAGCAGCTCTCTTCAGAGGAAAGGCTGAGGGACTTGGGTCTTCTTAGTCTGGAGAAGACAAGACTGAGGGGGGATCTGGTCAACACCTATAAATACTTACAGGGTGGGTGTCAAGAGGAAGGGGCCGGTCTTTTTTCAGTGGTGCCCAGTGACAGGACAAGAGGTAATGGGCACAAACTTGTACATAAAAAGTTCCACCTAAACATGAGGAGGAGCTTTTTCCCTTTGAGGGTGGCAGAGCCCTGGAAGAGGCTGCCTAGAGAGGTGGTGGAGTCTCCATCTTTGGAGACGTTCAAAACCCGCCTGGACAAGTCCCTGTGCAACCTGCTGTAGGAGGACCTGCTTTGTCAGGGGGGTTGGACTAGATGATCTTCAGAGGTCCCTTCCAACCCCGTGTCATTCTGTGATTCTGTCCATATACAACTTAGCTAGAGTTCTGCTGGCAAGTGGTGACCGTGGACCTCTCTGTGCAGTCAGATTCCAGACATGCAGTTTATACTGGAATCAGCTGGGGACGTGCCTCAGTACACTTAGTCCTTAACTTGTGGTTGGATTAATCAGAGCTGTAAACACATGTCGGAGGGCAGAGCTGCAGCAGTGATGTGGAAGTATGTCGCTGGTTTGGATGCTGCAGCGAATGCTGAGCAAAGCGGGGCTTGTTGAGTTTCTTCTGTTTAGTTCTTTAAACCCTTCCAGCCGCTCTGGAGAGCGTCTGAGGTCTGAATCTAGTTTCATGAATTCAACCAAACTCTTCAGTTACTGTATATAAAGCATTTAATTTAATAACACTGTAAACTGACCCTTAATTCATTTATGTGACTGGTCTCATTCATGTTTAAAGAGCATTTCTCAGGAGTGGGTAGAACAAGATTTTTTTGTTGTTGTTGTTTAAAACAAAAAAAGGAAAAGTAGAGGGAAAGAACCAACTCTGCCCATCCCTTCTCAGCCACTTCTTTCCCACCCAGTGGTTAAACTTTCAGTGCCTTCTGTGCAGCAGTACCTGGGTGTTATCACTGCCCTGCTGTGGTGGGACCCACGGGTGCCCGGGCAGGGTCCATGGAAGGGAGAGAGGGAGGGAAGGAGGAAGGGAGGCGTTGACGTTGCTTGGGTTTATGCCACAGCTCTTCCCATAGGAGCTCTTCCTTGCTGGCTGACCGGATGGCTCGGGATGATTACAGATCCCTGCCTTTTGTTCATTTACTATAAACCCCCTGAGCAAACAACGTTGTTGGAAGGGATGGTGGGAGCTGGATGACATGGGGCAGGGGAATGCGGCAACAGGGCTTGTGTGAGGCTGCGGCAGCTGGGAGAGGAAAGTGAGGGGAGCTGTCAGCAGCCAAACACGGTTCGCTCTTACAGCTCTGCCAAAACTCATCAGTGACACGGGATTATGGAAGTGATCTGCTGAAAGATGAAAAGTTTCAGCAGAACATTTGTGAATGGTATTAAAGAGGGGTTTGCGGCAGACATGCTTGATGACAATTAATACCTACTCTGTTCGTGGCTTGATGCAAGGAAATGTAAATGGGGAGGCATCAATTCGCGGCGGCCAGCCTGGCGTTTAAAGTTTCCTACGTGCTTTTTGGAAAGACTGAATGTGATGCCAACATTTAATTGGACTAAGTGCGTCCAGACATTTCCCCTCTCATCCCCTGTCCTGGTCTGCTGGGAGTGAGCGTGCGGCTTCCAAAGGCAAATAAGTGTCAGAAAAGAGGAGAGGAGAGAAAACTGCGGAAGGGCACGAAGGGAGAGGGGAGGAGGCAGCCAGTCCTAGCTCTGTCAGTTGGCTCTACCAGTTTAATAAAGATTAATGTATTTTTCAACCTGGACATCCTTTTCTCCAAAAAGAACAGAAGTATAAAGAGGGCCAGGAGAAGCGTCTCTATGCTGATGCTGCCATCCCAGCCAGAGTTACCTGTTTGAGGAAAGACTTCAGAGCTTCTGACTGAGACCAGAGTTGGATGGATGGACTTTCCAAAAAAGAAAGTGCTTACAAGTACTTTTTATAAGAGAAATAGTAAGTACTTGTAAATAAGTAAGTACTTTAAAAAAAAAAAAGTACTTCTAAATAAATGAAAAGAGGAGGAGGAAGAAACTTAGGGGGTAATTTCTGGTAAACTAGCGGCCAACAAAAGCTGTAAAATGCATCTCTGAATCAACATATTTCTGGACATTGCTGGTGTTTGGGTCAGGTTTGATTCAATCCACTTTGTTACACAGAAAGGAGCCCAGGCTTCACAATTCACACCCAGGTGTAAGCTCAAACAGTGTCTGAATGTCTTCAGGTGTGAGACTTTGGATCAAGCTTTTCCCTCTAATTTTTCCAGCTGTTTTCAATTTTGTTGACTCAGTGAAACACACCATAAAGCAGCTCTCATCTCTTGTGTTGCCCTTTTGCAGGACTTTTTTTGCCCTATGTGGGCAGTCGGGTCTTTCTTGTGTTGCTGCTTTGGGGGAGCTTGCTCAAAATCTGCTTTTGTTGAAGCTCTTTCCCTTTACCTTCAATGGGAGGAGAATGAGGATGAGGTCTCTTCCTCTCCATTTCAAATGCCCTCTCACTAGGATCCTGCATCCCAAAACAGGAGATTTTCTCCCATTAATGCCTTCATGTATCTGTAGGGCATGCTAAGGCAGAGGAGAAGTAAATCCAGAAACCATTTGCTGCTGAGGGCACAGTTCCACAGCAAAATTGCCTGGAAGTTGCCTTCTTTGCAACTGGAGCATGTTTATCTTTTGGGGTTTTTTTTCCAGGCAAAGTTAGCTCACTTGCTGCTGCTCCTTGTAGGAGGTGGAAGGGTCCAGGACAAGGAGACTGGTGGTGTAGGAGGGCCAGAGTCTCTCTCAGGTGTGACATGAAATCCAGGGTTGGAGACTGATATTTTTTTCCCTGGTTTTAGTACCTCTTCCAGGCTGTTGACTTCTCTGGAGCTGGAGAGGGCTGCGAGTACAGCGGAGAGCTTTGCACTGGGACCTGGCAGCGTGCTCAGTGCCTGCTGGTGTATGAGACTCCTCACACTGTCCTCTACTGCCCAGGAAAGGGCAGGCAGTGCTGAGCATGGCAGGTTGCTGTGAGGGTTTGTGCTGACCCACCAGGGGACCTTGTCTGGAGGGTGCTGGCTGATGCCCGTGGCAGCAGAGTCTTGCCCCAACCTGGTGCTGGAAGGCGCCACTTGCTCCTTATCATTCCATTATCTGCGTAGGACTTTCTCCATCATCCCACGGGCTGTCTCCCAGCTGTACTAGATGCCAGTGGGATTTCCTATGGATTTCCTTCTGTGGGATGGCTGCACTCTCCCTTCTCTCTTAGAAACAGCACTTTTTTGAGCACTTTGCCTTGCCTGCCAGGGATGCTGAGCCTGGTAACGCAGTATTCCCCTCTCCCACCTATCACCTTTGCCTGTTTGGGTGTTTGGCTGCCGTGGCAGCCCCAAGCTATTGCTGTTCCTGATTGCTAAACGTGGGATGAGCCGGCGCACCTATCGAGCTAAAAATGCTGCAGAAGATTGGCAAGCGAGCGGTGCTGGGGAGCGGTGCCGCTGAGCTCATGGCTGGCACTGGCTTTTACCCCTTGGCTTGGGGAAGTATTTTGTGAGTTGTTGTTTTTGCCTTTGGTGGTTCCAGAGCAGGGTACTCCCCACTCTGAGTCATATTGGGGCCGGTGCCCCAGCTGTCATTGGGCATTACAAAGCTTCATGCTAAGCTTCATGCCAAGCGAGAGTGAAACCTGGGACCACTCTGCGGAGGGAAATCACGCCTGTTGGCATCCTTGCTGGCACCTCTGTGTGTGCAGGAGTTCTCCAAATGAGAAGTGTGAGGATTTCCCCGAATAGAGCAAGATAAAGTGAGTGGGGACTGTTGGAAAGTCCCCGTGCTTTAAGCAAGGTGAACTTAATTCAAGGGGTTTACATCCAGAACGTCTCAAAAACATCCTCCATCTGGACCTACCTCCCGCTTTTCGTTTTAGAAGTGTTGAGGAGTTGCACAAGATGGGGGTTGCATTCCAGCCAGCCTTGGCTCTGCAGGTAAGTGCTGTGGCAGATAAAAGTTTGGGATCCCTGGGCAGGGATGGCACCAGATTATAAATACGTGGTCTATAGATATTCTGACTAATAACTCATCTTTGGAAGAAGTCAAGCACTTTGGAATTTTTACAAGCAGGGTGTGGTGTAGCTCTGAGATAAAATCCGAATACTCAAGAATGTTTAATTAAAGGGTAGGATCTACTCCCATAGAAGACTGAACTAAAGGGTGAAAGAAAATATTCAAATGCACAGAATAGTTGAGTAAGCACCTTCAAAACGCATGATTATTATTCAGTTTTTGACACGAAATATGCCAGGAATTTTCTTCAGGATCATTCTTGACATGAGGTGAGAAGAAGTGAAGAAAAGGAGTTGTGGAGGGTTTTCTTTTTTATCTAGGTAACCTGTGTTAGTCAGAGTTTGTTTTCCTCTTGGAAAAATAAGCTCATATTGAAGATACATTGAATGCTGCCCTGCCTTTCACTGTATCGCTTTGTAGTGAGATGGCAAACGTTGTGTATGGCTTGTGCACTCCAGTACAGAATTTTATCTGAACCCACGAACAGATGAATATTCTGAACACCCTCATTTTACAGGCAAAGCACAATGCTTTGTCTGCTGATTTACATAGTCAAAATGTTGTCTGTGCTTACAAGAGTTGACTTGTGTCATTTCTCAACAAGTTCTCAAGGTAGGCACTTTTGTTCTGATTTTCAGAGGCCTTGAGGAATATGCTGGCATTTTTAAATCCCCTTATGATTAACAAGTGTCAAGCTCTTCTCCAGAGCGATCACTGTTGTAGTATTTTTTGGTGCATCTCCACATCACCATCATTAGGCACCAACGTGGCTCTGAGCTGTTTGTGCACGCCTGTAACACATGGAGCCTGTTACTGTTTGCGTCTCATACGTGGATCAGTTGGTTTTGTTGCTTTTGGATAACTAGCTCAAGCAGTCCAGGTCCAGGTGCTGGCCACTGCAGGTATCTATCAAGAGTTCTTTCATCTTATATTAGGAAGAAATTCTTTCCCGTGAGGGTGGTGAGACACTGGAACAGGTTGCCCAGAGAAGTTGTGGGTGCCCCATCCCTGGAGGGGTTCAAGGCCAGGCTGGATGGGGCTTGGAGCAACCTGCTCTGGTGGGAGGTGTCCCTGCCCATGGCAGGGGGGCTGAAACTTGATGATCTTGAAGGTCCCTTCCAACTCTAACCATTCTGTGATTCTATGATCTTCGGGACGCAAGAGCTATGAATACCTTTTGCAAACCCCTCAGGGAACCTGAGCCTTTTCAATCAAGCTGTTGTAATTTCAGGGGCAGCAGTCAGTCCAGAAAGCTG
Organism: Thinocorus orbignyianus; assembly: GCA_013400375.1. Classification (NCBI taxonomy): domain Eukaryota; kingdom Metazoa; phylum Chordata; class Aves; order Ciconiiformes; family Thinocoridae; genus Thinocorus; species Thinocorus orbignyianus. The sequence goes on along the minus strand of VXBW01005008.1, from coordinate 182,499 downwards.
AGGGTGTCTGTGGTCAGGTTGGGGCTTTATGTTCTAACACCCCAGTCTCGTGTAGCACTTCTCACGCACCTGGCTTCACAACTAGTTGACGATGTGAGGTAAAGAGAGCCATGCAAGTTACACAGAAGGTAAGATGGGAAGAAGAAAGAAATGGAGAGCTGAAGGAAGAGATATAGTCACCACTGATGACAGGATAAGGAAGCCAAGAGGGAAGCTCTTCCAGACAGAGTGGGACAAGTCCTTCACAGCAGTGCTCTGATGTTGCACAGCAGGAGTGAGCCTGTGGTTAAATACCGAGTATGGGACTTCTCCTACAACTGCAGTGCATGTGTAGGTGCTTTTCTTGGTAGGGTCCCCTGGTGCTGCCAGTTTGTTGTAAACAACAGGGCTACCACCATTGCTGGGTGAGTCAAGGGAACTGGAAGGAAGACGTTTCCTGATGAGTCCAGCTCATGGTTGTCTGACACCTGACCAAGGGGAGTGGATGTGGAAAAAAATCATGTTAGCCTCTTTCCCCTACACTCTCTGGATCTGTCAGGGCAGAGAAGAAGGCATATTCTCGTTAACAAGCAGTTTTTCATATCACAGTGGACTTCTCTCTGCTGCTCTTAACTTCTTTTCAGAAGACAGCATCACCCTTTTATCCAGATGGAAATATAGTCCTTTCTTATGGTGGGGATATAAAGACCTTGGCAAGCACCTGTTAGCCAGGTTGCAATTAATAGCACAAAGCCATGCAACCATACAACAAACCAGACAGGCAGCCTACATTTTATAGCCTTGTTTTAGACAGCCGGTACTTCTTAAGAATAAATCTAAGCTGAATGGCTTTCTCACTTCTTGCATCTGTATAGTTAAAGCTAACCTCAAACTACCAGATAATCAAAACTGAACAGTAGAATGATTTGGCAGATGTTTTAAGGTCGCTATTGCTTCTATAAATCCACCAAATGGAAGAAAGCCCACTGAAAGCTTTTTATTATGCTTTTTTCATCATTAGAAGATCATATTTTGGGAAGGGGGGGAGTTCCTCCTTTTTGGTATTTCACATGAAGTTGATCCCACAGGGTAAGTCCACAAGCGCAGCCGTATAGGTAGCTTATGGCCTTCCTGGGAAGGGCCAAGTCCAGAAGGGAGCTGTTCTGGAAAGGGTGCCCCTCTCAGCTGGTGAAGATTTCATGACTCTGAAAATGCAGCTTCGACTTTGATTTATGAGCAGTCTTGGGGACAGACTTCTGCTGTTTGGCATAACAGCCCTTTCCAAGTGAAAAAAACAAGTTTCTGCCAGTCAGCTCTTGGAGGATACGCTCTGCTCTCCTTTAGAAATGATACCTTGCCCATGCCTGATGGATGCCATGTTATATCCCAGTTGTTAGGACACTGAGATACTCAATCTGGCTTTCCGGCCCAAAGGATTTAGTCCAACATCCTAGGTTTGCCTTCAGTTTAGACTCGCAGGCTGCTGGCAAAGCAGAAGTTGGAGGTGGACTTGAGGGAGGAGGGGATGGAAAGCTCTTCCACTCCTTCACTGTTGCTATCTCCGTTCCCTCGGGAAAGGGGATGATGTTATCAGCTACCAGCTTTCCTCTTCCTTGGCCTCCCCCAGTTTCCTGTCTGCGACAAGGGAGTTGGTGGCACTGCTCTCACTGTGCAGGGTGTCTTCTAGCTGTCCTCTGGTGGTGGTTGATAAGACAAAGACCACACCGTCATCGTTTCATGGTACCTCTTTTACGTAGCCGAGTGGGTATTTTCCATCATGGTTAGACCTAGGAAGGAGGGGGAAGAATCATCTTTATCTCTACCACTGCTCACAGAGCCATCCTTTCTGCTTCCCTTGTTGGGTTGGTTTTGGTGACCAGCAGCACACACATCCTGAGTGTCTAGAAGCAATCGACAGAATTCTCAGATTAATTCTCAGAATGATGTCAGACCAAGACAGATAGAACATGAATGTAGTAGTATTTCTTCTCTTATTACTCATTTACTTTGTCGTCAGGTTTCATGCTGTATCCTTTCAGTGGGTGAAGTTTTCAGCATTAGTTTCTGAAAATTTTCTGAGAGGGCTGTTCATTATTTTGGAAGCATACCTCAGAAACGTCTATCACTGCTCTCCAGGGAGGAATTGGGACTCTTCCTTGACTTTGAGAGTGCTGTGCTGTTCTTTTCCATCCCTTCTGCCTGCTGCTTAATATTGCATCATAGAATTGTCTAGGTTGGAAGGGACCTTCAAGATCATCTAGTCCAACCATTAGCCTAACTCTGATAAAAACCGTCACCAAACCATGTCCCTAAGCTCTATGTCGATCCGTCTTTTAAATACCTTCAGGGATGGTGCCTCAACCCCTTCCCTGGGCAGCCCATTCCAATGCTTAGTAACCCTTTCAGTGTAAACATTTTTCCTAATATCCAATCTGAACCTCCCTGTGTGCAACTTGAGGCCATTTCCTCTTGTCCTGTTGTCTGTGACCTGCAAGAAGAGACTGATCCCTGCCTCTCTACATCCTCCTTTCATGGAGTTGTAGAGAGCAAGAAGGTCTCTCCTCAGCCCCAGCTCCCTCAGCCTCTCCTCATAAGACTTATTCTCCAAAATCACTCCTGCTAGAAGTTGCCATGTCTCTTGCTCTGTCTCTGAATTTTCTTTCTAGAAGTTGCCATTCCGCTTTCCCCCAAGGGGTTAGGTCCCAAGCAAGATAAGAAGAATCCCCCTTGCCTTGTTTTTCCTACACAACTAAATAAAGTCCAAATCTGTCTGTGGACCTGGGGGGTATCTGTCAGTGGGTGATGTTCAATGAGGGTGGAAACAAAAGACTTAGTATAATCAGCAATTGAAATAGGCAATTTCTCTGCACTGGTGTGCCAGGAAAATACCTGCACAAGCCACAGCAGCCCAGCAAAGGCGTTTGTGGTACTGCTAGTGAGGCCCCTGCAAATGTGCTTACGGAGCTAAATGTTCCCAGTTTCCTTCCTTTGTAGTCTCTCTGAAGAGCTCAGTAGTCCATAGTGTGATCTGTTCTCTCTTGTATGTTATTTTTTTTAAAAAAAGCATTGGAAAGAAACGGTTCAGCTTAAACGGTACAAGAAGAGGAAAACAACAGCCAGTGTGAGATTCCTGAGGGTTTTGGCACATGTGAAAGCTTCGAAAACAGTCATAGTGTAAAAACAAAAATTGGTAATTGGCTTCATTTGTACTCTAAGAGGTCTTTGTCTGTTGGGAACGTTATTCAGTTGTCTGAAGTATTTGTGACAGAAAGTGGCGCTTGCATCTGCATGGTGATTACTCGCTTACAAGGACAATTGGTGGTGGCTTTTTCCTCAGTAAATCTGTGGTTGAAGCACCCTTCTACTGAAAACGCATGCATCAGGGGTTAACACCTAGAGGTGATGAGAGTTACAAAATCAGAAGGCCTCGGTTCCTCAGACTTCTCTGAACTTCAGCAGGTCTTCTTCCCTCCCAGCGTTCAAGAAGGAGCTGCAGATGCTTCTGGTGTGTCCAAAGAGGCTACCAGTAGTGTTGCAAATAAGCACTCGTTCTCTAAGGAGTGATTCAGTGTGAGTAGACCTTTTGTTTGCTTCAAATCACCAGACAGCAACAAAAAAAAACAAAAAAAAACCCACACCACCAAACCTTATTTGAAGCAGTATTGGGGCACTCCTGAAGTCAGTCAGCTTAACCTGCTTAATTCAAGCATATGCTTAGGAGTTTGCTGATTCCTAGTCAATTTAGGTGTTTTAAAGGAAGTAAAACTGTGGAGGGATAAGATCTTGAGGACTGGGTTTAAAAAGGCTTGTACGGGGAGGTTCAGCTGTTACGTGAGGCTGTGGTCTGGGTGTGAACTATGGTTGTGACTTAGTTTTGGTTGCAGTTGAGATGATCTACAGCAAAGTTACCGATCAGCAAATCTGCTCCAGGCTTGTCAGATATTGCACGTTGATGTGAGCCCAAAAGCTGAAATGAAACACGGTTAAAATTAGAATGCAGCTTTACCAAAAGCCAGATGCTTCATTATGAGCTGTGCTAACCTACCTGCCAAATACTGCTAACCTGCATGAGGCAGGTGATTAATTTTTTACAAGTCTGCTTCGGTAACTAGACATCTGTCCTCTATTCCTAAAAGTAATATCTCAGGGCAAACAATTTTTTTTTTTTTCTTCTTGGGACTCCAAATTACACAAAGCATACATATCATTAAAATTATATTGTGTGCATTCTCTATGAAATTACACAGGAAGGCAGTGGTGTTTCAGATGACTTTCACACCGGCGTAACTCCATTGGAATAGTTTCTGGTTTTACACTTTCTCATTTTTGTATGCAAGAAGAGTGAAAAAAAATCACATCCGTAACATACCTTGTGATCTGGAAGGTCAGTATATGCGGTTGTAATGTAGATTTTCTGTTTTAATCAGTCATTGTTCCAACTAACTGGCTGAATCAGTGGAAAATATGGTGTTGAATTACTCAGTTGCTCCCTGGAAGTACGCTGCAGCTTTCATTATGAGCAGGGGTTTATCATTTCTTTCCTTGTGAAGAACAGCTCGAGATCTTCCTTGACACGTGCCACAGAAAGGGAATGGTCCGTTGCAGTGCCTGCTGTATGCACACACATAGGTAAAATATGTCGTATGCTCTCAGGGCAGTGAAGTAAACTTTCTCCTCCCTCCACTTGTTTAAGAAATAATTCATCAGGAGTTGCACATTTTCACTGGAACAGTTGGAACGTGCTAGTGATCGATTTACTTGCCCGTGGTAAAAAATAATACAGGTTGCAGACAGATTTGTAATACTATTTTTAAACACCTGTTTTTAATGTTTCCCTACCCAGTGAAGAGGGAGGAACTCCTGCTTTTGGTTTGCATGCAGACGTTATGTACATTGGGATTTAAGAGTTTCACATGCAGCCCTGTTCACAGCAGTAAACAACGCTTGCTGGCACAGCGGAGGTATGTTTTTGGGAGTTCCCTGGAATTTCAGTTACAGATGCCGAAGCCCCCCTTAAGGAGTTCTGCCCTTTTGGTCACGGATAGCACAGTGTTAGTGCCTAATGAGAATCCTGGCGAAAATCCATCCTCCTTTCTGGTAAAGGGAGCTCCTCCCTTGCCACTTGTAATCCTATTTGTGTGAAATTATTGCTGGCCCAGTTCTGTGCAATGTACGTGGTGGTGGGGACATAAAAAAGATGGAGCAAAGTGATGTTTCTGTTGCAGTACAGCAGAGCACTCGAATGCATCCTTGAATTTTCATAAAAAGTGGGATTACACTGATCAGCAGGCAATTAATTGTGTCGCTTACCCAGTAATGTGGATTAAGACACTCTCACTGCTTTGCATGGGTGTTGCAAGAGATGGGGTGTCACACGTGAGTGTGTGGGGCTGCTGGCTGCCTGAAAATAGTGTGGAAAAGGGGAGCAAGTTATAGAGTCTGTGCTCTGTTCTTGCAGACCTCTTTGCTGCTTTTCAAGAGATCCATTCAGTTTTCCCTCTCAAAAATCTGAAAAGTGCTTTGAGCACTGGATACAGGTTCCCCGTGTGTCGCTGCTTCCTTCTGGTGGTTTTCAGGTGAATGCCAGTGACTGGATCCTCCTTTTCCTCTGCCTCTGGTCCCTTTGATTTTGGGATTGTGGGGGGTGATCGCATCTCCTTTTCTTTTGCCAGCGTTATGCCTGCCCGCATCTAAGGGGCATGAAGTCCTCGTGTCTCTGAAGCTTTTGCTGGGTGTCTCCTTGTCGAGTCAGGCATAACGATGTTAGAGCCCAGCTTCCTGCTGCTATTCAGAATATTCCCGCTCTTCCCTCTGTCTTTGGGCAAACTGCACCTTTCTTTGTGTCATTTAAGTCTATAATTTAGACTGGTCACTGGAGTCTGCTATATTTATCTCATTCCTGTCCCGGTGCCTGCATCAGAGCAGCAGTATCAGCGGGTTGTGCGTGTTCTGGGCAGGACATGGATTCCCATATTTGCTGTACTTAAGAAGCCACACATTCCCATCCCCTCGGCTCTCTGCCCGTGGAAGGGCAAGTGGCTAGCGTTTGGGAAACCCGGGGCTATGCAAATAGATAAATAGCTGGGAGAGAGCTGGTCGGAAGAGAGCTCACATTTCGTTTTTCTGGAGAGCTGCTGAGAGCCCAGCCGTGCGTGATGCTCCGGCGCAGCCCCCGGCACAAAGGGATTCTCCCCATTTTTCATCCCCTCCCAAGCGAACACCTTCACCCGAGGCTGCTGCCTGGCTCAGCGCCGCAAGGAGAGAGACCTGAAACCTCAGATATTTGTGGCGTGTCAGGATGAAAGAGCTCAAGCAGGGCTTGCATGACACTGCCTGTGCTTGCCCAGGACCAGGACTACCCGTGCCGTGGCTCTTCTGCCGGGTGCATGTTTTGGGGACGTTGAGCACGGGATGGAGAAGGGATGTGAGCGACTATGGTGACCCTGGCCAAAGCCACCAGGGACGAGCAGGATGGCAAAGTGCTGGATGCAGCTGTGGGAAGAGGGACCAGGAGCTGTGGGGGTGCCTGGAAGAGGATGGGCAGCGCCAGGGGTGATGGGACACCCATCCTGGCCTGGCATGTTGTTGTTATGATTGCTATGGAAATAATTTCGATGTGTTTTGTAGCCCTGAGATGCTGTGTCTTGCATCGTTTGGCTGGGAAGCTGCCTGGCTGGTTTGAGAAGGGTGGCTGTACATGCACAAATGCTAGCTCTTTTTTCTTTTTTTTTTTAAAACCTTTTTTTTTCATGGTGGAAAGTAGGAGATTCACAGCATGGTTTTAATTAGAATCGCTCATTTAGTCTTTCTCTGCAGCATGTTCTTTAGTTGAAAGATAATTTAATTTTCTTTGTTTTGGAAGATTTTCGTGCTTGTCTGTGTGAAATGTCTTTATTTACTGTGCCTCATTGTGCTCGGTGCATAGCTTTGATTGTGAGGAGAGTCAGACCCCAAAACTTCCCTGGGCTGTGTTATTTTCCACCTGCTGTGGCTTTTAATACGGTCTCACTGCTATGTATGTACCAAGTGCCTGCATTTCTAGGAGAAAAACACCAGAGAAAATTGGCAAAGCACGCAGGGTTAGATTTAGCTGTAAAACTCTCATTGGCTTGAGGAGGAATAGCATGTCTAAAAGTTGTGAAGTGCTGAAAAAGTGTAACTGGTGTGGGTCAGTTTGGTTTCTTGCCTTGTCCTTTATCCACAGAAGGTAACACTTGTTGGAAAAAAGGCAAAAACAAAAACAACAACAACAAAAAACCCACCAAAAAACCGAAAACCCTGCCACTTTTTGCGTAACTCTGTATTAAGATCTGGTAACACCTTCTGTGCTACAGGGAGTATTCAGTTTGGTAGAAACACAATACAGCATGGAACAGTTGTGTTTATATATATATATAACAATACTTTGATAATGCTTGTCATCTCACAGTTAAAAACATATATGCAGGACTTCGTAAAATGGCTTGGAATGTGCGTATTTTTAATGAAGAAAATTGTACCTGATGTTTATTCATCAATAATTCTTAACAATCTTACAGTAATTTTCGAAATGGCTTTCAAATTCGTTTTCAACAGATTCTCTTGCAATTATGTTGTTTTCATTATGTGGGCCTTTTGTCTTAGCTCTTGGTCTGCAGTATGTAATATTCCTCGATGTAGTCTCAAGTATTGTTGCTGAATATAGGTTATAGAGCATTATGGACTGCGGAATGGCACACAGCAATAGAATTTCACACAAACTCCACCCCTAGCTGCAGACATGAGCTGCCAGGGACACACAAGTGTAGACCACAACTTGCAGGCACATGTGCTAGCATCTAGGTACACAAGTAATCTCAAGCACATGGCCCGAACACATCAAAGCCTCGTTTGCTAATCCCTCCCGGGTGTGAGGAAAACCTTAAAATATGTGAACCGACGTAGCCCCACGGCTGGCTGCAAGAGCCCAGGTTGGAGAGGTTTTGCCAAGAGCAAGACGGTGCCCTGGCAATGCCAGTGCCGGGCTGTGGTTCTGCTGGAGTTGGTGAAGCCCCTGAACAGACTTTACTTTGGGTGGTTGGTCTGATCACAGGGCAGAGTCACACTAGGAGCCTAGCTGAAATAGCAGATGTTTTTAGGAAAGCTATCTAATGAGCGACAGGGTTCTGTTCCTCCAGCCTTGAGTAAAATAACGTAAGTTAAATAAAGAAAAATGTGATCAAATTTGGCCTCTAGCTTCTTGACCTCTATTTATTAGTGAATACTCTCTTCCTTTTTTGTATTAGAAAGAGATCTAATATGAATAAGTTTGAATTTAGTATAAAAATTAATATTAGCAGGAGTACTGCCTTTTTATTATGATTTTTACATGCATTCCAGCTTGGAAACAACAGCGACAGCAAGGCCACACAAAATCATAGAATCATAGTGGTTAGAGTTGGAAGGAACCTTAAAGATCATTGAGTTCCACCCTTCCTGCCATGGGCAGGGACACCTCTCACCACACCAGGTTGCTCCAAGCCCCATCAAGCCTGGCCTTGAACACTTCCAGGGATGGAGCATCCACAGCTTCTCTGGGCAACCTGTTCCAGTGCCTCACCACCCTCACAGCAAAGAATTTCTTCCTAATATCTAATCTAAGTATTCCCTCTTTCAGTTTAAAACCATTATCCCTCGTCCTATCCCTCCCCTCCCTGACAAAGAGCCCCTCCCCGTTTCTGCTGTCACCCCCTTTAGGTACTGGAGGGTGCTATAAGGTCTCCCTAGAGCCTTCTCTTCTCCAGGTTGAACAACCCCAATGCTCTCAGCCTGTTTTTGTAGGAGAGGTGCTCCAGCCCTCTGGTCGTCTTAGTGGCCCTCCTCTGGACTTGCTCCTACAGGTACGTGAGTATGTACCTGATGCTTCTCCAGAACTTCCCATGTGCTCCAGAGCTGAGGTGGGGAGTGCTGCTGCGATCTGGGAAAGGGGGTTTGTGGCAACCTTTGCAGGTAAATGAGTTGCCCCCTGCCACACCTCTCCTGAGGGAGGGAAGGGTTATTAGTCCCATCTCAGGTACAGGAAGGAAGGCTGCAGGTGGAGCTGGTTGAGTGTCCATCTCCCACCTGTGACCACCGGCTGCCCACCCAGTGTTGAGACTGATTCCAGGTCCAGGGTACATCAGGCCCCCAGAATCAGGGTGGAGGAGCTGAAGCACTGAAGTGAAGGTGTGGTGAAGCTGCCTTTGGCCTTTCCCTCTGGCAGAGAAAAGGGCTGCCAAGTCCCATCGTTCAAGTTGAGGGTCTTGTACCCTTGCTGTGACGAGCTGTGGGTGACTATCCCAAATGCATGATGGTGAGATGCAAAGCACGGTGTGTCTGTAGCTGACTGCCACTGCAGGGGGTTCTCACAGACAGCTGTGGTCCATGTGTCTCTGGGCTTGGTGTTGTGTGCCTTTCTGGTAGCACGACCCCAGGTTTATGGGACGTTTGTGCTTTGGATTGTGGCCTAAGCTGGTTACAGGGGCAAGTCTACGTTTTAGGTTTATTTGGCTGACCGTAGATGTCTGCAGCAGAGCTAATTGCCTGAGTTTCTCTCTGTAATCAGGGGAAGGCTTGTCAATAGAGAGTTCAGGGAGCTATTAATTTTATTCTCATGTGAACATCTGAAGCAGCTCAGGTAGGTCACACCTTCGGAGTGCATGTCTCATTTTGCTGGCTTTGAAGGCAGCCAGGGTGACTAGGCCCTGTTGTCGTCCAGCCTGTATGCGTCAAAGTTAGGTGGCATGAGTCACCTGGCTTTTCCCTGTTTCTTTTTGACTTGACGTTGTTGTTTCTAATTATGTGTAACTGAGCCCAGCAGGCTTTAAGATCTTACTGGTTGGCCAGGACCAAGGTTTTCTTCTTAGGTGAGATACCCCAGTAAGGCTTGAGTATGATGGGGATGAGCGACTCCTTTTAAGTCTTTGGCGTTCCTGTCTCTGGCTTGGGACATGACTTGTGCCAGAGCTTCGTCTTTGAAGTCAGCAGGCTGATGGAGATGCTGTCTTGGTCTGGGTGTGAAAACGCAGGTCTTGGTCACCAGTACTCATCCTGCCTCCCTTCAAAGGAGAAGGTGTTACCCTCAGCGTCCACCTCAAATCCCTCTCGTGCACCAACAGCCTGACCGTGGCAGGGTGTCATCCATTTGCAGCAGCAGATAAGCTACTCTGTAAAGCCTTCGCTGGACAAGTTCTGCCATTAATATTTGCAACACTTTATTTGGCCGTCTTACTAGCTTTAAACGGGGTTGTGGTATTAGCTCGTCAGTATTTGGATGAAATCCTAGTGCAACAGCTGCTGCTAAATAATGTTACTCAACATGACAATATTTGGAATGATCGATAGAAAATAGTACTTACATGTTGAGGGAGTTTATCTAGGAGTCTTTCACGCTTATTTTGTTTACTTGCTGTTGGAGATCACAGGCCTTTCAGTTCATTTTAGCCTTCTTGGCCTGTTGGGCAGAGTTGTTCATGTTATACTTGTTTTTCAGAGAGTCTGATCTGTTGCATCCATTGGGATGGGTTTTTTACTAAAACAAGGGACACCAACCAGTGGCATCACCATTGCTTTCAAACAACTCATGGTGTGGAATACAATCTCTGTGGATTTTTCGCAGTTTAATCATACTGTCTCGGAGGTCAGAACCTTGAAGCCGAGCTGTAAGATATACCTGACCTATTTTTATTGCTACATTAAGATGCTTTCCGTGGAAGGCATGCTCTCGGATAAAACTGCAGTGTAATCGGAGCTGTAGGACCAGGTGGATCAAAGGTGGATTGTGGAAGGAGAGCAGGACCAGAAGTGTGTAGTGACCCAGCAAAACCCACTGCCCTTTTCTGCTCTGAGATGGGAGTCACAAATAGCATGTTTGTGAAACTCGTGTGTGTGACAACCACACTTTTCAGGGTTTGAAACAATGGAGGCAGAAGCTGTCTTGAGGAACATACACATGCAGACAGCACTTTTCTGACTGAAGAGCAAAGGGGTTGCATTATTCTGCTTTGTTCCCTAAGGAACATGGGTGTAAATTGCATACTGATTGGAACCAGAGGGCTGGGCAGTGCTGCGTTTTCCGTAGTGAGGAAAGGGTTACGTGGCTACATGGCATGGTTACTAGCTTTTATTTTATAAGAAGGCTGAAGCACAAATTGATTGAACGTAGAGCAGGCTGGAAATGTGTAAAAACTTGTTATGAAATTTTCTCTGCGCTAATCAAGTCATGTATCTGTGATGAAGCAAAAACTATCTGGCAGAGCCAGAGATGGGAACTTGATCACCCCGTGCCCAACACTTGCCACTCCTTCGGCTGCAAAGCCATCTCCACTCTGCACTTTTATAAAATGCCTTGGAATGTTTTCCCTCTTTTAATTCATTTCTACACCCAAAACAAAACAAAAAACAACCCCAAAACAAAACCAAGAAACCCCTCCCCAAAACCCAAAAAACCCCAACCAGGCAGAGGTCCTGTGAAATTTGGAAGCCATCAATATTCATGTGACTTGCAGAAGAAGCAAGGAGGTTGATTTCAGACCTTCAGCCAGCCTTCCTTCCCACTCCCTCCTTTCCCCAGTCACAGAAGGCATTCAGGGCTTGACTCATGGACTGTCCATAATAAATTCCACTTGGGATATACAGCTATATAGCGTGCTAGCTCTCTGTGTGCTTTGTCTGCCTCTGTCGTTGAGTTTTTCAGTTCCTGCTCTGCGGCCTTTGACTCCGATGGCTAATTAAATAACAAGATGTCTTACATAAGAACTTTTTTGTCTTCTTAAAGGAGTTCTTGGCAAATGAGAGAAATTAAGAATTGGAAGTGTATTTATAGTAATTTTCATAGCAACAGAACAGTAAGTCCCAATATTCATATTATGAATATGGCTCAGTATTTATAGCTCTCCAAATATTTACAGAGATAAAGCCTTTAAACATAGCCCCAGCTTTCTGTCTTCAGTAGCAGTTTAAATAAATGTCATTGGGATAGGAGTTAAAGTTTAGGGGGAAAGCAACCATTTCTGGTCTCATACTGTCTCACTGGTGTCTAGGATCCCCAGAGCTATTTTGCCTGGAACTGTGTGATTGCCCCTGTCCCGTGTGGTCCAGGAACAGCCCCTCAAAAGCCTTGAGCCTTGCACAGATAACCCCTGGGGGGTAGCCAGGTTGCCACGTTGCCCTTAAATTTTTGGGGGTGTAGAATTCAGAGTCAAGCAGTCACTGCAGCACCGGTGAGCCACCGAGTGGTAAGGCAGCATTTTCAGGGGTGTGTGGGGTGCCTGGAGTTTGGAGAGGTCACCAGTGGATATTGGCAGCAACTGAGGTGGGCACTGATGAGGGCATCATGCCGTACCACCTGGCACAACAACGTCAGCATCCCGGGCTCACCCACTGGTGGGAGCTCGCTGGATGCGAGCGGTGCGTCAGCGACATGACGAAAGGCAGCTTCACAAGTACAAGCTTGCCCAGGGTATCTGCTTAAGAATACGTCATAAATTCCTGTTGCCCTGCTCCTGTGGTTTAGTTTGTTGTTTGGTTTTGTTTTGTTTTTTTTTTTTTAACTCATACATGGCCATGGGTACAATTGTTCAAACTGAAAGCTGTTAGGGATGCTGAGGGCTAACGTTTGGGTGGAAGCTGAGTGAATTGAGGGGATGGGTAGTTTTGGGGTGGGGAAGAGGCACTGCTGTGTTGGACTTTTTCCCAGATCCAGATTTTTGACGGTAGTTTGCCCAGGTGACCAAGAAGGTCAACATCATCCTGGCTTGTATCAGGAGCAGCGTGGCCAGCAGGAGTAGAAGTGGTGGTGCCTCTGTCCTGGGCACTGGTNTGAGATTGCAGGGGGTTTTTTGTTTGTGTATGGTTGAACTCGGTGATCTCAGAGGTTCTTTCCAACCATGGAGATTCTGAGATTCAGTCTGTGGTTTCCAGAGCCCCTCTTTCTGTTGTCAATGTGCATTTACTCAAATGTGGTTTGAAAGCTTCCCATGCTTCAGCTTTGTATTGTTGTAGATCCTGTCCAAACACAACTGACATAGGGTGGAGAGCCCCAGAAGGTCCCAAGTGGTGGCCATGCCACAGGACAAGAAATACAGGGGGAAAAGCTGTCCTCCTATGGCAGTCCCCCTGGGGGAAGTGCAGGGATGTTTGTGAAGAAGAAAACCTTTTCACTGAAGTGGATTGATGGGTATAGGTGCCACTTCTGTCTTTCCTTGGGGGAATGGCTCTCCCCAACCCTGTCCTGGGGAGGCTTTGGAGGTTTCCATGGCTACATGGTTAGGTGATGCCCTCTTAGAGATGGGCCGTGGTAGAGAGAGAGCTGGGTGTCTCCAGTCACTTGAAAGTGGGGCTGGGGATCATGAAGGGACAGCTAGGATGATGGGAAGGACATCTCTTCAGTCTCATGGTAGAACAGTAACAATTTCCCGGTGTCCCAGTGAATAAGGTGCTCAGGACCTACATATTCATTCTGTTAGAAATTCCTTTTCTGATGGGCATCCCTCTCCTAAGCCTAACAATTTCAGGAGGAGCGTGAGTTGGCTTGGTTTCTGGGTACGTCTGTTTTTTGAGGAGGAAAATCCTTCCTAGAAATAGGGAGCAGCGTCTTGCGGCTGTTTAGACAAGGAGATTTCGTGGCTGTGCTGAGAGCCAGCAGCCACGAAGGCTGTTTTTCCCTGGATAAGAGACTGAAATGACTTGTGAGCCAGTGACTGAATGTACAGCATCTCTATTACATTAAGATTAATAATTCCTCGCAGCATATTTGCAGCTGGAAGTTTTATATAGGTCTTTATTCATCGTGATGTGAACAGCTGCTCTTTTGCTGCACTGTCGAATTAAAGTCCAAGTGGCAGCCCTAGAAAAGTGCCACATAAAACACACTCCTGCTGTTTTCCATTCTCTCCTCCTCCCGGCCAGCTCTCACCCTCTGCCCAGGCTTAGCCCTTTGCAGGAGCAAGCCATATTATTTTTATCTGTGGGCCAGCTCGGACTGCGTTTGGATCTTAAAACAGAGTTTGAGTCAATCCAAGGAAAATCAGTTTTAGAAAAGAAAAAAAACAAGTCTTGAAAGCAGCACAACAAAACTGGAGGAATTCCTGTTACATTTTTATTGGAAGTGAAGGGCTAAGAGGTAGTAGCTTGTGTGTTCAGTTGCACAGGGCATAAATTACACACGATTTTTGTTTAAGTGTGTCAGATAAAATTGAGGGTCACCTCAGCTCATAAGGAGGTGCTTTATTTTCTGGGGTTTTTGTTTGTTTGCTTGTTTTAAATTCTGAAATCGGCCCGCTCTGCTGGTTTGAATAAGACATTTCTCTTTTTTTGGCTTGCCCTCTCATCAGAGAACAGAGTGTACAGGAGCATCCGAGCAGCCCAAGTTTAGCACCTCGGTTTTGAATCCACACTGGCAAGTGGTCTGGAGCTGAGCTTTGCTCCTCATCCAAAAACTGCTCCCCCCAACTCTCCCCCCCTCCAGTTGCATGCCTGGTTGCTGGCAAGGAGAAGAAATGGTTGGGATGATGTGTCTCTCAGTCCTAGGTACACCGTGGGCTGAAGCAGCCTACGTCCTTCTGGGCCACAGACCTAAAAAGCCCAAAGGGCAGGAGGATGCTACAGCAGCAGTTGCAGAGTGTGATGCTGAGGGTGGAGAGAAGCAGCTGGGAAGAGGCAGGGATACCTGCAAGTAAGACCTGTGTCACCTTGGGAGTGTTGGTGCTCCGTGAATGATGCCAGGGATGTCTGGCTGAATGGGCACGGCCAGGGCTGCTCCTCGTTCTGCAGGGTCCTGCATCTCTCAGCCTCTGCAATCCCCTGACATTTGTTTTTCCCCAAGACTCCTCTAGTAAAGGAATTTGGAGCCATAAATGGCAGGAATAGGTAGGCAGAGGGGTTTTTGCAAGGAGGGCAAGTCTTTTCGTGCCTTTTTTTTCCAGAGCTATAGGTTGCTGGCTCCCTGAGTCTCCAGCAGTGGGTCCCTGGGTGTTTTCACCCCAGGGGCTTGGGGGCCAGGGCAGTTCAGTGGCTGCCCGGGTGAAGGTCGGGCAGGATCTCTGCAGCTCACATGAGAACAGATGCCCAGGGTTCCTGACCTCCCCCTCCGTGCCTTTCCTTCACGTGACAGTCACTGCCTGCAAGACCAGCTTTTCCCTCTTCCCGTTTAAACCCGTGATGCAATGGGTTTACGTCCCCTGGTGCTGCTTCCTAATGGCTAAAAGTAAATTCTTTTTCTTAAAAACTGGGTTGATGACCCTATTTTTATGCACGCTTGATGCTCACAGCTAAAGTCAGTACTGAAAGTTTGTCTGTGCACTTTCTTTCTAGCTTAAACAGGTTGATCTTCAGTTTGATTTTAAAAAATCAGGACACTGAGCACTCGGCACTGCTATTTTTTTGGGACTATATATTGGTTACGTTTGTAAAGCAGGACAGTTTGTTTCATTTTATCATCTATCATGTGCAGTTAACTGTAATAAAAAAGAATAAAAAAATAAGATGTACTGCTTCAGAAGGTTACCAGCAAAGCTATTTGATGTGTAGATCCTGAAGCTCTGGCTTAAAGAGACAAGCAGCAGTTGCTGTTCTAGAGATATTTTTTTCTTGTTTCACCTTTCTAAGGCATTGGAATGCTGATGGGAAAAAAAAACAGAAAAGGGAAGGAAGCCCCCTTCCTCCAGACTGGGTGTTTAGTCTCACTAATGATTCTCTCCAGACTGACTCGGGTTATTCCTCGAGCAGTTCTAGAGATGCACATGGAACAGTTGGATGTATAAGGTATGGCTGAGTGGTACCTGCTGCAAGCAGTGTGTCCATCAGTTACACGGTAGGATAAGGGGATGTTGACACTATTCTTACTGTTTTTAGAGGCGTAGATGGGTGAATTTACTTACTGTCTTTATTTTGTACCAAAAATACAAAGAACAGGCACGCATATCTGTAGATGCATTGCTGATACAGATGTTACCTGTGGATTTTTTTTGGCAGATGTTATCATCAAGGATGCAGACCCTAGAGAGTCGCAAGCACGAGCTGCTGACTAGTTTAGAGGGTCCCTGGTTGTGCCCCACTTGGGTTATTAGTGGGAACTCTGCCCTGAATGCACTGGGACAGGCTGAGCCCTCAATCAGCCACAATGATCATTTAGCATATTTACAGGGTTGGAGTCTGGAGGAATGCACCACTGTGGGGTTTTTGCAGTCTTTTCCCCAAAACTCCAAGTAAGTCCCACTAAAAAGATAGCTCCCTTTTTTTTCCTGGTGGCGTGGGTGGGCGCAGAGGGTGTACCCCAGTTGGTGTGTCCCATCGGAACGGGACTGTTCTTCCAGTGGCCTCCAGGAGCCTCTCCAGGCACAGAGGGCTCCTTGTTATGACAGGTAGCTTTCTGAACATTTCAACAGATGCCTCAGCGTGCCAAAAGCATAAAGCGCTTGGAAGGAAGCAGGCAGAATATTTCGGCTGCGTTTCTTAAAATAAATGCCGTGGCTTAAATAATAGAAGGTTTCCACAGACTCTAGAATAACCACCAGTGCTTAAATAGTGCTGGAGTTATTGGACACGACGTTTGCAAAAATCCCTTAAAATTCGGTAACTGCAGCGAGCTTTGGGGAGGTTTTGCTTCTTTTATTATTTTTTTCTCCCTAACACTCCTGTTAAAAGCACCTCAGCTCCGTCTGCCCATCATTTTTCAAGCCTGTTTCATTCTGGATGTGCAGCAAGGGGCCTGGCTGGAACTCAGGGCATGGTCTCCTGGCTGTAAACCTCAGGTTATCGTTGCCGTAGGACCGGATCAGATCGTGTTTTGCAGCTGGATGGATGTTGGCTGCAAGGGGTGAAACCTCACAGTTTCCCTGGCGCTTTGCTGGCTGTTGGAGGAAGACACCCAGTGTTGAGCACCACGGCACCTGGATGGGCAAAAACATTCCTCCCCGGCACACGGTGCCCGGGGAAAGGCTGGGATTTGCTTTGGCAACCTGCACTGAGACAAGGAGCGATCTGCTGGTGAGAACCAAGAGGTGTTGGTGGGAGAGGGCGTTATGAAAGCGCTGACAAAGAGGCATAGGAATCCCAGGGAAAGCGTGGTGTGGTGGAGCAGTCACCCAGCCAGTACAGCCTTTCCCTCACCCTTGCTTAAGGCGCTGGAAGGTGACAAAATCCCTCGGCTGTGATGGGTGCTGTTCTGGTGTTAATTACCAGTGACGCCATCGCTTTTGGTAGAATTACAGGAGTGTAAAATAGGCCCGCAATTACGTCTGATTTTGATCTTAGCAGCTTCAGACCATATAAATGCAAATATTGTTTGAGAACAGTTCAGGTATTTTTAACAGTGTGGCTCAAAAAGGAAAAGAGCAGAGTAGTTAGTGGTCGGCCGAAACAAGAGATCATGACCCACTTTCAATTTAAAACCCAAAACACTGGCCACAGAGGTTTTACCTGCGTGCTTAAGTTTTACCCACATTTTTCCTTTGGACTGAATCAGGCGACTGCTGGATCCTCACCTTTGTCTGGGGAGGAAAACTCATTCCACAGCATCGTGCACCTGATCCTTATTTGCAGCTAAGCCCTTTCTACGCTTTCTCAGTAGGGGAAAGTGCTGCTCTTTCCACTTGGATCTACGTACTGCCAAGCCAAACATGCTTGGTAGGAAAGGCACATCCTTTACTATGAATGCCACAGCCCAGGGCAGCCTTTGTCACCCGTACGCAGCCGCTGAGTTATTAAGGGCCTCGGACTGTGTTACACAGAGAAAAAGATAAAAATAGGGCGTCTGACGCATGCATCCCGTGTCGCACGCCAGGAAACAGAATCGTTATACCACCGAGTACAGTATTCCAGAGCATGCATGGAAAATATGCATGGATGCGAACGCGTGAGACCTTTCCTAAGCAAGAAAAATACTCGGTCCCCCTTTTCCTCCTTTGCCGTGTCACATCTGTCTCGTTCAGCCTGGAGAAAGAGAAGGTTCCGGGGAGACCTGATAGCAGCCTTCCAGTATCTGAAGGGAGCCTGCAGGAGAGCTGGGGAGGGACTCTTTGTCAGGAAGTCTAGTGACAGGACGAGGAGTAATGGTTTTAAATTGGAAGAAGGGAGATTTAAATGAGATATTAGGAAGAAGTTCTTTGCTGTGAGGGTGGTGAGGCACTGGAACAGGTTGCCCAGGGAAGTTGTTGATGCCCCATCCCTGGAAGTGTTTAAGGCCAGGCTGGATAGAGCTTTGAGCAACCTGCTCTAGGGAGAGGTGTCCCTGCCCATGGCAGGGGGTTGGAACTTGATGATCTTTAATGTCCCTTCCAACTCTAACCATTCTGTGATTCTATGATATTCCCTTTACCTGTTGGCAAATCTCACCAGCCTGGAGTAAAAGCAGCTCTGCCTTTACTGCCACCCTCGTCCTGCCCTCCTCATCCCGCTGAGTTATACTGCTTTCCTGTATTTTGGGGGAGTCGTGGAGGATTCTCACCGCACCTAGCTGAGAGTTAAGCAAAATCCTGCCCGTTCTCCAGACAGCTGCAGCGTGCCCCAAACTCCCAAAGCTCAAAGCTGCCCATCACAGAAATTGCGTGCTGGGTGCCTAATCTAAAATTAGTCACCCACATTATGTGCCCCTTTAAATGTTAATCTCTTCTGCTGCTTCTGTTGGCATACCCGATTATGTGACATAATATAAAAGCAAATGATGTGATGCAATGGGTGAAACTCAAAGGGAAATACATATTGGAGATGGGCTTTGAGCAACCTGCTCTAGGGAGAGGTGTCCCTGCCCATGGCAGGGGGATTGGAACTTGATCTTTAAGGTCCCTTCCAACTCTGACCATTCTATGATTCTATGGGATGCCTCTTGCCACAGAATAGGAAATCAAACTGAAGTGTGAATTGAGAGTGAGGATTTTGCCTCTCTTGAGGGCAGTAAAGTTGACCATCTAGTGATTGTGTTAGTCTCTCAGCCCTTGAAAACTCATGTTTGCTCAGTGCTGTAGCCACTGCTTGTCTTCAGGTGCGGAGATAGGTGTCAGGGAGTAACTGTGGGTAATGGATCCAAAGCAAAGCCCAGCAGGGCTGTACAACAGGGTCTTTAAAAAAACCGCAACATAAATTCAGTGTAGGGATCACAAGCCTTAAAAAGCAGTGCAGAACACACATCTGAGACCATATGTTGTCTTTTCCAGCATGTGAACCCTTCTCGGGGGAGGGCAGGTACGCAAAGCCGAGGAGGACTTTGGGTTTTCAGTTGCCTCCTGGTAGGAAACCTGTGGGAAAAGCACAAGCTGAAGCTCAGCAGTAGGTTATGAGATAGGGCAGTGGCCGAGTTCAGATTTAAAGATAAAGCCTGAAACAGCAGAACCCAGTGCAAGACCAACATTTTTTGAACCCCTTTGCCTGAATTCAGTAAAACATATGGGTACCTCGGTGTGCGATTTTGCTTTTGCTGAATTGAGGTTTGAGTTACTGGCTGGTCTATTTTTACCCTTTAGCGGCCTTGTAATTCAATATGTGTTTGTTTTAATTTTACACTCTCCATAAAAAGCATGGTCCATGACGAACTGGAGAACTGACCGCTGGTAATGCATAGAAATTTAATCGGCCGGAGTGTCACACTCTTACTTTCCCCACACCCCCTGCAAACCTGCATGCCGCCTCACCGTCAAAAACACCCCGTGATGCCCTGCAGCATCTCCTCCATCACCTCAGCTTTACTGCTGAGGCTCTGGAGATGCTGAAGCCAGGTGAGTTCAGCCCAGGGCAAGAGGGATCCAGGTCACTCTGCCAGCCAGGGCTGTGAGGCAGAAGGGACACGGTGGTGATGGGTAGGACAGTAGCTTCCTCATGGCCACCGGCTGTGGTAGGAACCCGCCAGCAGCTTGGGCTGCATCTCCTGCCGTGGGGCTTGAAACCCTCTTTTTGCAGCCCAGCACTAATGTTGGTGTCATTAGGAGGCAGGTTTGACAAGACCAGAGGAAATGGTCTGAAGTTGTGGCAGGGGAGGTTCAGATTAGATCTTAGGAAGAATTACTTGACAGAAAGAGTGGTCAGGCACTGGAACAGCCTGCCCAGGGAGGTGGTGGAGTCACCATCCCTTGAGGTCTTGAAGAAACGTGTGTATGTGGCACTTGAGGGTGTGCTCTAGTGGCTGAGACACAGGGGTTTTTTTGTGTGTGTATGGTTGGGCTTGATGATCTCAGAGGTCCTTTCCAACCATGGAGATTCTGTGGTTCTGTTTCCACGTGGGACTGAACTGAGACATGCAGCCCACAGCACTATGCGGAAGGCAGCGCGTGGACTTGGCTCTGCTTTTCTCTCACCGTCGTTGTGCTGATACCACAGATTTTCAAACCTGCTCCTAACGTGTTTTCAGTTTGACAATGCTGGTGTGGAAGCTCCCCATATCATACCACAGCCCCCTGGCTGTCAGCTGAATTCATGTAGAGTATCAGCAATGTGGCGCTGATAAAATATTGGAGAGCTGGGAATGAGCCTCCTCCTCCTGTGCCTAGGTCCTCCCAGCATCCGTGCACTTTAGGTAAGGGTGTAAAAATTGCTGCACCAAATCAAACAAATTAAAGTTTTCCTCTTGGCTCCTCTGACCAAAATGTGGGGTGAAAAATTTGCAGTACACCCGATTAGTGATAAATTACATGTCTAGGTACAACGTCCTTCCTTGCTCTTGCACTGGTCTCTGTGATGCTTTATTTAGCTTTGGGTTTGCATGCACCATAAAGTAAAGATGTTGTTCCTCACCAAATCATGATCTAACTTTGATCAGATGTAGGGATGGTGCAGTGATGGTGGGTAACTTGTGCCCAAACCCACCCGAACCATTCGCGGAGGAAACTAAACCCACAGCAAAGCAAGCAGGTTTGATCCGTGATGGCACATCTCCTGGGACAGCCCACCTTCCCTCTGCTCTAATTGCTGCATCCTCCCTTCCCTTGGAATGGGGCTTTGTGGCTGACTGCTGCAAGATAGCTATTTTTGTGAAACTCATTTCCCAGCATTGAAATCACACAGAATAGTCAGGGTTGGAAGGGACCTCTTGGAGATCATTTAGTCCAACCACCTTTCAGGTTCACCCACAGCAGGATGGACAGGAACACATCCAGGTGAGATTTGAGTATCTCCAGAGAGGGAGACTCCACCACCTCTCTGGGCAGCCTGTTCCAGTGCTCTGTCACCCTCAAACTAAAGTATGTTTTCCCTCATGTTCAGATGGAATTTGCTGTGTTCCAGTTTGTGCCTGTTGCTCCTTGTCCTGTTGCTGGGCACTACTGAAAAGAGTCTGGCCCCGTCCTCTTGACGCCTGCCCTTTAGATATTTATAAGCATTGGTGAGATCCCCTCTCAGTCATCTCCAGGCCAAAAAGTGCTAAGCAGAGGTTGGAGCTGTCCCCAGACAGCTCCACCCGTGGTCTCCTTTTCTCCAGCACGAACCCAGTGTAGCTTCTTCAGGAGATGGTGGAGATGAGGTCAGACTCTGCTCCTGCTCCGTCCCCAGCCCGTAGCAGAAATAACTCTTGTCATCAGAGCAGTCACTGTGACATGGATGAGGTTCAAGTCAGGCCCAGCAGCTTCAATGAGATTTTTGTGCGATTATAACAAGAATTTGACACACATGGTGAGCTACTAGTTGTGTATATGTGATCTGTCTCCACGCTTTCCCAGGAGGTATTTACCAGCATAAAAATCAGTTAATGAGGGGACGTGTCCCAAGCAGCAGCCTGCTGCTGCACAAGGGATGTCCCAGGAAGCTCGGGGAGGGATGAGCTGTGTCCTTCCCACTTGGAAACTCCATCGGTTTTGTCATCCTCAGTACTGGGAGGGAACATTGACTTCATTGTGGTTTTTTGCTGAACTCCACAGCAGAATTTATGCAGACTTTTCTGGGGATGTGGTGAGAATGCTCAAAAGCTCACCCTGTCTAAAGTGCCTCAGGTCCTTTGGGATAATGAGGCATTTTCTAAGAGTGCACCTTTTTATTGTACCAGTATTAAGTTACAGGAAAAAATGGGGGGGAACTTAACACATAGCACCTGTCGCAAGTTCTCTCCTTGAATTAGGCTCTCCTGCTTATAAAAATTTAATTGATTCCCAGCAGTTTATGTGCATGGTGCTCAGTGGGCGTTTTCTGTTCTCTTGCCAGCTCCATGGGTACTTGGAGAGCGAGCCGCTCACGCTACAGCTGTTCATCGGGACTGCAGACGACCGCCTGCTGCGACCCCATGCTTTCTACCAGGTCCATCGGATCACTGGGAAGACCGTTTCCACCACCAGCCACGAAACAATACTCTCCAACACCAAAGTCCTTGAAATCCCCCTTCTTCCAGAGAACAACATGAGAGCAATGTAAGACCCAGGCACCCTGTCTCGCTCCTAGAAGTTTCCTTGCGGTCACCCCTCTTGAATTCTTCTCTCTTGTTGATTTTATTATTTTATTTTTACACAATTTTCCTATTTTTTTTTTAAGTTCTCTCTGTAATAGTAGTTTTCCCAGCTTTGCCATGACAAATTGCCCCTAATCAGCTTAACAACAAAATGAACTTCACTCATATTTATGACACCTGATTGCTTTCATTCTAGGGTTTCAGCCAATGTGCTTATTTGCCATTTAAAATAAGTATCTCAGTTACCAAGCTCTAAATATCTCCTACCTCAGCTCCTGCATTTAGTTTCTAAATATGACACCTCTTGCTCCTATACGCACTAGCACAGGCAACAGGACCTGTTAAAATTTATCTTTGGATGTCAAAGGAAACTCTTAAGAGAGCATTTCCAAGTACACTAGTGTATTTTTGAGACAAATAAAACCACTCTTATTTCTTCCATGATAAAAATCAGCACTTTTCATAGCGTTTTTTTAGAAGCAAAGCTTCTTGCACTAAGAAGAGGAGTAAAGGCAACACAACTTACAGATTGGAGTTATTAAAGTGGGGTGAGTTTAGTCCTGTACAGAAAAGCAGGCATGGATGTCTAAGGATCTCTGAATTAGTAGGAGTCTGAGTGATAATTAAGTGCCCCTTAGGTCCATTACACGCGGGTAAATTTCATTATAGGATTATATACAAAGGGTCAAAGATCCCTCTGTGTATGTGACATACATGAGATGCTCCAGAAATGATGTCAACCCTTACATGAGGTGTCTGCCTTGGGGGCAATTAGTGTGTGTTTGTGTGCATGCTCATCTCAGTGTGTATATAAATGTGAATGTATTCATCTTTACGGTATAGGGGCACGCACCTTTGTGTGTACGTACACAGAAACAGAAAAACAAGCAGGTAGACAGACAGAAAACAAGCAAAAAACCCTGGCCTCCGCCAAACCAAACCCCACGGCAAAATCCCTGGGAGCTTACAGAAATCCCAGTTTCACTCCTTGTTAATCCTGCAGTTTTCCACGCCTTAATGAAGTGAGGAATGATAGCAGACACCTGAAGTCCTTCCGCACGTAGTTGTTATTAGAAGCTGGTTTGCAGTGTCATGGACAGCATGCCCTGGAGATGCCTCGTGTAAATAGAAGAGCTAGAATGTGTTTAACTGCATCTGCCAGCCGGGCTTAGGGTGAGGGCTCAGGACCTGAGGACCTCTGTCACAGCTTTGTATTAACAGTCATGACAAGACTGTAAAAGTATTGGCCCCGTTTGCTGTGGTCGTAAGCTGGCACCATGCCGTTGAGGTTATTGAAATCTCACCAATTTGTACCCACACCCCCTTTGTTTATCCAGTTTGAATAACATTTTTGGCCCTCTAGGATTATCATTCCTGTTTCACTCCTGTTCACCCCTGGAATAAAGGTAGTTACACAGTTTGGGGAGCCAAGCTGAGTGTTTTTGTGGCACGCGTGCCAGATCATAGTAGAGCATTCTCAAGAACCACAAACAATGCTTTGGCACATATCAGCCTTACACGTCAGTGGTCTGAAACCTCGTGTAGCACTAAGAATGAACTGAAATTTGGAGCCAAGGACCTTTCTTACACAGACTTTGTATACTCAGGCTTTGATTCAGTGAAACACCGAAGCTCATCTGCACCTTTCAACTGGGGCACATTTAGCTACAGCTGTTGATTTCAGATTTTAAAGTCCATGGCTTTATAAGCCTGAATTTAAATTTTTTTTTTCCTCTGAACTTTATTGGCTCTGAACTAATTGTCATTAAGAACTTCTTATTTATTTTACAAGTGTTGCAATGGGAGAGACAGTATTTTGAAGCACACTGTTCCTTCAAAGATCTGGAGGGGGAATCAAACTCTTTGAATGCAAAATAAAATTAAGCTATGCATATTCAGTGTAACAAAACATATGCCAGAGACCCGTACCCAGAAGAAATTGCCAGGTAGGCTTTATAGTTGTGGCTAAAGCAGAAGTATTTTCACAGTGAGTGAGTGTGTATGTTTATCTATCTTCAGTTCTTGGAACTTCCTCTAGTTCTTGGATCTTCCAAATTTGCTTTGATAAAAATCCTGACACATAAACTCATCCAGGAGAAAATCAAACTTAAAATAAAGGAGAGAGACAGAGATCAGGAATAGCAGTAGTTCTATCTGATGGAAAGCATGGTTTCCCCAAACGTGGAAGGAGGATTCCAGGTTTTTTCATGCAGAACTTCAGCTGAATACTCAGCTTGGGAGTATTTCAAAATCATTCAAATACAAACACCTTGACAGTAGAGCTGACTTTGGGGTGAGCTGTGCTCATTAATAAGCATTTTTAGGACTTTACCCTAGGATAAAAAAATAATGTCAAATTTTTCTCCAAATTGGCTGTAGCAAGTGAAATTGGAAGTGACCTTGCATTCTGAGTTAGTAACACTTGGTTCACTACTATCTTATCCCGTTGACTTTTCTAGTCTCCCTAGTTCTTTGGGCTTTGGTTAAAGCGCCATCCTTACAGGATGTGCTGGAGAGGAAGGGTCTGTTACATTTTCTTCCTCTGGGAACTGAAGTAACATCCTAAATTTGTGCGCACAACAGCAGCTACTGCCTGTTACAACAGATAGCCCCGACTTAGCTGCTTGTGGATGCAAATACTGGGCTTCACTAAGTTCAGCCTGCTCCTGGAGTCATGTCTGACTCAGCTTTTTAAGAAGGATGTAATAGGAGGGAGGGAAGGTGTTGCACGCTCATGTCTCCCTGAAGTCATAGAATCATAGAATGGTCAGAGCTGGAAGGGACCTTAGAGATCATCAAGTTCCAACCCCCCTGCCATGGGCAGGGACACCTCTCCCTAGAGCAGGTTGCTCCAAGCCCCGTCCAGCCTGGCCTTAAACCCTTCCAGGGATGGGGCAGCAACAACTTCCCTGGGCAACCTGTTCCAGTGCCTCACCACCCTCACAGGAAAGAACTTCCTAATATCTCATCTAAATCTCCCCTCTTCCAATTTAAAACCATTCCCCCTCGTCCTGTCACTAGACTTCCTGACAAAGAGTCCCTCCCCAGCTCTCCTGTAGTCTCCCTTCAGATACTGGAAGGCTGCTCTCAGGTCTCAAGTCTTCAAGTCTGCTTGAAACGAATTGAGTTGCTCTGTGTGTGTCCTTTTGGACAGCATCGACTGTGCCGGGATACTGAAGCTGCGGAACTCCGACATCGAGCTGCGCAAGGGAGAGACGGACATCGGTCGGAAGAACACCCGTGTGCGGCTGGTCTTCAGGGTTCACATCCCACAGGCCAACGGCAGGACCCTCTCCTTGCAAGTTGCCTCCAACCCCATCGAGTGCTGTGAGTAGCAACAAACGTCCTTCTGCTGCCGGGCACTGCATCACCCCACACAGTCTTTGTCCACCGACGCGCTTGTGCGTTGGTTTTGCTTTGCCTGTCTGGTCGGTGAACCTCAGTCTGCTTTCCAAAAGCATGTGGTTTGTCTTGAAGACAAAATACCCAAGTTTTGGGGAAAAAAATGTGCCTTTGTGCGTTGATTTCTATGGGAAAGAATGCACTCAAAGGTAGAGTGCACTTAAGCTAATAGTAGACCTGGGAGTGATGATCCTTTTAGTCTTTTTTGTGACTCCGTATCATACAGGCAACTGCTCCAGGAGTTTTGGAAGAGAGCTATCATGTCCTATTCACTCTCTGTCTCCCTTTCATGAAGCAAAAAGGAGCAAACAAAACCCCAACCCCTTTGATGCGGAGCTAGCAGTGTGCTAGAGCTGCCTGCAGCTTCAGAAAACCTCCCAT
>VXBW01005008.1:0-156225 GCA_013400375.1 Thinocorus orbignyianus | reverse complement strand
CTGTGAGGGTGGTGAGGCACTGGAACAGGTTGCCCAGGGAAGTTGTTGATGCCCCATCCCTGGAAGTGTTTAAGGCCAGGTTGAATGGGGCTTGGAGCAACCTGCTCTAGGGAGAGGTGTCCCTGCCCGTGGCAGGGGGGTTGGAACTTGATGATCTTGAAGGTCCCTTCCAACTCTGACCATTCTGTGATTCTATATGGCACCATTTAGATATATCCTGAACTGGTGTGTGCGAAGGCACCAAGCTCAGGAAGCCTCTAAATATCATAGTATCACAGAATCATAGAATGGTCAGAGTTGGAAGGGACCTTCAAGATCATCAAGTTCCAACCCCCCTGCCATGGGCAGGGACACCTCTCCCTAGAGCAGGTTGCTCCAAGCCCCATTCAACCTGGCCTTAAACACTTCCAGGGATGGGGCATCAACAACTTCCCTGGGCAACCTGTTCCAGTGCCTCACCACCCTCACAGCAAAGAACTTCTTCCCAATATCTCATCTAAATCTCCCCTCTTCCAGTTTAAAACCATTACCCCTTGTCCTGTCACTAGACTTCCTGACCAAGAGTCCCTCTCCAGCTCTTCTGCAGGCTCCCTTCAGATCCTGGAAGGCTGCTATCAGGTCTCCCCGGAGCCTTCTCCAGGCTGAACAAATATGAAGTGGATTGGATTTGTCTCGGGGAACTGCAGCTTTGAGGGTTGTGTAATGAGTAAAAGCGTGGTACGTGCCTCCTGAAAGGAGCGGAAAACAGGAGAAAAAATAAGTGCTAGAGTTATTTCCAGTGCAGAACATGGTGCCAAAAAACCTCATGCATCTCTTGCTGCATGTGACACCAGGAGGAACCATGTCATCTGGATAAAATGTCACGTCATCCCTTGAAGCACAGCCACTCTCGCTCTGTGCCCCAGTTGGGAGGGATGTAATATGTGCCACAAGAATACCGGGTTCTGTTTGCATGGATCCACGTGTGCTTTGGCACTCAGGTGCTGGTGGAAATTACACTGCTCTCTGAACTGTGAACTTGTGCTGGGTCGTGTGGCTGCTGCTACTGCTGCAAGACAGCTTGCAGAGCTGACAATGCAGCCTTTAGTAACTGAAACACATTTTGGACATGGATGGTTAAACATATGGCATATATGTTATAGAGAAAATTATTTTAAATAAACAGTTTTCAATAAAAATACATACTTTTAGCTGTGGTTACAGATCAAGATGAATTTTAAAACAGCTTCTTCTTTGTGAGCCTTCTGAATCTGTATTCCTATGTTTGATAACCCCATTGTTTATGACCAAGACACTTGAAAACCAGCCTGTTTCCTGCAGACTTTCTGACCTTCCTTTTTTTCTACATCAAACTCATCTTAGCTTATAAGGGTAAACATTAATTTACTTCCTCATGCAGTATTTGCTTATTTTTGTGTGTGTTTGTGGTTGCTTTTATTTATTTATTTATTTTATCTTCTTTATAACTCTCCAGCTCAGAGATCTGCCCAAGAACTGCCTCTGGTGGAGAAGCAAAGTACTGACAGCTTTCCTGTTATTGGAGGGAAGAAAATGATACTGACTGGCCATAACTTTCTGCAAGACTCCAAAGTCATCTTTGTGGAGAAAGCGCCAGGTATGTCTTTTCAATCCAGACTGTGGTCTGCCTTTTTTCCCCCCCTGTTTTAAAATCCCTGCCAAATGATGAAAGCATAAATAGGGTAATGACATTTTCTTCTGCATGTAATGCGTTTTCCATGTCGCTGAGGAAAGCTGGGAAAGTGATCTGAGCTCTGCCTAATGCTGGGGTTTCTCACTGCAGCAGGTGTAGCTACAGGTAGACAATAGTGACATTGAAAGTTGAAGCTGGGTGTTTGTTTTTGTAGCAAACCGCGGCTGTAGCGGGAAGGACCTGTGAAAGGTGTCTGAAACCTCAGGTGGCCTGTCCCCGTAAAACCTGCAAGGTGGTGCATCTTGTTAAAACTCTCTGTAAATGGGGGGAGAGGGGGATTGGTGTTGCTGGTGACATGCATGTGCACGTGTCCCCTTGTGTGGCAGTCGAGACTGGTGGCATTTACAATCCACTGGCTGAGGAGGACTTGCAGCACACGAGCATTCATTAGAAGGAGATATTTCTGGTTCACCTTGAGGACTGGGGAAGGACTGCTGCTGGCTCACCCCTTGCACGGTGCTGCTCCCATGGGTGGTGGGACTGATCTTCCCAGGGAAGAGTCCCCAGCCAGGCTGGAGCAGGACAAATGGCATGGGGTGGGAGCTAGGGCTGGAGCAGGAGGTGTCTGTCTGCAGGAGGGGTGGGTGACAGGGTGACAACGCGTTATACGCACGAATGCCCCCGCGGGAAAAGGCAGTGGGAGCAGAGCTTGTGAGTCAAAGTCAGGCTCTGAAACGAGATCATTAAAGGGTAGCTTTGAGTCTTGTTTTGGAAAGGGTTTCCGTGGTGCTGGCACAAGCTACGGATTCCTCAGCTGCCGGCTGAGCCCCCCCTCACCCCCCTCTTCGAACTTTAAACAGTCTTGGGCCCTCCTCAGGCTGCCAGCCATGGCTGTGATGCTGCTCCCGTTTAACCCTCCATGGCCACAGGGCTCCCACAGCATTCCCCTGCCCGTGACCACTGCCGGTGGGATGGGTGGCAGAATGAGCAGGGATGACTCTGGAGGTGAAGACATCCGAGTAGATGCGAACTCAGCAGGCTCAGGGGAAGAGCAAAAGACTTCCCTGAAGTTCCCCGGTGGAGTCCTGCGTTGGTGTGGTTTAAGTCACCAAAAGTGCGTGTGGGGTGGAGGTAACACCCCAGCTCCTCACCGAGGGCCAGTCAGCACCGATCAGGCTGTGGCCTGAGATGAGCAGAACACCTTTCTTGTTCCTTAAGTTAAAAAAAAAAAAAAAGGAGGAAAAAAAGGTGGCATTGCAATTTAGAAAAACCCCAGAACTCTTTGTGTAGCATGAGGGAAGGGAAGAACACAACTGTCTACTTCATATTTAAAGTTCCTTGACTGCCCTGAAGTGGGTTAGTGTGACATGTCGGGAGCAAAGTCCTTGATCTGCCTCATTAGAGGAAGGAAGTTAAAAGGTGCTCTCTTTCACACTTACGTTCTCTCCTCTTCCTTTATTGACTTGGAAAAATTTTGAAGTGTCACATCCCAGAGGATTATGATGGGGATGCTACACACCCACCAGCGGGTACTACTGTCTCCCTTAGCATTAAATACACCAAAAGCAGGATGTTGTCTGTGTAGCCCCTTAAATTACAAAAATATGGAATGGGACCAGCCTTGTACTCCTTAACAAGACAGCTGTCCCCCTTGCATGAAAGAAATTTGAGGCTACACAAAGAAGACAGCAAATTGATAGAAAATAGTTTATAGAAGTGATGTTTTTTTAAATATTGTGAGAGGTGAAGGTTTGTATCAGCACACTGGCTGTGCTGATGAGAAAGAAAGTGATCAAAAGGCCTTACTTGTCACACTGAAAAGCTCCTGGGGTGAACTACTTGGGTTTTGCAGATGGACCAGTGCAGGAGTGTCTCTTCTACATGAAGGCACCACTGGAGATCCCTCTGTAGTCTTCTCCCTGGCTTGGAGTAGGGGGAAACACAGCAGGAGTCGGGCAGCGAGCTGCTGTCATTGAAGTGTAATCAGGATCATTAAGTCAGGATTGAAAGGTCTGATCTGGAGCTGTCCTGCCTGGTTTTCGTGGTCTCGTGGTAGACCTGTTGTGGTTGCAGGGCAGTACAGCCTGGTGGAGGGGCCCAACCTTTGAAGTCAAGAGTGTTGAGCCATCTCCAGGAGATGCAGGAATGACACAGAAAAAGCCAAGCTGCTGGCTGACCTGGGCTGGAGCAATTTCTAGGGCTTCTGTGATGGGTTGTTTGCAGTGTTGCCTCCCAGCTCCATGCATTGGAAAGAAACCAGCGTGGTGCATCGCTGTCTTGGTGGCTCAGTTTTTGAGCAGAGTCACTGTATTTGATGTTAAATGAACAAGCATTATCAGCCTTCACTTTTGAAAATCAGCACGCGGTGTTTCTTTCCCTTTCAGCTCTTGCACATCTACAAAAGTAGGTCAAGAGAGGGAACACCAGTGTAGTTTCTCTTTCTCTTAGAAAGCTGGTTATGAACTTTGGTGATTAGCTGGAGACACTCATTAGTTTTGCTGCTGTTGCCACTTTTGTTTCTGAATTCAGAATGTTAATCACGTTCCTGGTGGGTAGCAGCCAAGTGCAGCTATTACAAAAAAATAGATCACAGGAATCATTGCGCTCATAAAGAGAACATATCTTTTGTCTAAAATTTAAATATTATACTCCATGAGCTCATGTCTTCAGTCCTCGCTCGGACAGAGTCCCCGAGCCGGAAGGCAGTCTCTGGGAGCTCATCTAATTCATGCTAGTCTGCATACTTAATTGCTTAACGCAAAGAGTTTGAGAATGCTTTTTGTTTGCCTTTTTTTCCTCCCCCTTTTCTGTCTGAATAATTTCTTTAAGCCTGCCTAGTGCGTTGTGGTCCACTGAATATTTTTCCAAGCGTGAGTCCCAAGCTTTCCGTCTTCAGGGCTAGCCCTCAGCTGTTGTAGTCTCTGGAGGAATGGCATTATCCTGGCCTCCTTTCCTGGGGAGTCTGTCTGAGCCGTGACTCATACAAGAGGGAATCCCTGAAGAATGATCAAATCAATCCTTCAGCTGCGGAGGAGGCAGCGGCAGTAGTGCTTCCAGCTTAACCCCTTACTGGCTGCTTTTTAGCTGAGAAGAGGAGGAGACAGAGCAAAATGTGTTTTCAGCCCAGTGGCACTGCATCTCCGAGAGGAGGAATGAGGCAGGGAGGGATGAAGGTGTGCTGGAAGCACAAAGGGAGGAGTGCTGTGAGGAACTCCTGAAAGGAGAACCCCTCACAGTGTGGTCCAGCACTCAGGCAGAAGGCACCCCTTTGGAGGAATAATGAGTCTTTTCAGAAGCGGACTAAAATTTGCTCAAGCTTTTTACAGTACCATAAAAAAGTTCTAACGTGTTGAAATGAGTCCTTATTTTATGGGATTTTGGTCAATGTTTTATTGCTTGCACATCAAACCGTATTTTCCAGTGATGAACGATGGTGTAAAATGACCATCCAAGGAGCCTAGCAGTAGTAAAAATGTGGATGCTGAATGTGCCTTGAGAGGTTCACTCTTAAATTCAGAATTTCCTTAGACTGAGGAGTCCCATGATGACTTTGTCTCTTGTAAATTGCACTAATAATTGTTCATCTTACCTTCTTTCACTTTCTGTCTCTCTTTGTAGTCATGCTTTTCTCTTCTTGAGTTTCAAATGGGTCTCGTGAGTCTGTGTGTCCTGGTTGTTGACCGTCCGGTTTGGGATGTCCAGTGACAGTCTGGTTTTCATCAGCATTAATACTTCCTAAAATACAAAAAAAAAGTCTGCAACTTTTTACTGGCAAAGCCCTTGATGGTGTTTGCTGTGGAGGCAAGGTGTGAGCTTTAGTTACAGAAGTGGACGAAGTGGAATTGCTGTTTGTTAGCTGTGGGAAGGAGGTTGTTGGGCTAGGAGGGACAAAATGTTTCCTGTCTAACACTTGCACGGATTGCGATCTGGAATGATTTAGTTGCTTATCTTCTTACATCTTTTTATTTAATTTCTATATTACAAATGTGCCAAGCAGCAAAAATCTTGAGGGCGGCTCAGAAAATGCAGAGGTGTTTGGAGAATATGTTGTAAGGGCTCTATTTCTGTCGACTCCAACAAAGTTTGATAATAAATGTCTGCAAATACCCTGTATTTTGTTTTCAAAGCTAGTTTTTGGGAGGTAATACGAGTTACTTAACACAGAGCAGCACGGAAGCCTAGCTGAAATCAGCAGACTGCTGGCTTGTATTAGATCAGATTATGATTAGTGATCTATAAGACTGAATGTGGTGGAAAAATCCTGCTTTCCCTTACAAAGTGTTTCCTGTAACTGCCAAGTGACAAGCTCATTGATGAGACACAAAGCCAATATCCCAAGCACTGAAGCAGAGTGAAGCTATGGGTATGTCTTCCTGGCACACTCTGTCCTAGAGTGGCCCAAGATATTTTGGGATTTAGAAAGTGTCTCGCACTAGGATCTGAAAGAGTTAAACTACCTTGAAAATTCCTCCTTGCTCCTGTAGCTGGAATGGTTTTGGCACTGGAACTACCTCAACTATTTCTGGACTTCACAGATTTGGCCAAGTCTAGACATACCTAAGAGATCAGGTTAAACTGACTGAAATCTTCATTATTAGCGAGTTGTGATCTATGGGAAGAAGTAGATATTTGGGGCTTTATTATTAACTATCATTCAGCTGAGTTTCCACTAGTGATGTTGAAGCTCCAAACCCATTTCCTTGGGTTTTGTGCTTAGTGACCAGAGCTCAAGGCAAGAGTTTTAAAGAGGGAAAAGGCAGAAATGTAACACCCAACTTCACTATAGGGTTAGTTTCTCAAATAACACTGACTTTGAAATTCTGATTCTGGGCTGTTACTGGTGAGGGACTTGTTGTCCTCCTCAAAGGCCTGTGTTTGAACTTTCTTCTGACAGATGCCCCTCCCTGAAGATGCATCACTGTCTTTGATGGTCATTAATAGAGTTCAAAATTTATAATGCTTATAGACTTCAATGGTTTTGAACATGTTAATTACTCAGCCTTCAAATCAACAGTGATCCTGCCACCTACATACCATAACCTGGCTGCAAAGTCTCCTCAGCCATTGTGCCCAAAGCCTTTGAAACTCAGGTTCTTGAAAGACAGGGAGACAAACAGCACCTACACGACATTTCCTCCAGGGATTTTTCTCTTTTTGAATATTTTCAAACAGGTAAAGAGTTTTTCAGATTTACTTATTGCTTCAGACTGTCCATT
Source organism: Thinocorus orbignyianus (assembly GCA_013400375.1). Taxonomy (NCBI): domain Eukaryota; kingdom Metazoa; phylum Chordata; class Aves; order Ciconiiformes; family Thinocoridae; genus Thinocorus; species Thinocorus orbignyianus. The sequence continues at coordinate 149,358 of VXBW01005008.1, read as the reverse complement.
CTCATGTTGTTTTTGTATTATTTTTTTTTAATGGATTTTTCTGTCAAAACTGTTCCTCTTCCCTGCTGGAACAGGTTTTGCTCTTAGATCATGAAGGCGCTGACGTGGCATGGTAATAGTTATGCTAGAGCAGATGAAAGATAGCTGGGTGAAATCACCAGATTTTTTGGCCTATATGCCAAAGGAAATCACTCTTTTCTGTATTTCAGAAGGGAAAACTTAACAGTTTGCTTCCCGTTAGATGTGTGGTCAGGCTTGGTCAGCCAAATGTTTGCACAAAGTAAACGTGATATGGAAAAGAAGGAAGCTGGATGAATTTAAGTGTCCACTCAAGCATTTCGCAGGATTTTTGTTCCTCTCAAATTTCACTGTCTGGCAAAGATTAGAATCAATCAGTTTTAAGGTACAAATGTCAGCCTGAGAAATTCGATTCTGTTTCCCGCGTGTTGTGTGAGCAAAAGTTACCTTACGATGAGTAACTCAAGTACAGTGTTTTAGTTTCAGGAGAACTTACAAAAAGTTCTGGAAAATGATATGTTGACAAAACACTTGAGTGGCATGTGGATGGAACGGATGCGTTGGGGAAGCATGTGGGCTTTTTGGTTTGACTCAGCTACACTTGGGAGACCAGGGTTCGGAATCTGTTTTGACGTGATGTGACGGGATGTGGAGACGGGTGACCTGAGTCTTGGCAGAGCTCCATTTGGTAAAAGATCTTACATTCCCAGAGATCTTTCCATTGCTCTTTCCACTGCCAGTAGCAGTCACAGTTTGGGGGGCAACTGTCCAAAAAGGGGTCATGTTTCACACTGGTAATCATACTGTAGCTCACATCATAAATAAGCAAGCGGCGAAACTCCCTTTCCCCCTCTAGTCAAATGGACAGATACTAGATAATTTTGTCTTTATCTGCCTGTTTATCCAAGTTCAGGATGCACGTTCCAGTTGGCAGTGAGCAGTTGCTCGCTGACTCATGGCGCAGTGAAGTTAAAAATTCTGGAAACTCGATAAACTGGAAACTTCAAAGGCACACAAGTTGGGAGCACGGAGTTCACATGAAGGTCACCTGAACCTATTTCCTAGAGATGTATTGATAGCTGAAGGGGTTTCTGGCTGCTGCCCAGAAATAGATATCCTTGGGCAAAGGGTGTCATCAAATGGTGGAGTCATTTGATGGTGGAACCCTTTCACGCGCCTGCAGGAGTGGTGATGTAGCTTGCAGGAAATGTCAGCACGTTTCAGTTTTTCCTGGCTGTTTGGTCTGGGGAATGGCGTAGACAGAGCGGGACAGCAGCCATACGCAAGAGATGGTATCAGCAACATCAGGCCTCATCCAGGGTGTTGCTCTCACAGTGAAGACTGAGATCAATCAATCACAGACACTCGCTGTGGACAACGGAGAGTAAGGAATAACCACGTGGTCTCTAGTTAAAAGTAACTTGTCTGAGTAATCCTGTGTATTTTTAATTATTGCAGAAACTGTGACTGGATGCTTCGAGTTTATTCTTTCATGTCTTTGCCAGACTAAGTGGCTTCAAGCAGCTCTATCTGTGAAATCAAAGCTTTGTCTCTGAACTTTTACAACGAGCACAAGAGATCTGCTAGTTTTTACTGTTCCAGTAGGATCTTCTGTCCAAACACACAGGAATTCACGGCCCTTACCAGAAAGCTGGGAGTCTAATGAAGCGATGGGTGTCTTGAGAGAGTAGAGGAAAGGAGTGTGGTGGGTTGACCTTGGCTGGTTCCCAGGCATCCACCAAGCCGCTCTCTCACTCTTCTTCCTCAACAGGACAGGAGGGAGAAGATAAGATGGAAAAGCTCGGGTCAAGACAAAAGCAGTGAGAGAGAATTAAGATAATATAGAGAATTAAGAGAATAATAGAGATGAGACATTTTCAAGGTATGTCTTGTTGCAGGGAAGATGGTGTCAAGGCAGATGATCAGAGGGGAGAGGAGGAGGGACCTCTAAGATTAAGCCTTTTTGGACAAGAAAAACAAGAAAAGGGACATGAGGAGGACAATGAGAATGAAGAAATCAAAATCCCATTCAAAAGCTTATGGTTTAGACTCCGCTAAAAAGTCATGAGGCATTGCCATAATGAGATACGTCCAGAAGAGAAGTTGTGGCCACATAGAAAACAGTAAGAGTTTCTGTCTTAAAAAATAATCAAGAAGGAAGAATTGGAAGCATTTGGATCAAACTTGCATTTTACCATGAGAAAGAAGTGGGAGTAGCTATAGTACAGGTGGTGGTGTTGACACCAAGCACAGAAGAAGGAGAGGAAAAGAATTGGTCACGGAAGGAAAACTTGGAACTGGCTGTGAAGTTTGGTACTCCAATAGTCTCTGAGAAAATATGAGGCAAATTAGACTGAAGAAGATAGGCCAGGAATATTTTACTCAGTTTCAGCTGCAAAGTTCCAGATTCAGCCTACTAGAGGTTCTTAGAGGAAAGTAAAATTGTGAAGACAAGGAGATGACGTGAATGTAACCAAAGACAGGGTGAAGTATTGTCAGGACCGATGGTGGGTGGCTGTGCTGGGTGTGCTTGGTTCAGTTTGCCCGCTCTAGAGGGATTTTGCAGGGATGTCAAGCTGCAGTTTTACGTGGAAATTGAGTGTCTTAGACCTGAAATTACTGACAATTCCTGAGCAAAACCCTCAGACCAATGGTAAGCTGAGTAGGAGGAGGTGCCAGAGAGCACAAATTGCATAACCAGCTTCCATTCTGCTGAAAATAGGATCTGGCAGATCATTCCAATGGTTTTGGCTCAAAATGAACCCCGATCAGTCAGTTGTCAGTACAGTGCCTCCTTTTAATTACTTGGGCTAAAATTAATGTTAATTTGCAAACACTTGAACTCAGAATAATTAAGCCTGTTAGACATAGTGGGGTAGAAGTAGCTAAAAAGGCTCACCGTTTAGGCAAAGTGAGTCCCTCAGCTTTTGACTTGCCCAGCTGAGCAACCAGAGAGGAAGCACATGTCTGGCACAGATACCAAAGTACTGTAAGATACAGTTTGTACTGGATTTCTATCACCTGATTGCTGCATGACTTTTTAATTCTTAATTTAAGGTAGAAAAGAGAGAAGAAGTAACTCGAGAGTGTCATGCACGTGACAGGCACACCCAGGACTACATGATGTTCAGCTCAGTGCTGCCAAAATGTATAGCTGAAGGAATGGGCAAAATCCATATGCTTGCAAAGATGCTTGTGAGGAGACACAAGCAAATAATAGCAGCTTTGATATGGAAATACAAATAGGTCAGTTATGAGCACATGGGCTGATGCATAGCAGAGGACATGCCAAGGATGGGGAGGAAATCTGTGGGAGAAGTCTCCGTAGCAGGACAATAGGCTGTGAGGAGGGCAGAGAAGAACAACTGGGGTCTTCCTGGCAAGGAGGAAGGAAATAAGGTAGATATGACCTACCATGTGGTTTCAGAGCAAAAGTAATGGAAGAGCAAAGGGGAGACCAAGGTGGAGGCAGATGGGGGCAAAGCGCTGGGCAGCAGGCAGGCCATGGCACCAGCGACAGGAGGTGGAGCTGCTCTGCAGGTGGCTCTGGGCACACAGAAGACCAGAAGGCATCTCCCTTCTCACAGAGAGAGCCCTAAGAGATGGTGGATCTCAGGAGGGTGAAGTGCTGTTGAGGCAGTCAAAAGGAAGATCCTTTAATTGCAGGTACTTGTACTCCACTCCCCCTGCATTTCTGAGTGTTTCCTCCTCTCTTCCTGTCCTGTCTTCTCTGTATGTCCCATGGCAGAGTGCTTGGCTGGTATTGATTCATCCTTATAGCCAGTGCCTTGAAAACATCTTTAAAACCTACACCATGTGTGACCATGGGCATAGACTCCCACCACAGACTATTTGGCTTGCTGGGGAAGTGTTCACAGTAAGATACCTGGAAGACCAGCCTAGAAAAGCATCCTGGCTCCTTGTGGCATCACCACATCCAAAAGGCTGCTGCCTTTGGAGTGAAATCTGGCAGTATTACATCCATGAGGATGCATATCCACTGGTGTGGTGGACAGCACTGGTGGGTCGTGCCCGGGACTGGTGTGGGGAGTGCTCTCCTCCAAGCGGTTGGAGCCACCTCTTCACCTCTTTCATTGCCAGCCCAGGTGCAGACCTGGCCTGACCTGCCCCACGCATGAAAGCTGGTGGCATCTCTGCACAAAACTGGGTGACTCTTTAAGTTTGACTTGGCCTAAGTCTTTGTCCTCCTCTCTGGCTGGAATCCCATTCTTTGCTTCCAGACCTGTTCACAGATCAGTCACCTCAGCGCTGTGACTGTACTTCCCAGGGAAAAGGGGTTGGGGTGTAAATCAAAAACTTGCAAATCCTTCACTCCTGAGGGATTTTGAATATGCATTAACAGGGCCAAACAGAAAGGTAGACAACCTTTGCAGAGCACCTCAAAATTGCTCTTTATAACCATGCTGCTGTTGTGGACATGTTAAAGTAATCTGGGATGTAATATAGGCCTTATTGTTTAGGGTGATTTCGCAACACATTAATCAAGTAGTGGATTCCTTTGGGAGGGCAGAGCTAGTCCCACCATTTTACTTGCAGTATATGAATGTAAATACAGATTTACAGTCCACCCAGTGCAGTCAAACTCCATTAAGCTGCAGGCTTGAAGAGTATAAAATGTACACTGTGTACAGGCAGTGAAATTCTAGATAATGTCTATTTTTCTCATATCTCGAGTGAACAGAGGACCACTAAAGAATATAGACTGTTTTAACCTCCTGTAGTAAAGGGAAATCACTTAAATATATCTGAACGCTCCCATTATGCCCATTCCATAGAAGCCAGGTTTAAGTGGTTGCCAGATGTTATACCCTCCTGAGTTTCCAGGCTTGGGGGCTTTTTTTGGTACTGTATATTCTTGCCTCTTTCTGTAAAGAAAGTTACGCTGGTGGTTTGACTGTTGGGAGCTTCTAAACCCCTAGTATGGTGCTTGCAGTTCCCTGGGGTAGGAAACCCTTGATGGGCAGTGAGGGAGGGGAAGAGGGTAGAAAAATGTCTTTGGAGAGTCTTTGTGTTGCTCTTCCATGAAGAAAATCCACCCGTGGTGGTCTGCTGGGCTTTAGATATAGATAACTGATGCTGCTAGATTTACTCAGCTGCTTTTTAGGGCTGCTTCTGCGTTGAAACAGGCCTCTACAGTGCCCTTTTTATGTGGAAATCTTGCAGCTGGGTGTGGTGGGGAAGCCGCTCGGTGACTCACGCTGCAGGGAATTCCCTGATGAATTGGGAGTATTTTTACTTCTGGACTTGTGCGCAGTTTCCTCCAGCGCCGGGGCGAGCGGCTGATAAGAGCAGACTACAAAGGACCCATTCACTGTTCAGCTGCCGCCGGGTGTTGGAACGGGGTGTTTATGCTTTGAGAAGCTGAAAATCCACCCCACGTAAGGCGGGAGGTTGACGCTATTTTCGTCAGTAGCCATCCCAGGTGCTCCCAGTGTCACAGAGCTTGCGGCGGGGGGGAGGGAGGGAGGTGAAAAAAAATACAGCAGAAGGCTGGTGGTGAAGTACACCCGGAGCTGGGATGGCTATAAATAACAACCATCCGTGTGTAAATGTCAGGCTTCCTGACAAAACCCCGTGTCTTCAAGCTGGCGGCAGTCCCGATGGCCTGGAGAGCCCGTGAGGAGTGGGGGGTTTCTCGCTTTCACCCCATCCCCAGCACTGGAGGAGGAGGAAGAGGAGGAGGAGGAGGGATTAGAGGGTCCTCCTTCCAGCCCTTGGCACTGGTTCCCAGGTGAAGCTTTGTTGGGATGACTGGTGCTGGCAGCGAGGGAGCGGGGCATTCCGCCGGGAACTGGGCACGGAGTCCCCTGTGGTTCCCTGCACGGATGTTTTGTTTTTATTTCCCTTTTGTAAAAACAAAACAAAACAAAACGAAAAAAAACCACCCACAAAGTAAACCAGGCCCAGTATAATACCTTGACACAACTTTTTAGCTATATAAAGAGTTGTCTTTCTGGTCAAAATATTGCACTATAAATCTTAAAAACGCACAAACAAAGCCAGGCGTTTGGTTTGGAGAAGACACTTCTTATTACTCGGTGAAAGTAAATAGCGAAATGAAAGGGAATGAAATGAGACCTTTGGAAAAGCTGTTTTCTCCCTTTTCCTCCTCNCTTCTCTCTGGTGTGGGCAGATTGTCTGGAGGTATCAGGCTCCCACAAACCCTTCTGGAGTTCTGGAGCCATTATTCCTTTCTCTTTTTTTTTTTTTCCTTTTTTCTTTCTTTTTTTTATAATTTCAGCTGAACTGTATAAACCTGCAAAACATGTTTACTGTAAGAGGTTGACGTAGTGGTCTAAGGTTTCCCTCCTGGAGCTGATCCCAGTCCGTGGGCGTTGAGATTTCCCTCTTGGTTCACCAGACGTAATATGAGGAATTGTCTTTTTTTTTTTTTTTTTTTTTCTTTTTTTTTTTGGTCTCTGCTTCATAACAACTTTTCCCTCCCTGTGTTTTTGTTAAATGAAATGTCACTAGCTGTTAATGAGTTGTCTATTCCCTCCTTCTTCCCTCTCTTTCCTTTCCCCTCAGTCGCGGAGCTGCCGTGGTCTGGACAGTCTCAAGGGAATTTCTTGGAGCGAAACCCGCATTGTTCTTATGAGCTTCCAAAGACGAGCCGCAGCTCTGGATTTTTATTTTCCTAATAGTTTAGATTGCAGCGTTTAAAATATTTCTGAACAAACTCTCTTTTGTCATCATAAAAATTTCAAAAGCGCATCAAGGCAGTTGCTGCGTGAAAGTAATTGAAAGATTAGCTAGAGATGGAGTCGTTCTGGATTTTCCTGAGGTATCGGCAGGAAATAAAAAACAGAAACCTGAATCAGATCATTCGTCTTGCAAAGCAGAAATTAAACATAGCGAAAAACCTGAACTTCTGGTAATCCATTTACGGAGGCAAATTGAACACATGTTAACTACTAGTCTGGATGTCTGTAGTTTTTACAAAAAAAAAACCCCACCAGCAAACCCCTTACAGAGAAGTTCCTAGACTTTGCAAAACGTGTGATAGTGTCGGTGTTGTGTTGCTTTTGTAATTGAATTAATTGGGAGAGGAGGAAGGGAGGGCTACGGGGGGATTCTATAGGTGGCGGACAGGGATGGGGGGGAAGATAAAGGAAGCTGCTCCTGGACAAGGGATGAATTTCAGTCAGTTTTTTTTCTAAGACAGCTCGGGGGAAGCATCTGTTGGATAAATTGTGGAGTGATTGCCAGTCCTCCTGAGAAGTCTGCTTCGATCCTGGCGCTCTCAAAAGGAGACTCCAGCACGGTCTGGCTGCTCCTTCTCCCCCTGCCGCTGAACGTGGCAGTACCAATTAAAGGGATTCCTTTTTCCAGCGTCACAATTTCAAACGTAGGAAGAAACCAAGGGTAGATCTGCTAATTGTTTCCCACAGAAAGACCTGCCAAATCCACCGTGCTATTGGTGCTGCAGCTTTCACGTTGCACTTCTTTCCATACCTTGAAAAGAAAGGGGTTTGGTTTGTTTTGGACGTTAAAACAATCGCCAGGGCTAGTCCCTCAGCAGCATTCCTTTCACAGTAGGACAGCTGTACACAAAAATATTATTTACAGACATTTGTAATAAATCAGGCAGTTCTAAATGCGTCACCTCCATCCTGGCCATGGAAGTGAAGAGAGAAGAAAAAGTGCATTCACTCTTTCACCTTGCCGAGAGCTGTTTTTCTAAGGCAGGCCCGCGTCTATGTGATGAAGTCCAAAATAGCTAATATTTGCATTTGCGTGTCCCGATGCCGCAATAAATATACAAAAGAGATGACATAAAGTCTCAATTTCCCTTTCATTCCGGTGACACCTGACAGTGGTGGGGCTCATGAAGCTGCATGTGTCCCCGCTGCCCAGCTTAGACAGCAGGCCGCGTGTGGCCTTTCCTACACCTTTATGGTTTTTTAGGCCCGCAGAATGGAAACCTTACATTTTGCATTATTTTTCTCCTTTCTTTGCTGTTAAGTTTTGAAGGCACGAGGAAGAAGAAAAAAAACCCTGTTATTGACCAACCAGTGACTTCTGTATCAGTGAGGCACAGGAAAAATGACCAGACAAAACCAATTTCTTCCAAAAGGCAGGTCCTCAGAAAAAAAGTGATAGCTGTGGCTTGAAAATAAAAATACAGTGAATTAGGAGGACCTGACACACCACTAGAAGCAGTTCCAGAAAACTGTAGGTGGGTCCACTGTAGCTTTAAAATGGAGTCAAAAGCTGTGTTTCCCAGCCCATGGCCATGCCTTTTGATCCAAGCAGCAGGATTATGGCAAGCCAGACTGGGACTATATTAAAATGAAATCCTGCATGGCTGAGGAGCTTCCTTAATGCTACTTGGTTTGGTTTGGTTTATTTAATATTAATACTGCATATGACTTTCCGTTGAGGTAGCAATCAAAAGGCCTCGTAGGTAGCAGTACTTTTGTCTGAAAGTTTGTGAAGCAAAGGTGTAGAACAGTTGCATATTTTGTCCAAACTAGTGGCAGAATAAACTCCCACAGGCTTTCCCCCATCACAGCATCGTGTGCTCTGGATTGGGGTTCGCCCTTCAAAAAAGCTAAATGGGCTCCTGTCACGGGCTATCTGGATGGCCTCCTGGTTGGGCAACGCTTGGTCAGTGGGTTTAGAGAGCTGGTTTTCATATATGCAGTGCCCCTTCAAAGAGGTTTTTTTGGAAAAGTCATTCTTCTGTAGGCTTGGGAGGGGAAAAAAGGACGGAACTAGATATCTTTTTCTTTTGTCTTTTAGATGGTCACCATGTGTGGGAAATGGAAGCCAAAACCGACAAAGAAATGTGCAAGCCAGTAAGTCTGCCTTAAATATTTTAACATCAAGATGAAAAATATATATTGCCTTCTCCAGCACTGTTACTAAAGAGGGACTTCCAAGGCTTTGGCACGGTGTCTCCCCACTGAAACAGAACAAGTACTTAGGCCTCCCCTCCTGGAAATCTTTCTTTAATAGGAGCATAGGGTAAAAAACCTTCATTGGAAGCCATCCCGAAAGTAGGAGAGACCATTTGGAAAATATTTTTTCATTGTCTGGGATGGGCCAGCCCCGTCTGCTCATCTTCTGTCTTGCTGGGTCAGTTCTTCCCTCTGCTCCCAAAGCAATTTCTGATCATTTTCCTTGGCTTTCCTTTACCGTCAGCAGAAGAAATGTGAGTCCCCTCACAGGAGATCAGCCCTACGGCTGGAGAAGTGTGACTCCCTCAGCCATGACTCTAAGTGGGAAATACGTCCACTTTTTCACCTCTGCAGGAATATGCACCAGTTTGTTAGCTGCAAACCTGCTGGAGACATGCAGGCAAACAATTTAAAGCCCTCAGCTGAATGCAGGCCAAATGCTAAGACGAGCATTCCCTTTTATTCTTTACAAAAGTGCCAAGGGAGATCTTGATGGCCGTAGCAGATTTCACTGTGCATTTCTGTAAGCTGATGCCCCAGCAGCAGTTAAGTCGTTCCTTAGCCCCGTGCTGGAGCATTTGGTTTCTGACAGTGGAAGATCATCTACATACTCTCCAGCCCTTCTTCCTCTAGCAAGATTTCCCATCCACAGAAACATGCAAGCTGAAAACTTTCTGAGTTGTTATGTGAAAAAACATTTCACTGCAGAAAATGGAAATATTTGAATAATCATATGCCTGTCCTAATTCTGCTTTCAAAGGAATTTGGGTAAGGGCGAGTGAGATATACTGGAGATGACCTGCCAGCCAAGCAATTGTGCTTTTTCCTGCTGAGTTAGGGACCGTGATTTGATGGTGGTCCCTTACTCTTCTCAGGGGCAGGAGGGATAGAGGGTTGTCCATATGCAGTGTCATGTCTGCAGCCTAAGGGGAAGAGCTGAAGGCTAGTGATTTTTGTGAGCCACATTAAATCTTATTTCCCTACTTCTGGAGTCCTCGGCACAGTGGGCAGTGGGAAACCATCCCAGCCCACAAAGCCCACCAGTTCCCCTGCAAAGTGTGTTCCTCCTTGTGAGCCCAGGCTCCTCCTTCTCGGGGTTAATACGTGAATACTGTTGCACAGCTCGACTGCCTTCATCATGCCTTGACTTTCTGATTTGTTGCTTTTTCAGAATTCGTTGGTGGTTGAGATACCACCTTTCCGCAATCAGAGAATTACCAGTCCTGTTCAGGTCAACTTCTATGTCTGCAATGGAAAGAGAAAGAGAAGCCAGTACCAGCTTTTCACCTATCTTCCTGCTAATGGTAACAAAATATGTTCCTTATCTCTGCTAGTAAAAATGAGAGATAATGATGATTACTTAGATATATGGCTCAGACAATTCTTTAATAAGCTGAGTAATTTGGAGGTATACCTGGTGCTATAAAATGAGGGTGAGAATCAAACTGTAAGAGCTGCCTCTCTCTGCTGCCCACGCAAGAGACCTTCTCTGCAGATTATTTTCTTTTGTATAGGTGGCAGAGACCTGTGGGAAGAAGGACTTTTCCTGCTTTTGGGAGCTAAATCGGCTCCCAGCACAAACTCACACATGCAGCCGCAAGCGGCGAACGTGCTGAGCTCTCTGCTAAGTTGCTGTCAACCCTTGGCTTGACTTTGTGGCCCCAGAGGATATGTTGCATTTGAATAATACTTCTGAATTCGCACCACAGCACTGTGAGCTCTGAGCTGGAGGTCGTGTGGGGATTCTCCTTCCAGTCATCCTGCACCTCGCTGTCATGTGCGGTGTGAAAATAGCGCTGCAGGCTGACACAGCTCTTGGGTGGTAGCACAAAGCACAATGTGGATGGATATCAGAGCACTCCATACAAAATGCTTCATGTATAAGGAAATGTTCAGAAACACGTGTGACAGTTTATTTTGGAAGCTTACGTTGGTCCCTGTGAAGCGACAATGAAGCGTTCAGGCTAGGTGAATTCCAAGCAGACTTGTATGAAAAATTTAATAGCAAGTAAATTTAGATATTTTTTCTTCTGTTTATTTGAAATGGCTCTTTTTCTGAGAACGTTTTTTTGGGGGGAAAGAAGGAAAAAAAGGGGTGATTGTTTTGTTGTTGGAATTAGAAAAATGATGAGGTTCACACTCTTTTGTAGACTTTCCAAAGGAAAATAGTCCTTCTGAGGGAGATGCCCACAAAAGCAATATTTGAGTCACATCACGTGACTCGAGGAGACCTGCCAACTTTTTGCAGGTGAAATCCCATAAAATACACATTCAGGATTTCACCTCGTTAGCTTACATACAATTTAGACTTTTATCGGGACTTTAATTTAAAATAAAAGTACAGGAAACCAGACATGGGCAAGTGACTGCTGATTGCGTATGTGCTGCATAGCTCTGCTTCACTGAATCAGCCTACTTATGCAAACTGCATCCCCAGTGGGTATGTCTGTGTGTATTTAAAGACTGTTCATCTCTTACACTGGAAAGAAAGGGAGTTGTTACTCTCTTGCACAACACTTCAGCAACAAAAATCTATTTAGAGGTCAACAGGTATTGCCTTGCCGTGCAAGTTACCCTCACAAGCATTTCAAATACTTGCGTGTTGCTAACTGCTGTCTGTTAAGCAGCATCTTTCCTCTCCGGCCTTTACATAGGCCATTTTTTTTACCATTTTATTCTAAACCACGGGAATAGCTGCTGCAAAGTTGGTTTACACTACCACCATTCCGAGTTCGAAACATTTGATGTTTTCATTTGATGTGAAGCGATGGGAATAGCTACCTAGTGACAAGCTACAGAGAACCAGCCGAGGCTTTATTCTGCCAAGACATCTTTAATTATGGTAATGGTTGAAAACTTGGGGAATCTTGTTTAGTCTGCTGCACTGATTTAAATTCCTGTGAAATCTTTTTCTTTCAGTGTAGGGAAACCTGAAAGAAAAAGTGTAGCAGCAGAGTAGGGGAAGGAGAAGCAGATATTGAATAGTAAATATGCCTCCCCGTGTTCCTGTTTACTTCTCCACTCACGTTTTCTTAGTATATATGTGCATATAGGTAATTGAAAAACATCTTATGTTCTTTGCAAACTCTCCTCATAACAGTGGTGAGACTGAATGTACATCTGCAATCATCAGAATTAATAGTTCGGTGTGTTTCTGTTATGCCTGTGTTGCAGCTGTAAGGTTTTGCCCTTATGTTGCTGGTGGTTGTTTCCATTGTGCCTTTCCAAGGTAGATGTGATCACCTGGACTGTGTATTCAGAAACCACACACAGTGACTGAATCAATCATTTACACTGCTATATTTCAAGGAGTCATTTTAGGATGTTCTGCTTTATTTCATTTCAGCCACAACATTATTTTACTGTTTCAAGTCGTTGTAGAAAATCAAAGTTTAGCTCATGAAAAAAAAATAATAGTTGAATCAATAACCATTGTGTGATCAGTGTAAAAAAAAAAGTAGAGATAAGCACTGTTTTGGTCCAGGTAACACCCTTTCTTGCTTAAAAAAATCCCACGAACGTAGAAGGTGTAGGATTTTGACAAGCAAATGTCAAAGTGATCATCAAGTGTAAGATGTGGTTTTACACAAATCAGATGACATCCTGTAAACTGCTGCTTCTCCTGGGCTTTAGGACTAGTCAAAACTCTAACATTTCAGCGCCTACCACAATTTTGCAGGTATTTCTGTATGAGGGGGTCTTTGAAAAGCTGTGTGACACACGTGAGACACATTTTACAGCTCAGCTGGACTGTGCCAAATATGCAAAATAGTGTAAATGAACTAGAGCCTAAATTGTGTGTGAGCCCACTGGCCCTGATCCTGGGGGGAGTGTGGGCACACACAGATGGTGCAACCAGTGGGAGAGCCATGGGCTTGCTGTGCAGTTCCTACCCCAGCCACAGAGCAATAGGGTGTTTGTTTTTTTTCCTGTAGCTCCTGTTTCTCCTCATTCCCTAGGGGAAAACAGCCAGTGGATCGAGGGACACGTGGCCTCACTCATCCCACCTCCCGTGGATGGTCCAATAGCATCTCCATGGAGTATAGCTCTGTGATGTGCAGCCAGCATGAGCTGCTCTCTCCAGCAGGACGTTATGATTTCACCACCGTAAGGCTTCTCCTGTGCTGTGGAGATACAGCAGGATTGTGCTTTTCCTCTGTGTTAGCTGAAGTGTTTTGCAGAATAGGGACTTACTTGGTGAAGATGAGTTCCTGCCTCAGAAAGAAAACAAAAAAAAATACGTAAGAATGGAAATCTTACTGCTCCGTAAATGAAAAGTTTAAATAACAAAACAGAAAGTAGGCACTTCACAAATCAGAGCCAAGGTCTGGAGAATGGGCTTGCTTAAGTCTTTGGCTTGGGTCAGACCGTAAACCTAAGTACTCATAATCCACTTTTAATTGAAATTTTGATTTACTGTTCTGCTGAATTTGAGCAATCCCCAAATCCTGTATTAGCCCATATTGTACAGAAGTGACTATAATGTCTTTTTTTTTTTTAAGTATTGCTTCAATATTACTCATTGCTTAGCAATTGCATATCAGTTTTTCAGTTTTGTCCTGGAGCTTGCAGGCTCTAGGCTCTTGAGACTTCTCCTCAGACATGCCTGTCACAGAAAGATGAGTAGTTTCTGTACCGTTCTGGCACAGGTGAATTCCTGCAGCCCATGTGGTGAGTACTATTATGTTTTGCATTGCCACATCCCATCAGAATGTGAGGAGAAAGGCGCAGGACTGGATGCTGCAGTCAGAAGTCTGAGCAAAGCACAGTGAGCAGATGCTTGGATATTTGGCTTTCAAAGTCTCTCCACTGCTGCAACTCTGTGCAGGCATGCTCTGCCACTCCAATATGTGCAGCAGAACATTTTGGAACACTGTTGGTGAACCCCACATTTCTGAACCCTGCCCTGCCCTCTAGAAAAACACTTAGTTTTGTTTACTGTTTGTGACTGCGTATCATTTTGCTTCTATGAATTTATCATACCATTGCCTTATATATGCGTTTCAAGTAGGAGGAGGCTGTTTGAAATTCTGAAATCACTATACATAAGCAGTAGCATTTGAGGTATGAACTAATCTGTAGAGGCTGAAGAAACACACAAGGCAACCAGATACGTGTGCTGTGGTTCCAGATTCTGTGCTTTCATCTGCAAAGTAAGCTGAAGTTCTCCAGCTCAGAAGACGTTAAGCAAAACACTGAATGATAAGAGCTAGATCTCTGTTTATTCAGATTTCTTTAAAGTAGGCACATCAAAATAGAGGAAACCTGTTCAATAACTTATTTTTTGCAGATAGGAGTGAATGCTTTTTATGATTTCTGTTACCTAATGAATATTGATACCAAGATAGGTGAACACAGAAAAGATTTTCTTTGAATTTTGTTTAGAGAAGTAGTGGTATTTGACAGGCTAGTTTGTCTTGGAGAGATTTACTAAGACGGAAAAAGGAAAGTTGATGTGTTTCTTTCACTGGAATGAAAAATATGCTTTTGCACAGTTGATGATAAAGTATTTCCGGTTTCTGTTTCTGTCAGGCTTCTTAATTGTCAAAGCGTTATTAAAACAATCGTTTTCCCTACTTCATTATTAAAACGATGTTGATATGCTGAGTAACTTTTTATTTTGGAACGCGTTTTGCCACCCGCAGGGGTCAGATTTCCGAGTGCAGGGGCTCCACAGCTCAGCCCCTTGGCCTCCCTGCCACCACCTGTGCAAGATCCCCCGAGGTGCTGAGCACCTCCGAACACCCAGCCGCATAGAAGGGTGACTTGGTGGGGATCTGTGGGTGCAATGAACCCCCACCCGTGGGTGACCAGGGGTGCCTCGGTGGTGGTGGTTGTAAGCCCGGAGGTGCGAAAGCGGAGCTCATGGTGTACTCCTGGAAAGGGTGAGAGGTGCCCATGGCGGGCATCCTCCTCGCTTCCTGCCCCGGCACTAAAATTATCCCCGGCCTGCCCTGCAGAGGAGTGCAATCAGCAGTTTTTCTAGTGACTGCACCGAGCAGCCCTGCCTGAGTTTCACCTCAGCTCCTCCGCCCACAGCTCGCTTTCTAAGTCAGAAGGCGGCGTGGGCCGCCATAGCAGTGAAAAAATGAAACGAGGAACACAAAGCGTTGCCCCTCTGATGTGACAGGGAGCACAGCTTGTGCCGATCATCTCCTGAGACCTCCCACTTCTTAAGTATGCACTGAGTTTTCAGGCTGGAGGCTGGCGAAATTACTAGTTGGCAAAAGGGTGGTAATTTATTTGGAGGCAGTTGGGGGAGCAGGGCCAAATTCAGGGCCTGCTCTGTGAGAGGACCATCGCCTGCGGCCTACTAGCCAACATGGCCGCGGGCGGCTGGGCCGTGGTGGTAGGGCCTCACCACCAGCCTGGGAGCTGGATGGAGGGGAATGGAAGTCACCCAGGCCAACCTCTAGCTCAGTGCCACCCTTTTGGGACCATGTGTGAGGAGACCGACCCTGGCTGGGGAGGCGTGAGGCCTCAGAGCGGCTGGAAGTGTCCCCATCCAGCCCAGGGAGCCACCAGGCTGCCTGGGCAGGGCAAGACAACAGGAGGGATCCAGAAGGGAAAAAAGGTTGACCCCAGAATTTTTATTTTTTTTTCATTTTAGGTGAATATAGTAATCATGGTCACTCATTTTCACACTCTGCGGTGTCACAGTTGTTCTTTATTTTGGCTGCTGGGTGGCTGATTACTACTTTTGACATTCAAGAGTAACAAAAAGCAGGTGAGATTTTGTCAGAGTCCTCTTTTCATCTAAGAGGATCACAAAATTCATCATTGCCAGGCGCATCAGCCTCTCCACTCCTGTCAAGCAGCCACTTGAGGTCTGTGGTGGAGCAGAGGGGAGACACATGCTCACCAGTGTGATGGCCTTGGGTGCTTTTGCTCCCAGTAGCTAGGTCTCCACTAGAGCTGCCCATGCTCCATCCAGGTGACATCCCATTTCAGCTGTTGGCTGAAGACTGGNTGAAAGGCTGCTCTAAGGTCTCCCAGAAGCCTTCTCCAGGCTGAACAGCCCCAGCTCTCTCAGCCTGTCTTCATCAGAGAGGTGCTCCGTCATCCCTCTCATCATTTTCATGGCCCTACGCAGGACTTGTTCCAACAGGTCCATGTCCTTCTGCTGCGTGAAGTCGTCTTTTGGCAGTACCTGCTTTTTTGAATATTCCCCTTCAGATGACAAAACCCAGCCTGTAGTTTCAGTCACCAAACCCCTCTGCATGAGCATAGCGAGAACTCCCTCCCTTACACTTTCCAGTGATTTCACATGCTGTGTGTTAGCAAGTGTCAGGCTTTAGGATCTTCCAATTAGCTTAAAAGCCAAAAGGTAAAACTTGCGCAAGGGAGAACGGGGTTTAGAATTACATGGGCTGGATTACAGGAGAAGCTTATTTTTGTTCTCTTCAAGTGGCTGATCACCATAATTAATCTAGCTCAGTGACTGATCCTAAAGGGGATGTGGTGGTGGTGGCTGCTGGACGTGCAGTGCATGGGGGAGGATGTGGAAGGACTGCATCCATCTCTGAAGACAAAGACCATGTTGGAGCTGAGAGGGCTGAGGTCAGCTGGGTCCAAACTCCTCTTCAGAAAGGTTGGATCTCAGGGTAGGACTGGCACAAGAAGGGTTTCCTCCTGCCAGCCCATCCCTGCAGAGCTTCCCCCAGAACTGCCAAGGATGAGGAATGTGGAGCTGCCCCCATGCTGCTGCCCCTGCCCACAGCCCCTGCCTTCCTATTCTTCTCCCCTTATAGCGAGAGCTGTAGTAATGTCAGTGCTGGCAGTCTAATACTGTACAGCATCATCAAAAAAGAGCTCACCCCAGTGAATTTTAAGAAGTCTGACAGAAATGACATAGAAAACCTTGGCCAGAGCAGCCTGGGTGTTACACACAGTTAAACCTCCAGCTGAAGGCAGTGGCAGAACTGGGTGCTGTGCTATGGGAGCAGCAGCAGAGCAGCCCAAGCAGGCATAACGCAGGACTTGATTTATCCTTTTCGACATTTTGGGATTTATTAAGGTGTTATGATGGAAAATGAATTGCACCTTTTGAGAATTTTCCCCTTTTCTTTAGAAAGAAAGTTAACGCTTATCTTCTGTACCAACACAACCCAGGCATGTATGCAGCAAGCTACTGTATATAATCTTCTGTCTCATAAATATGTGTTGAATAACCTAATAGTTTAACAGCTGTTGGAGAGCATTTAGCAAATGAGTTAGCTGGAAAGCACTTTCTAATCAGATAATGGCACTGTCCGAGATTACAGGCTGAGATGCACGCACAAAGCTTCCATCAACCTGGAGGCTATTCCTGTCTAGAACTGTACATATGCATCTGATCCCATACAAATATATACACATGAACCCAAAGAGGTCGGGCAGGCATGTGTTAGAGGTCACCCTCCCGGTGAGCAGTACCAGGAGCAGTGTACTAGCCAGAGAGGGGGAGTGGGTTCAGATACTTGCGTAGATAAAACCTGCAACCACACATGTGCTGCCTACAGCTTCTTGATAGCCTCCCTTTGTTCCTGAGTCACCATGCTTTGGTTTTACTAACTAAAAAGCAAAGGCTTGATAGGAGCTTGACCTTTAAGAAATGTTTTGGTTGAACTGCTGCCTAGGGAAAAATATCCAGTTCATGGACAGCATGTACGGAGGCCCCTGTAGTGACTGTCTCAGGAGATCGCTGGGGTTGAGTGCCCATCCCTTGTCACTGAGGTTGCCGCTGCTGTGGATACATTGGAAGGACATTTCAGAAAGTTCTGCTCAGCCACTGCTGCTCTGGTCCTACAAAAAAGAGGGATTATAATTTTTGAGAGCAGCCAGCCCATTGCCTCTCCCTAACACCAGGCTGCTCCAGAGTGAGAAGGAGGGGTGAAGTCCTCACTCTGCTAAAGCCTGCTGGATCTGGCTGATGCTGCCACAGCCACCAAGATTTTGTCTTGCTGTGAATTCAGAGTTGTACATGGAGATGTATCCACATCCCCAGCCATGTCTGTGGCTGGCCAGCAGCAGAGCAGTAGCAGCAGTTGGGTTTAACCTGTACAGCTTCTTCTGAAGCTCATGGTGAAGAGGGTGTGCTGCCTGGCTCAAGATTGACATGAGGGGGAGGATTTTGGAGGCAAAAACAGCATTTCAGAGCTCAGCTCAGTAACAGAGATTTAGCCACCTAGCTCCTCAACCCTCTTTGAAACTCTCATTTTGAAATTCTTACCAATTACGAGACGTTTGGTCCAGAAGTTGAAGAAATGTGTGTGCACATGATGAAAAAAATAGTGTTTTGATTTTCGTAGGCTAACCAAAATCTGTGCTGGTGCCAGGGAACTACATCATAGTCTGCACCGTGAAAGGTGGCTATTTTGTTTGATAGGTTCAATCAAACTTAAAGGTAAAATAAATATATTATAGTGCCATAAATGTATGCATTGATAATACTACGTGGAAATGGGCATTTGTTAGTTCAATGTTAATCAGGATAAACATCTGTTTAATTTATATGATCATATTTTCCCATTTCACAGATTTTAATAGCACCCCCCTAAAAAAAGTTTAAAAACCCATCTGGGCTGCTAAAGTGTAAAAGCAAACAGACTTGTTAAAATTGTCAAAAAATACATATAATTTATATTTAAGCACTTTCTGACTCCCTTTACCGAACGTGTGTGATTTATTATTTTTCTTCAAGGTTTGATGTATTAACTTTCTACCTGTTAGAAGGGCCTTTCATTTCAACGTGGGCTTGCAGAACTGGCTGAAGTATTTCTCCCAGATTCAGAGCCACACAGAAGGAGCATTGTCTTCCTCCCAGTGCTTCGGTATGATGTCATAACCCTGGTCTCTCTGAGTAAGAAGCTTTGATTTATAGCCAGGGTTGCTGCCAGTGCATGGTTCTCAGAACTTCGTATTAAATTAGATGACATAATGACATGAGTCCAGAGTCTAAAAAGGCATCGTCGAACCATTGAAAACCAATTAGGACAGATTAAGTTGCTTTTCAGACTAATTTAGAACTGTGAGTTCTGTCATATTTTAATATTCAGAATCGAGTATTGCTTATAATCATCTGTTGCATTGTGGGCTAACAAGCAGTTTAAAAAATCACCATACAAAGCAAACTTGCATTCATTTTTACCTTTTTTATGGCAAGGGCCTGATCCTTCAGCAGAGTAGGGTCTCTTAACCAAGGAACAGTACTTTTGGGTCTCAGTGTACGTAAAAACTGCATCATCTTTTCTGTTTACAATTCCACAAGTTCTGGCTTCTTTGCTGCGATTTCTTATTGGTTTATGGCAAATTCAGTCACAGTTTTTCATTCTAACCAACTGAGAGTCTGCAAGACTGGGTTTTATCTCAGCACCAGGGAGACAGAATGCTTGTTGCCATTTGATATCGCCCTGCTGAGTTTAAGAAATAGTCCGTTTTCTGCTAAAAAGTACTTGCAGATTCTGAACAGCTGTAGGTCTTTCCAGCTAATTGCCAGTCCAGGCCTGCCCTGTGACTAGGAGTGTCTTTTTCAGCTGGCAGGTTTTTACCAAGTAATTTAAGATTTGAAATATTTGAGCTAGAAGTTAGTCAGGCTATAGTACTGTTCTCTGTTAAATATTAATCCTGAGAAAATTAACTCTACTCTCTGTATCATGTCTCATCTCCCTGTGTGAAATACTCACTTGTGCGAGTGGCAGTAGAAATGGATATGTGGGAAATCGGTGTGTGCTGTGCCTCTGCAGGGATGTATTTGAGAATGAAACCTCTTTTTCTAGCTCAGGTTGGCAAAGATTTGCAGTTAATCAAGCATGGGGCAGTAGGTCTGTGGTAACGCTGGCCCATGGCTGGCTGCTGATCAGCCCTGGCTGCTCTGGGGGAACCCACTGGGTTCCTGCCCAGGAGGAATTGGTGAAGGTGGGCACACAGGGTTTGTACCCTTGGCTGCTCTAAGTCAGCCACAGCTGCTCCCCACCCAAAAGTCAGTGATACAGTGGGTAGGGTGTGTGAGGAACTGGTAGCCTCATTACATGCAAATATTTTAGCTTGTTTGAGTAACACCATAGACACTGTGATGGTGAGCACGGGTACAGGCTGTTCCTGCATTGGTTTTGGAATGTGTGCCTTGAAATACGCACAGCTCCTGCCTCGATCCCACCGCAGCCCAACTTTTGCCACATTCAGAGTATTTTCAGAGTGAGCAGGAGGTCAGACTCACAGCTCCTTTGTGCCGAGTTTGGAAATAACAAACATTGGCCAAGATGGTTGGCCTTTGTTACGCCATTTGGTGGAGTTACGTAGGCTGGGGAGATGCAGATACAGGATAGAGTGTCATAAATAAACTGTGAACTGGTGTAATGTAGCAATTTGTGGTGTACCTGTCCTCCACGAGTCAAGTAATAAAGTTATTCACGTAAAATACAAAAGTTGAAGGCAAGCCAGAAGGGGAAGCGTTGCTGTCTTACCTTTCTGCTGACACGCTCAGCTTTGCAGGTTCTGATTCCAGATCATCTGGGTCATTAGTAATAGTTTCTTTGGGGACTGGGGAGAGGGGATAAAAAAAACCCCTATGGATCTTCCTTCTCCAAACTGGTACCCTGTAAAGACACTTGTACTTTAAAGGGCTGCTGCCATCCCAGCTTTGTAAGATCTGTACCTTCACTCTGCACAGTCCTAAATGGTTATACAAATGGCAAAGCACTGAAAAGTTAGGTACAAATCCCTTCACTATTTCAGCCCTAACATTTTCTGTCTTTCAGTGGGGTATCTATTCTAGCAATGAAATTATCATACAAACAAAACACATAATGCTTAGCAAGGGCAGGCTTTTCTACTGCTTGGAAAAAACAGCTTCAAAAAGTAATGGAGACAAGGCAGTTGTACAAGTTCAGACACCTCTAAGCCTCCATGCAGGTAATATCTGTCCATTTAAAGACGATTTGTTTCCCATTACGTGAAGTAGCTGGTGTGCAGGAGTATCAGTTCAGAGCAATACGAGGGGAAGATGTAGGTAATTGTCAAGTTAAATGGAGGTCTCACTCAATCTCATATCCCTCCTTCTTGTTTCCCTCTCTGGCTACCAACCTGCCGTCTGCAGACAAGCTGCTGTGACTTACCATGACTGGTCCTGTCATTGACACTCTCCTCTGTTTTCCCTCTGAATATCTGGGCAGCTGGGAGCATCCTTGGTTGCTGTCACCACCTCCAAGGTAGTTTTTAGTCTTACAGGGTCACCACCTCCAAGATAGTTTATAGTCTTACAGGTCTGGAATAGAATCCCTTCTGCCCATCAGTCCTTCACCCAGTGCAGAGTAGGACTTACTGGTGTCCTCTCTTGGTTGTGGCAGGTGTATTTCAGTGTAGCAACAAGTGAAATCAGATTCCCAGTAATCAGGCCTCCAAGTGGACCCATGGCATTGCTTCAATAAAGAAAAAAATCGAGGTGAAGTGATAGAAAAATGCCTGGTAAGCCAAGGAGAAAAAAAAAAAAATCATGCTGTAGAAGAACTACAATGAAAAATCAGGCTGAGATCAGGAGCCTGCCTTCTTTAAAGCCTCCAGCCTGCCTGCCACCAGGGCTATAACCCTTTCCTAGGTTATAACAAGTCAGACAACTCCAGGGTTTATTGGAGTTGAATTGCCGGTGGTTGAGCTTGGAATTATTTAGCACAGGTGTTTCTATAACAGTGATATATTGGGAGAATTCGGTGTTCGACAACCATCATATTTCCAGCTGTGCTGTGGTTAGTGCTAGTACAGTGAACCTAATAGAAAACACGTGAGAATATTTGCTAGCTCAGGAACTTGTTAAAGGTATTTTCTTACAGTATCTGAGCTGCTGTGTTTGTGTAGGTGCGTTTCTTTGGTCTTGCATTTTCATAAAGGGTGTGATGCTGGTTTCATAAAGCTGTCACTGAACCTGGAATCTGCTTCTCTGCAACCAAGTGCCGTGGTAGCCCTCCTAGCCAGCGTGCAGCACACAAGCAGGTGAAAATAAGATTATGAGGAATCCAATGACACTCCATTATCCTTAGTGCATTCATCTTGAGCAACACCTGTGCATCTGTTACATATATATCCATATATATATACAGGATTTTACTAGGGGTGCTAGAAAGCTTGAAACAAGTGTTGCAAGCATCTATATGTAAAAGAACATAAAAGGAGCAAAGTTAACAAGAGGCTGGGGGACTGTAAAACAAGGGTAGTGAAGTGCATTCACCAGCAGCAAAATCTAAGTGTTAAAAGAGGTTTTATGTGTACATATGCACACACGTGCATTTTTAGGGGTTCAAAAGACTCATATACAAGTGTAGTAAAGGGCTGGAGAATGTATAACAGTGTTGGTAAAACATGTGTAAATAAAAATACAGCCAGAGACATGCAACATGCATGTGTGCTCAGCTGAGTTGTGCAAAGATGTTTCATTAGTAACTTTGTGCCACAATGGTTCATTTATTCTAATGTTCTGAAAGATACTCTCTGGTATCACTGTAAATTTCCAACACCACCTTCAAGTGGCAGCTGTTGTCTGCATCTCTTTTTGGGAAAGAAGATAAATCATAGAATCATAGAGTGGTCAGAGTTGGAAGGGACCTTCAAGATCATCCAGTTCCAACCCCCCTGCCATGGTCAGGGACACCTCTCCCTAGAGCAGGTTGCTCCAAGCCCCATCCAACCTGGCCTTAAACACTTCCAGGGATGGGGCATCCACAACTTCCCTGGGCAACCTGTTCCAGTGCCTCACCACCCTCACAGCAAAGAACTTCTTCCTAATATCTCATCTAAATCTCCCCTCTTCCAGTTTAAAACCATTACCCCTCGTCCTGTCACTAGACTTCCTGACAAAGAGTCCCTCCCCAGCTCTCCTGTAGGTTCCCTTCAGATACTGGAAAATGCCACTCTGCATCCATACACAATTGTTGTGTGCATTAGAGTTGCATTTGGCTAGAAAAAAATACATCTACAGACTTGCTTGGCCCTGTTATTAATCATTTTCCTGATAGAGAAAGTGGGTATCTTTTACCTGTGCACTGCATGTGTTGTGTGAGAAGCAGCAAAGGCACCTCTCTCCGACTTGACAGAGAAAAGCAACGACACTTTGATTTGAGGAAGGATCTTTCTTTAATTTGAGAAAGCAGTGCTGTATTTGTCATGCCTGAGCTGGTGCCCGTAGACAGTCACTCTGTCCATGTGCTGGTGGTATTTAGAGACAGGGCTTGACAGCTCCATTAGAGCCTCTTGGGACAATGGGCAGAGGAAGCAGAGGCCTAGAACAGGAGTCAGTTTTTCTTGGTAGCCAGACACTGAGTTAACATTTGTTAGGAGCTGGCATTAGCAGTTTGAATCCAGCTTAGAGTCACTGAGAGTTGGATGCTACTTACTGAATATTTGACGCCCATTCGCTGGTTAGGATGATTAAACAATCATGTAAAAACTAAATAAATCAAATCCTACTCTTTCAAAAATACCTTCCTAATTGAAAACTCCTTGCACATAGTAGTTTGTCTTGTATCTTTGCAGTTTGACTTTCACTGGATTCTGAAAGCCCCATCTCTACCTTATGATGCCCCAGTTTACCGAATGCACAGACATTTATCAAACGGGCCATCAGTAGCCGTAGAAATGCAGTAGTATATCCAAGTTAAAATTCTTGCTTTGATTACTACAAATCCGTGGAGCCCTTGGGTCCAAAGCTTCCACTGAAGCGCAGCTATTTGCAAATAGATTTTTATAGCACATTAGTGCTGAAGGAGAGTCCAAAAAAAATAGTCCTTTTCAATATTAGAACCAGCTGTGACTTTCTTGTGCTGATGACTCATTCATTTTTATTTTTTTTTATAGGGTGGGAGAACTAGGCAAAAGACACACAGAGTCTTATTCAAGAGGTTGTTTGTTTTGCAAAGGGTATCCTAGCCACAAGCCAACTTGATCATACCAATACGCAACTCATGTTTATGTAAAACTTTTTTCTCTTAACAGTTCCAATTATAAAAACAGAACCCACAGATGACTATGAGCCTGCTCAAACCTGTGGACCAATGAACCAAGGCTTAAGCCCTCTCTCTAAACCATACTACAGCCAGCAGATCATGATGCCCCCTGATCCTGGTTCGTGCCTCGTGGCTGGCTTTGCCTCCTGTCAGCAGAGGAACGCCGTGATGTCACCTTCTCCCAACACAAGCCCCAAGCTGCATGACCTTTCGTCCTCTCCTTACAAGTGCATCCCCAACCCGGGCCACAGTCACCTCGGACTTCAGCAGCCCGCTGGAGGTGTCCCCACCATACAGGAAGTGCCAAGGTCTATAGTTGTGCACCCAAGCTCCCCCGAGCAATCATCTCACATCATGCTGCAGCCGCAGGTGAGTCAACATCTGAGCAGTAGCTGTCCCCTTGGTTATCAACAAACACTCTATCCCAACAGTCCCTCTTCTCCAGTTCCATCTGTTACCCAAGAGCCAACCTATTTGCAGTCCTGCAGTCCAACTCACTCATCCATAATGGGTCAACAGCAGCAGCAACTACCGAAGGTTCACAGAAATGAGTCTCCAACAACCCAACCACTGTCATTGCCAGAGTTGCATGAGGAAAGTAATCATAATTTGGCCCCTATTCCTGTAACGATCAAGCGAGAACCTGAGGAATTGGACCAGATGTACCTGGATGATGGTAAGTCTTCTGCAGCATAGGTTTGTGTTCAACCATGTTGCTATCTCAGTGAGTTCCCTTAACCCCCTCCTTCTTTTGAATCCCGGTGGAAAAAAGTTCAATTAACAGCCTGGTGGAATGGTGCGGACTTTTGCTTGGATTGTCTCTATACAGGAGAGGTCTCTTTAATTTCATTTGCAATAATGAAGCCGTATGATGTAAGCATTAAATGCTGTTGGTTACTGTAGAACTAGCTGCATGATCGATAGCTATGTTGCAATAATCTTAACCATATGGTCTTCGGCTTTCGCCCGTGCCAGTGACCTGTGGAACTGCAGTGAACACTTAAATTTAACATTGGTCCTTCCATAATGCAGTGAAACGCCTGATGTGCAAATCTGTTCACTGGAACTAAATGATAAACTGCTCTACTTCAGTTGAGGAGGTTCAAATTAAAAATGTGGGCACATCTTTCAGCGTTAACTTTTCAGTCTGGTGGCATCTGACGTGAAGGCTACTTTTTCTTCCATTCTCATTGTGGACTTTCTGCTGCTTTTTTTACATTTTTTTTTCTTTCATAAGATTCTCTATGTATATGTATTCTACACGCACGACTGAGAAGTTAAAATGCTGTGATGAACTTGTCAGACTCTAGTTTCCAAAGATTTATTAGTTCAACCTAATAAAAGGGCTAATCTGGAATTTGATTATGTGACCTCCCCGAACTGTGATTTAGCACTTGCTGCTAAGTATCCCAGTCATATTCTGGATCCTCACCTTAATGCAGTACGTGAGTTCCCTTCCAATAGCCACATAACTTCTATAACATATCATGCTATTTGAAGAAGAAGTGCCTTTGAAATGCTGCATTGAAACTAATTGGTGCCAAGGAACATCTGAATGTGATTGTCTTCCGGGGAGAATTTAAAGACAATTCACTGCCCTGTTTTGAAAATAAAGGACATTTAGTCATTCTATTTTAAACAGTATGGTACTCGCTGAATTAGGATTAGAAATGAATGTTTTGGAGCTTGAGTAGCAGCCGTTTGCTTTTCAACTCTAGGAAAATGCTTTTTCTTAACAGAAGTTATTATTGGTTACATGATAGACAGGTCTAAGGAATTTTTCCTAATTAGGAATTCAGTTCACTAAAATTTTGCACAACACTTCTTTTGTGACAAAGTTTTCTTCATATATCATGCATTTTCACCACAATATTGTAAGGACCAAGACTTCAACAAACCAAACAAGAAATTTACATGGGCCGAGACAAAAAGGCATGCCCAGATTTTGGTTTTGAGACAAAACAGAAGTTATGTATGGAAGGAAGAGGATACAGAATAAAATCTAAACCTGGTCTATAGCTGTCTTTATAGAAAAAACACAAGAAATGTGCAGTCTTTCTGCCTCGTCTATTCAAAATCCATCAGCCACTTCCCTGACAGCACTATGAAGCTGCCTTTAGGTGATCTTTGCTGGAGAGATGGGACTGCAGCTCAGGGATGAAGGGTGAAATTCCTCAGCCATGTTTACTTCAGGTTTTTCCTGGAGCAATGGAGGAGCTTTGCTACCATGTGGTCTGAGAGAGAGATTTTAGTTTTTTCAGCAATGCCACTTCTCTCTGACAAAACAAAAGAGGTTTAATCTTTAGTCCCATCTCTCTTCCATCCCTTCTTCTGGACACACGTGCACTCTGACAGATAATTGTAGAAACCTCCATGTACATCTGGACTGATACTTAAAGTTGACTTAGAAGATCTCTTCAGCTAGCCAAGTGCAGATCTGCTTCCCTTTGGCATCCAGCAGGCTCTGAAAATTGTTCTGTGGCTGACCACAAGAACTATAGACCAAGAAAGAATTCATCGAGGTAACAGTTATGGTAACAACATAACTTAGGCTATTCCAAAATATTAACCAGCACCAGTTCCCTCTAAGGGTGGTAATCAGAAATGGGAACCAGAGGAAGTCCCTTTTCTATGTCTAAACTGGTATTTAGGTTTGTCTCAGGGGTCAAGAGAGCTTCCCTTTCCTATCTGTGCCTTATCTCACTGCCTGAAGGAAAGGACGTCCACTCTTAAGGTGGGGACTATTACTATCTTTTTATTTGTCTCAATATTCGAGCAGTTGAGAGAAAAAGTATGAGTCTTGTGGGACTTGTGGTGACCAAGACCCTCTGTTCAAACCACGCAGAACCCTGGCATGCCTCAGACACAGGAGCACGAAGCTGGGAGTCAGACTGGAATCCTGCTTAGGTCTACCCTGTATGCATTTCATGGAGGCAGCCTTTCCAGCACCAGTGCAGACGTTGGTTTCACATTACATTTAATCTGATGTAACTGCAGGCTCCCATGGAAAGGGTGGCCTCAATCCATCTTGCCCTTAGCCACATGTTCTTGCTGCTTCCTTTGAGTCATATCAATTGATTATGGAGTGGCAGAGCAGGCTAATGGAAAATTAACCCGCCAAAAATAGCAAAACCCACGTAGTTTTCCACTGGGTCAGTTTATGGAACCACATCCCCCGAGTCCAATAGCTGGCTCCAGCCCACGAGAGGGGCAGGAAGCCTGTTGCTACGGGTCAGGGAGTGCAGTGGGACTGCCTTGGGTGGCAGCAGCCCACCCATAGGCCAGAGTAGATGTGACTTGAAGCCACATCTGATGTCATCCTCCCCAGCCACTATCTAATCAACTCATCTTGTCTCAGTAAAAAACCCCCTTCTGGTGCTAACCTATTAGTTATGGAAGGATGACATCTGGGCTACCTCACATGGTATCAAAGAGCAGTTTGGCCACTATGGTGACTGCCTGGAAGCCACCAGTAGTTGCTCCTGGTGGCCTGGTAGGTGCTCTTCACCGAGATGCTCACTGAAAAGGCAAAGCACTCCCCATGTGCAGTGCCTTGGTATCTGGTGCCATTCCATTCAGACCTCTGGCTGAAACTGTGGAATAAGGGAGAATGGATTTTGCAGAGTGGCTCACACTGAATAGCAGCAACTCATTTTTCATGTGCTTGGCTTTTGGGGTTTTTTTTGGAATAGGAGCTTTGAATTCATTGCTATTGTTTCTTGTTAGTCTGATATCCATCTTTGAGTGTTTTCCTTGTTTCCTTGAGGAGTGAGTGGGTTATCTGTGCTTTATGGCCATATTCTGGAAACTAGAATATCAACTCATACCTGTGAATAACGACTCTTTTTTTAAAAAAAATTTTGGTTTGGGTTGGTTTTTTTAGACTAGATTGCTGCTTGACCTCATTATAATTTGTTGTCTCACTGATTGAAACTTTTTTCACTGATTTAAACTTTTTTTCAGTATTTTTTCAATCTTTGCCCCTATGAGCAACATGAAAGCCAGGGAGAGGTCAGATATAATTTACTGTTTTCCTTGCCTGCTACTCTATGTATACCCACTCTTGCCCTTATCCCTAGAGTAATTTACAATTAATGAAATATTTTAATGACATTGAAAATTAAGTCCTCAAAACATCACTCCATTAAAAAAGTGTATCTTCATGGTGTCTTGTATCTATAAATATCTCCATTTTACCTGAAAGCACTTACGAGTTGTGAGGTATAGGCATCTAACATTCTTATGCAACTACTAGACAAATAAAATATCTAACTGATTATTCCAGATTATATTTGGTAAAACTTTGGTTGCTTGTTTACCACTTTGGAGAGGTTTGATTTATGGATAAAATATATGTATAGCAATCTTGGGCCAGGTATAAACAGATTTTTTTTTTGTTTGATCTTGCGGGTTCAAAACAATATTAATTCCTTTCAGTCTGGAGTATCTCCAAATATAGACCATCTATTCTGCAGAGTATAGATGGAAAAAACAGTCCGTGAGTTTATGTAAATATATATCCTGTATATGTAATTCTTCTGCTTCAGGAATGGTGGGCAGCTGAAGTGATATAAAGGGAACACCCAAAGAAACTCCATTTTGGCAAATACGTTTTGATCTTGGCAAACTTGTTTTAAATCAAAATCTGCAGTAGCCATCTGGGCTACTCATTACATGTGCTGTCCATTTCAGTATGTGAATGTATGATTCAACATGTATAATATATTTAAAACTCACTCCATAACGTGATACTTGATATATTATGGCTATGCTCTTGATATTAAAAGGTGTCTGGCTTTTGTGTACCAGCATTCGTTTTGAATAATTCTGAATTCAACCTCCTAACAAAGATTATGGCTGGCTCCCTTTGTTGCTTTTACATCAAGATTTGATTAAAAGCACTTGGAATGTAACATTTGGGCCTGAAGAGGTTTTGGTCCTCTTCAGGAGCCCATGGCCCTTTGCAGCAGGACGGGGGATGTCTCCTGTCCTCCCCACCAGAAGCTCTTGAGGAAACCTGCAGGGTGCTGGGACACCCTGGCAGACCACACCAGGGCTGACGCTGGCTCCTGTGCCACCCTGGCCTGGACAGCAAAAGTTGTGTGACATTCCCCTTTCAGATCTAGTGTGGGAGTACTGTGGGGTGCTAGGGTGGTGGAGCTGATGGAGGACGCTTAGGCAGATTCGAGGGACCTCTTCAGTACAAGTCCATGCAATAATTGCTTTCAAGAGAAAACGTTTTATTTGGGGATTGATGAGTCTACTTTGAGGTAGGAAGTGGGATTAGCAAAGAAATGGCCAGCTAGGGGAAGCTGGAGGCTGATGAGAACTCTTCATTGTCCCTTGAACCAGTCATTCTCTCAAGGGGATGTGAAAATTTACCGAATTTATATGTCACTTTTGAATGTGCTCCTCTCTCCAATCCAGCCTTCTCACTAGAGCTGGGTCAGAAGCTGTGCTAGTTTGCTCCTGAACTAATTTTGCAACTTGTTTGTTAACCAGGGCAACTTGGATAATTTTTCTGAGTTTTAACTGCTTTGCTTAGTGGTAGAAGAAACCCCAAGCCAGAGGTGGTGGAATGTAAGTTCACACAGCTTTCAGGATGTTCAGGCAGCTGGGAACCGGCCAGGCTCACAACAGGAGATGCTAAAGGGGGCTTGAAATGACCTTCCTTATCCCCATTTCCCTTTCCTGGACCTAGCGTAGCCTGGGTGGAACACAGAACTGAGCTCCAAATCTTTTATTTCACTAGGATGGAGAGAGTTCAATTAGGCAAGCTAATGCCAAGAAACATTTTTCAGGTTGTAACTGGCACTCCCACAAGCTATTACATTTTTTACCTGCAGCAGAATGACACTCGGTTCTGAAATTATTTCCTGCCGTTAGAAACATCAAAGAAAGTAATTTTCATTACAGATGAAAACGAAGCTGTTTCAAAAAAGCAAAGGGGAAACACATTGGTACCAACAGGAAAAAATGCATGACTTATGTTCTCAGCAGATTTCAAGGTGTATTGTACGTGCTGTGATCCCATTTGTTGCATTAATGCACAGAACTTCCCAAAAGCAGCTTTTAATTGAAAGCAAAGCGGCATCCCGGAGGATTCCTTAATCAAGGTGTGCTTGAGTACAGAAGCTGAAGAAGATCTCAGCTTCTTTGGGCTTTGCCTTGGTTCTCGTCTCAGTTTTGGAGCTGTAGTTCCAGCCTCGCTGAAGCTGGCAGCGGGGCCAGGGTTCCACCCGCTGTTGAAAAAACTGTTTTCCAGAACCGTTGTAGGAGCCAGAACTGGAATAACAATATCTGAAAGACAGATCTCTTGTCTGAAGTTTTGTATATTAATTCAGCCTCCTCATCTCTGCATGGACACTTTTGTAAAGGTCCCTATCCTGATCTTGACTCGATCAGATCTGTAAATCTTTGTGTAGTGAGATGAAAATACATAGGCCATAAACGGAGGTGTCTGATGTTTAGATATGTGGCTAACAGAAAGTATCAGAACCACATCATCACCTCTTTTAAAACAAGGAGGCTTTTGTTCTTGTGATTGTCTTTGCACAGCTGTGAGTTTTATAGCACCGTGCCAATGAATGCACTCATTGCAACTTTTATTTTACCCTGAAAAGGTAAATTGGGAACATTAAGCCCCCAATAAGTATGTAAAAGTGGCAAAACCACAGGTAAAGTGTTACTGAAAGCTGCAGCCCTGCCAGCCATTTCATTTTAAACATGGCTCTTTTAAAAATAACTTTTGCAGTAAAAGCTGTAACTCCTGGATGTAATATGAGCTATTGCTAATGTCATTCCCATGAATTGCTTACAGTGTTGAACTGTTAGATGTCTGACAAGTCCATATATCTCCTATACAGTATATATGAAAGTTTTTTTGCCTCTATACCATATGTTCTTTTTTTTTTTCGCTCCTCTATATTCTTCAAATGCACGTGGTTTGGTGATATAGTTTATTTGAACAGGAACCCTAGCAGACAGAATTACTCTTTTGCTGAAATGTATCCTTTTTCATACATCTCAGCTTCGTGATTAAAGCCATTGGCTCTCCAGGCATTAAGTTTAGTCTGCTGCTGCCACAATTATGCCTTTGAAAACTCCTGAGTGCACTCGGTGATTTCCAGTAGTCCAGATGTCATTAGAACAACACGCAGGTAGTCTGCAAAGTCCAGTAACACTGTCTACACTTGGGTCTGGCTTGGGCNTCCCTCTTGGCCCAAGCCACGCAGCTCGGGGAGAAAACAAATAGCTTTCCTCATGGAAAGTTTTACACAATCTGGCCTGGTGCCTGAGCCTAGACCCTCCTCGTCTCTAATGATGATTGAAAGTGTACATGCTACTGTGATAAAACATGCTGAGTCGTTAACATTTGGGGCTCGGGCTGTGCGCGATGAGTAAGAGAGGACTGAAGTAATGAGCTCGAGTCAGACCTTCGGTGGAGTCGCGCGTCTGGGTTTGAGGGGTGTCCTGTTGCACGAAACCACACACACCCGTGGGATTGGGTTTTTGCTGCTTCTAGCAGGTTTGCTGAATTGGGTCTCCCCGGGGGCTCACCAGAAGAAAGCCCACAGAAGAGCCACTGACCTGACGAGGTGTCCCTCCTGGTTTTCTCCGGTCCCAGGTGTGCGATTGCCCACGAAGTAGAGCAGCCTGCCTCTCAGCTCACTGTGAAATCTAGCAGCGAAACTGGCTTTCTTTTAACATCAGCATTTAGATTTCTAGGGAGGGCCTTAAGTCTCAAGCTTTCAAGGAAGTGTCTTGTCCCTTCGGAGAAGTCCTGTTTGCCTCCAGCCTCCTTCAGTGACGGCAGGCACTGGTGGAGGGACCAGGAGGCCGGGCAAGCGATGGGAAGGCTGCAGAAATCAACAGGCAGTGCTTTGCAATGTTTTGATACTCCGGAGTATTTTTAGTGTTGAAAACCCAGCATTTTCTTGATGAGCATCTGCACGAGCACCTTCACCTTAAACATTTTGAGTCATTAAAGCGTTGGGCTGGAGCCGCCTCGCACCCCCCTCTTCTCAGCTAAGAGCCAGCTTCATGCTGCAGCCCTGCTGTGCAATTAGCCGGGGAAGAAGTTGCTTCTCACTCCCATGCCTGATTCATTCCCCTATTTCCATGGTAATGGCTGTTGGCACCGCTGTTCCAAACGGTAAAGGTTTTGTGTGTTATTTTCCTCTAAGTTTTCCTTGGCCATCGGGGAAGAAGAAGTTGCTGTATCTTAGCCTTGGTAACATTTACATCTGCTTTTAAGCCTGGAGGAGTGCCAAGGAAAATATGTGGCTCGCTGAAGCACAAGCTTCATGAGAAAGCTTTGTTCCGATGCGATTCATTTTAGGAGTATGTTGTTTGTTTGAAACCTTTTTTTGCTGAGCTGTGCGGCATTAACCGGTCAGGTGTGGCCTCACTGCTTGTGTATGGCCTCCGGGCTCTCCTGTCCTGAAACCCATCTTGGCAAACAAAAATAAAACACTTGTGGGGAAGTTGTTGTAGAAAACCCCCTCTTCTCCAAGGAAGAAGAGTGTCACTCAGACTCCTGCTGCATCTCAGCAGAGCTGGGCTGAAGCGTGGCTGCCGGCTCAGCCCAGCAAACACAGACGTGTCAGGGGAAGCGCTCTCATGAGTAAACTCCCCGGCTCCACGTACGATGCTCTTGGCTGAGGGCTTGCAAGCTCTGGTGTTGCTAGATCACAGAGCCACGGAGGGCCTGCCTCTGCTCCCACTTAAGTCAATAACACCGTTCCCTTTGGGTTCGTTGGGAACGGGACCAAGCATACGGCTGGTAGTTAAAAGGCATAATAGCTGCATTCATTGAAGACTGGTCGCTGATAGACAGGCAGAGAGGGAGTCTTTTCTAGCAGATTTCTGTGTGGCACAGTTGATTGTTTCATCTGCGTCTTGACGGACAACTGGGGGGCTCAGTCACAGGCCTGATAGCGGCTTGACCGTCGCTGTCGCCAGAGGGCTGCTTGATAACCTGGCTCCTGGTCTTTCCTCCTCTCCGAGGAGCTGATGCTGATTGCAACCAAAAGGGGCACAGGCTTTCCACACCAGGCTTATCTCCAGTCTAGGAGGAAGCTTATGAAAAAAAGCAGACCCTCAAAACGTTCCCTTCCTCCTTTGTCACTGAGGAAGCCTGCAAAGTCTGGACATTGAAAATAATCGGTGAGTCAGAAGTGCAGGAGGAAAACCCTGGTCCTGTTCCTTGTTGGCCAGCCTGGCTGGGTTTGACTGCAAACCAGGGAGCTGGACCAGCCCGCCGCCTGCTTCACAGGCTTAGCTGTGTCAGTAAATATTCTACATTTTGCACACCTTGAAGTCTGCTGCAAGACAAATATCAGAAAGCAATGTGAGATGGTGCTGCAAGTGTGCTAAAATTCCCAAAGTGTATTCTCCCTGAGCATATGAATTGCAATACGAGCACTTGAACAGTCTTGAAAAGCAATGCTACAGGCTATCAAAATCCATAATTAGTGGATTAAATTCTTTGGCCCTGACGTAGTTACAGCTTGGGTTATCCAAGCATCGTGTATGCACAAGAACATTTCTCACTTGCTTTGCCTTTGCACAACTAAAGCGTGGTTTTTCTACTTAATTTTGGCCCTTCTGCAGCCATAAGAGAGTGCAGAGGACAAGATTTGACTCTCTTTGCTCTTGATGTTAGATTTCTTTGGAAGCTAGGGCTGTTCCATTTCATAACCATCACCAGAAGGTGATAACCTTCTTTCAAGGCTAGATTGGATGGGACTTTGAGCAATCTAGTCCAGTGGAAGGTTCCCATGGCGGGGAAGTTGGAACTAGACAGTTTTCAAGGTCCCCTCCAAATCTAACCATTCTATGACTCTATAACTGTGTTCCACAATGCTCCAGACATCTTCTCCTTATAAAAGTATGTCTCTGGGTCAGTGGTACTGGGAGGTTCAAATGTGCTTCTCAGTCTAAAATGCCTGTGTGTGAAGTTTTCATATAGAAAGAGGTCCTGATGTTTTTCGATTACGCACGCTCTTGTTTGTTTTCTTTCTTCTGAGAAATTTCCCTGACTCATTAACTGCTAACCGTTGTTCGAGGTGATAGAGTTGTCCCTTGGGCCCTAGCAGGCAAAGGCTAGAACTTCCTGAAGTTACTAGAATTGATGCAACGCAAATTCAGGTTTTGAAGAAAGATGTAATTATGAGTCCAGGTTCTGGCTAGATGTAGCTCACCCAGGCACTGCACACACAGTCTTTTTGAAAGGGGACCCTGGAAGGGCCACCAGCGATGGAGGCAGCTGCTGTACTCAGTCCCTGCTTTCCTAGGTAACTTTGAAAGTGTTCTTGGGGATTTTTGCTTGTTTTTTCTTCCACAGAGAGAGTATGTTAGGGTGAGGAAAGACCTCATTGCAAAAAGAAAAAGAAGAAAAACTGATTCTAGAACCGAAAGTGCCATCAACTACAGGGACACTGTGCTTTTTGTGGACAAATGCGGCAGCAATAGCTGCTTCAGAAAACTTTCCAGGAATTATCCCAGTTTCCAGAAACCCAGGCTAGACCTTTACAGGCCAGACAGCACCTCTGTAGTCTGTTTAAACCATAGTCTCACAATTGGACATGCTATCAGATCACGACTTGGTAGGAAACCTCCATTGTTGCCATCAAAAAAATGCTGTTTTCTGCCCTATTCAGCATATTTTGTAGTATAGTATAGTACTGTAGATAAAGGTGACTGTCTCCTTTGCAGGGGGTTTACCTTTTTGCCATCCAGTATCTTGGATATTTCACACTTTCAGTGGTAAACTAAAGTCTTAAAGAGGAGGCAGCAGTGCTGAAGTCAAGGAAAGGTTTGCTGGAAGGACATGCTACTGTGAAAGCATCTTCTTGTGCTGTTCTATTAGCTGGTTTAGAAGTCCAGAGGTAGCTGCAGCCCACAGCTGAGCTGGTGTGTCCTTACTGGCAGAGGCAGATCTGCCTGACAGGGCTCCAGAACCCCTGGTCAAACGAGGGGCTCTGCGTGGGGCTGCTCCCTGGCAAGGATTCAGCACAGTTGGGGGATTGGAGACCTTTGTGACAAGTGCAATCAGGTACATGTGTGTATGTCCAGGAGAGATGGAGAAGAAATCTTGATCAGGAAAGGGGTAATGGTTTTAAACCAAAAGAGGTCAGATTTAGACTAGATACTAGGAAGAAATTCTTTCCTGTGAGGGTGGTGAGACTCTGGAACGGTTTGCCCAGAAATGCTATGGTTGCCCCATCCCTGGAGGTGTTCAAGACCAGTCTAGATGGGTTGGACTAGGCAAGGAGGTTGGACTAGATGGTCTCCAGAGGTCCCTTCTAACCCCATATCATTCTGTGATTCTGTGATTCTGGATGGAGCTTTGAGCAACTTGGTCCAGTGGGAGGTGTCTCTGCCCATTGCAGAGGGGTTGGAAGTCGATGATCTTTAAGGTTCCTTCCAACTCTTAACAATTCCATGATTCTGCATACATTTATTCTATTTGGGGAACATGCTGAAGAAGCAGAAGCTTTCTTACAGTGCTCTAGCACTCTTAGCAAGCATTTTAAAGTTTCAGACTTAGAATATGGCTCTGAAACTACCTGGTGGTATAATTAGAGTGAAAGAAGGCTTGAGAAAAAGAGAAATGAGAGGAAGGTTAAATATAACATGCCTATTAAAAAACAAAAAAAAAAAAAAGAAGATGAGCAAAGATGAATTTTGGAAGAAGAGGGCAAAGGGTAAGTGTGGGTGTGAGAGAGGAGTTTCTCTAAAACCAAAATGGTACAAATGAGTAGTAAAAACCCAGGATTTGACTGCCATGGAAAAGTGTATCTAAAGAATACCTCACTTCATCCCAAAACGATTTAAGTATAGAGAGAAATGAGAGGAGATGATAAAATAAGCAATGTGCTCATTAAACTTATATATTTATATCTATATATCTGGGGAGAGTGTGTATCTGAGCAGTGAGCTGGAGTGAGAGGAGCCCGTCTGTTTGTCTGGGTAGATCTGTGGTGAGATGGCTGCACTGCGTGGAGGTGGGAGGTTTTGGTGGCCCGGCTCCACTGGCTCAGGACCCTCAAATAACCCTGGGAGCTGTTTCCATGCTGTAGTGCCAAGTTTTCTAAGGAGCAAGGAAGGGTTTTCAGCGCTACCGCTGGGTGGAGAGAGCCCCAAAAGCCCACGGAAATATGGTAGTAAATAAGGGGGTGGGAAATGCTCTTTGAGTAAAAGCAGTCACGTCACCTGCACTGAGTGAGAAATTTTCCTATCACTTGTGAGCCTTCTTTTGTGGTGCAACAGAGCATTCAGTAAAAATGAGAAAAATCAGAAAATACTGCCTTTTGGCTCCTTTTGGCTCCTCACCCATTAGGAAGTACCTAGAAAAAAAGTACTGCTAGAGCGAATGAGGCAGAGGAGGATTTGTAAAAGCCCGTTTTCAAGTGATGTGATTGAAGAATAGAACAGGAAATCCCCTTACTCTGCAACTTTCAAAAGGTGGCATTTAAATTACATCTAGGGTATTATCCAAATGCCGTGAAAAACATTTTCCATCAACTTCGATGGATGTTCTGAAACAGGATGTGTTAAATTGAGGGAAATAATAACAGAGCCACAAGTAAATTAACAGAAGATTCACAACACATTATGAATCACTGTATTAAAGTATCAATTAGAGTCAGCTATTTAAATAAAGGCAGAGCAGTAGCAAAAAAAAAAAATTTGCACTAGAAGAAATTAGAACATCTGCTGAAGTTTCCAAAGCTATATTTAATATTAACTTGGGAAAAGCACCTGGACTGAATGGTGTCTCATCAAAAATTTGTAAGTGTTTCCAGACCAGAATCACTCGGATACTTTAAAATAAAAATAAAAATCATCTGCTCAACTAAAAGAGAAAACTGCTCTCTAAACCCTTTCCTTCTGTGGAATTTCATGGGGGATATCACCATCTTAATCCAGAGAAGCAACAAAATGCAAATCTTTCTGCAGGATCCATTTTTTTATTGATTGTTAAGTTCTAGTACCAGAGTCTCTGCCCTGCTGGCTGCACCTTCTGCCCCTGCCCTTGTATAACAGTACGATTGGTTAACAGTGGGGTAGATTTTATTATTACAAAGAATATTTTGGGTTCAAGCCCTCAGCACAGAGGAGAGCATGAAGAGCAAGCAGACTTTTGGTAGAGATGCCAGATTTCCTTCCAAGAAGTCTACAAATGGATGGACTGTTTCTTTAGTTGAATTTTCGGGGTGAAAAAAAAAATGCTTTGGAAATTTGAAGCAGCCCTGTTGGGGTTTTTTTATTTATTTATTTTTATTTTCATGAGGAAGGTGGTAAGAGACAGGACTGCCTGTGTCTGATTGTAGGAGTTGTGACCCTAAAAATGTTTGGCCAACCAGCTAGAGATCAGCCAGCCATATACCTCATGTTTCAGATGCTCTATTTATGGTTTCTCTGATGACGAAATCTAGATTTCTGCAGCGACCAACATAACTTCTCTGCTGCCAGTTCAAACCTTGTTTCAGGGAGGAGGTGGCAGATGCTGGTGACACCAGATGAGGCTGTATCATGCTTTCTGTTGTGCATGCTTCCCCCAGCGATGCGGGCCACTGCCTCCCTGAGCATGTATCATGTCAGAGTTCAGATAGTTGCCTGAAGACAGATTTAAATTTCATATGAGAAACTTTCATTGAGGGGAAGCAGCACTGCAAGGGGAAAACCCCACACCTTGAGACACTAAAATGTTTGCAAGGATTCTTCTTTTAAGATGTTGAATATTTCTCCTAACGTGGAAAAGGTGTCTAGATTTTACATTGCTGCTGAAAAAATGAAAATCTTAGAGTAGGAGAACTTACCTTTGGTTATTCTTGATACAGACAACTAGAGTAAGTCAGCAGAGATGCACGTAGATGTAGTGCAGCTGCACTGATTTCTACCTGTTCAGACCTTGAACCCACTTATTTAAGAAGAGTGTACTAGATGCAGATGATTCTTCTAGCTGCGTCCTTACTTGAGATTCTTTGTCAGGAAGTGTAGTGATAGGACAAGGGGTAGTGGTTTTAAATTGGAAGAGGGAGATTTAGATGAGATATTAGGAAGAAGTTCTTTCCTGTGAGGTTGGTGAGGCACTGGAACAGGTTGCCCTGAGAAGCTGTGGCTGCCCCATCCCTGGAGGGGTTCAAGGCCAGGCTGGATGGGGCTTGGAGCAACCTGCTCTGGTGGGAGGTGTCCCTGCCCATGGCAGGGGGGGTGGAAGTCAATGATCTTTAAGGTCCCTTCCAACTCTAACCATTCTATGATTCTATGATTACCCCACTTTTAAGTACAAGCAGACATTTCTGTCTATCTTTTTCTTTTCCTTTTCAGACGTTTATTTATATTCTGTATCTGTATCTCACATGCCAATGGAAATCAGGAAAGGAAATTAATTTGTATGAATGGACTTCATAAATTTCGTGATTTACCCGTAATGAAATCCTGGTTTGCAGAATGAGAAATAATAGGGCTTTTCCAAAATATCTTAATCCTTGGCTATGATTAGTGGCATAAAATGAACCATTCTTTCCTACGTGTCTAAAGTTGTGCTCCGTGTAGCTATGTGATATTCTTTCCAGTCTCATGTCAGTAAATAATTGCAGAGCTGCTCTTTAGTCTGTCTCTGACCTTTGCTGTGCTCCCCTTTCTTGAACAAAAGCTGAGAATCGTGACAGATTGATCTCCTTCTGTGATCTGATCTAGTCTAGTGAGAAAGGAAAGTTCATTAATCCTACTCCCAAATTCCTTAACCAGGTTACCATAAGTGTTCTAGTCTACAAGCTTATGTAATGCAGCACAGCCATAACAGTGCTTAAAGCAGGATTAGGCAATACCTCATATTTTCTGACTACCTCTACTTTTGCAGAAATGCAAATTTGCTTTCTTTATATTGTCAAGGGTGATCTTTTGTTAAAAAAAAAAAAAAAAACTTTAACTAGTTTAGGTTTTATGAGTTTAGGCTAGAATATTGTCTAGTCTGTCTAAACTTGGCCGCTTTTGTAACTCTAGTTGTTATTACCTGGCCATGAACCAAAGATGATTCGTGTTTTAAGGAGCCTCTTTTGGGGATGGGGAGAACCAAGTAGCTTAACATCATCTTGTTTTAACAATTAATAGTTGGCAGCTGAGCTGCATACTGAAGCAAAGCAAGGATTTTTAGGCCTAGAGAAATGGTTTAGAATCTGGGAAAGAAAAACCATGTGCTACTAAAGCCCTGTAGTATGGTTTTCCACTGTTCCCTAGAAAGAGGGTAGAGCTCTAGGATCAGACTGTACCCACACAGATAGGCAGATAAAGCCGACACACTGAATTAAACACAGAAATGTGGTTGTCCTCTCTGGGTGGTAGGAATCAGAAGTAAGCCTGCTGACA
The DNA here is from genome assembly GCA_013400375.1 of Thinocorus orbignyianus. NCBI lineage: Eukaryota > Metazoa > Chordata > Aves > Ciconiiformes > Thinocoridae > Thinocorus > Thinocorus orbignyianus. The sequence continues at coordinate 110,063 of VXBW01005008.1, read as the reverse complement.
TCGGAGAAGTTGTGCATGCTTCAAAGTTCAGGCAAAATGAGACAACTTGCCTTTCTGGCATATGAATATTAAAACATTTCAAATAATCTTTAGAAAATAATGAGCAAAATAGAGTGTTTACAATGCAGTGACTGATGGCCCAGCCATCAGACCTGTACCTTGTGCTTTTGCAGACCACCTTTACATTATTTGCCCGTGTTTAAAAAGGACTTGATGCAAAGCTCACTGAAATGAATTCCTCTGTTGTCTTCTGTGCTCTTTCAGTCAGACTCCAACGTAGAGTCACAAGAACCTATCACTTCGTGCTTTTTAAAGAAGTTTTATGTTTAGAAAAGCAGCGTATGAAAACCTAATCCTGGGTGAAAATTTAAGGCCTCCAGACTTGTTGCAAACACAAGTTTTAGTTCCCAAGTTTTAGTACCTGTAAAAGATTATATTACATTAATATGTAAAGGTTAAAGGCACATATGATAATCCAAAATACTGTCTATCAGTGTGACTGACTTTAAGGGTTTTAAGAACCTTCTCTTTGGCTGTTTGGGTGTGCTGATATTTAAAGCAATGTTTGTGTTGGTTACAAGGCCTAGGCCAAAAGGCACCTCAAGGAGGCCCAACGTTCTTGTGCTCTGGATAGTGGATAAGTATATTTTTGGTGAAGGCACCATGCCTGTTTCTGTCCCCCTTTCATGCTAGTAGGAAAGAGAAAATTATCTCCTGGAGTAGTTGTCGTACAGGTCTGTGAGGATCCATTGTGCCATTTTGGAGGTCTCTTGAGTTGTTGTACTCTCATGTGGCCTGCAACAACACCGCGCCGTGCGTTCTCCATGGCAAATGGGATAATTTCAACAATTTTCCATTTTCTGTAATGTTTTTCTCTGAAGCAGGGGCCCTTCTTTATGTGAGCAAAGCTTTCTGTTCGCAGCTCACCACAGATAGCCATGACAAAGAGAAAGCATGAAAGCTTCGAGGGCAGAACATTCATCCTCGCTTATCTGGCCCTTGGAGACATTAGCTAATCGAGGCGCGATACTCCATACAATAGGACAAGTGCTGTAAAGCTACCTCTGTTATCCCAGCGAACATTGAGACTTATCATTCCCATGGCCATTTTACAGGATTTGTTTTCTTCTGACAACGACATCCACAGCCTACTGTACTATCGACTCCAACAATGAATCTGATGCTGGCTCCGAGTGTTATCAGCTCCCTAATAACCATCCTTTTTCTTTTTTTTTTATTTTGTCGGGATTTTTTGGGTTTGGTTTTTTTCTTTCCCACCCCATTTGTGAGAATTTGTCCCCTGGAGCTCTTCTCTATCAGGCCCCTGCAGCTGCTGTTGTTTTAGATATGGCAGGAAGTAGGTACCGGAAAACAGCGAGAGCTTGCAGCGCTCAGAAAAATCTAGAAATTCCTCTGATTTACCCCAGGCTTTTGCTCCAATCACAAAAGAAAAGAAAAAAAAACCCACCCCAACGTGGGGAAAATGGAGAGAGAGAATGTTGGTAGGGGGAAAGACCCAAGCTGACAGCTATGTCTGGTCTGCATGTATCGGGAAGAAGGGTTTCATCCATCCCCTTCTGCGGGGTCCTGGGGAGATGCTGGGCATGGCCGTGCGAGGCAGGGGGGCCCTTGGCTTGGCACAGCCTTCCACACCACCAGGGAGGCAGGGCTGAGGAACCTCCTCTCACCTCCTTGGGGACCTGCTTTCCTAAAACCTCGTCCCTTTTTCACCCTCTCCCCCTCTTGTGTCCGGTGTGCGCCTAAAGCGGATCAGCTTACCCGGCCGGCCGGCTGGTTTCCATAAATGTTTTTAGCAGCACTTAGCAAAGAGCGCCAGCCAAAGGTGCTGGTGGAAAGTCACCAGAGCAAGAAATTTCTATTACTATTATTATTATCATCATCATCATCATCATTATTATTTTACGGCTCAGACAGGACACTGCTTAATCTGCTAAGCAAAGACATTTTTAGTCACTTTGAATACCTTTTAAATCAGGCTGACTCTGGAGAGGACTTTGAAAAGAAAAGTAGGAGAGACAATAAAGAAAAACACCTCCAAACCTTTCAGTTCAGCAAGCGGTTTAGAAAAAAAGACACCACCACCCCCCTACACAAAGACATACACGGAAAAGATACTACCTTTAGAACTGGTTTTAATAAAGAAATCTTCCTCTTTGACACAGCAGATAAGGAGGAAGATGTCCGCCCACAGACATCTCACACCATTAGCAATCTAGTTAACATCTGTAAATGTTTTAGGGAAAGAAATTACACTTTGAGACGTTTCTTTTTTAATTACAGGCTCCAGATGAGATTTGTTAGAGGAGGGAAATGTATCCCTTAGCGACTGATGTCAATAGCAAGCAGTCCCTAAAGCCAGCCAGGATTGGGAAAGCCATGCTGTTTGCTGCTCTTGGCACTGCTCCCTGCTTTCACAATGTCAAACTTAGAACCGCCTTTATATGCACTTTCCATTTTTTTTTCCACAGTAGCTGTTGCCAGCAAGCTGTAAACTACCGTATATCACTCAGATTTAAGAACCTAAACTTTAAAACAAATTAAACTCTTGTTGACATTGTAATAAAAATCAGAATCGAACTGAACAGCTCAGTAAAACTGCACTTCAATTATTTTATGGATTTAAGATTGTTTTCTAGGATTCCCAGACTCCCAATACAGCAAAGTTATTTCCTCTTGGCAGATGTCTGGAAAAAAAAAATCATTGAATGGATAAAATTATGTGGCAGACACTAGGTTGAAGCCTAAAGGGAGGAAATGGTGTCTCCCCAGCACCTGTAAATATTTGCTCTGTGTCTTGACCAGAAGAGCCTTTCGTCCCTACTTTGAGAAAAAATTTCAAGGTATTTATTTTGTGAGTTTTTAAGAAAATAGAATTTTCATCTGTCAAAACCCAGCTTCTGACTAGGTGTTTATGTGGCTTTGAACAAGAACAGCAAATACAGGTCTGACCCACCCTTCAGAACCGTGTCCAAATGCAGGTAAATGCATGCAGCACACCAGTGCTTCCAGTCGCTGGCCCCTGCTTATCTTTCATCTCCCTACTTAGCAGTTAATGTTGGGTATTCTTTTTATAATTCTCTCTTTTTTTTTTTTTTCCCCCCTATTCCATAAAATGGAAACAGAGGTTTCCATCCGCCTAATTGCCAGGTTTCCATTCTTTATAATGTTTCCTCTCAAAACAGTTTGGAATGAAAGTATTTCAGAAATGTGTGTAGACGGAAGCTACTGGAGATAATAATTTGTTTCATGTAGCTGTTTTACAAAAGGTGTGGTGCACGAGGAGGGCTGTTGTGTGGAGCAAACAACAATCAGCTTGTGCAGTCTTTTGCCAAGCCCTTTGTTGTGCTTCACTTTGGTTTTTTCCTTTTATCCCATCAGCAAAGCCTCCTTTACGTCCCTAAAGCCCCAGCCTGAAAAATCTTGCTTCCCCAGGGTCTTCAGGGAGAGCTGAGAACATTTGCTTGGTTTTGTTCGTATGTCTTCTCACAAGGATGCTCCTGAAGATTGAGCCAGGTGTTGCACATCTGCATGCCCACAGCTAGGTCCCGGGGTCTGCCTGTTCTGGCTGAACTCCCCAGGGAATGGGAAGCTGATTGTCCCTCCAAACAGCGTGTACTTGTGTGGATTTTCCAAAGCTGCCGTGTTCAGCTCCGTGCATTCACCTCCTGATCTGAACTGGCTGACTTAACCTGACTGAATCTCACGTCAGCAGCCAGTTTTCTTCATTTACCATTAATAAATTAATAAAGCCACTCTTGAATTACTGTTAAAGTTCTTCCACACATTTTGATGCCTGGAGCACCTCTGGAAGTGCAGGCCAGATTCCTACCGGAGTTGGGATGTGCTGCCGGATGACTGCCCAGGCTGTGGAAGCACCCTGTCACTTCTCAGTTACTGAGAAGCAAGGCTTTGGAGTCTGAGTACTCAGACAGAAAAGGAGTCTGTCGCGCAGTGCGAGTGGTTGTTTGGAAAATGTTAATGCAAACATTTTGAATAAAATTTCAGGTCCTTAAGTGTGTTTGAGACATGAGTGCTTGTACGCCTCCACTTCTCAAGTGCCTTTTTCCTAGTTCTCTAGTGCTGGCCGCAGGGTTGCCATACTTTGTTCTTGGGGCAGAATAAATTTCCTCTCTACTAGTGGAGAGCACTGAGCTTCAGCTCAGTTCTTGTGTCAGGCACTGAGCTGCAAGGGAAAAGGTTTCTTCTTCCCTGGGAGCTCGGCTGTGGTTCTTACTGAGCTTTTTGCAGCCGTATTTGGTGTTTTATTCTGTTGATGTTGCTCTGTCAGTCCAGCCTAAGGAGCTGTTCTGCAGCTTAACACAGCGTGTGGGAGAGGGGAAAAGAGGAAAAGACATTTTGCCATGTTTGCAGCTATGTTGCGGTGGGACCATGTACAAATAAGAGTATTCTTCCAGCTGCTCTAATTTGAGATGCTTGCTATAGGTGGTTTTAGCATCCAAGGAGCACTGGAGGCCAGCAACTGTCTGGAAGAGGTGGTTTTCACAGCTCTGTCTTCTGTGCTGGGGAGAGCACCTAATAATGCCCAGCTGGTGGTTTCCTCACCGTGGCCCAGCTTGTATTGACATGTCTCCAGTGTGGCTCCGCTAAATCAGCCTTTGGATCAGACCTTCCCATCCAAACTGGATGGGAGCTTTTACATTAGGAAGGTCTTTCCCTAGTGTAGCTAGTGTGGTGCAAAACCAAGGCAAGAGCATCCTTCACTGCTGCCAGTGCTCTTTTCCAAGGAGCTGTGGTGGAGAGGACATGCATTCCTCACTGAACTGCAGCATTCTTCAGCAACAGATGCTGCCGTGGTTAAAATAAAATCCTGTGGTGTTACGTACAGCTGGTGTTGTGGTGGTGGCCAGGTCATCATGCTGCAAGCAAATTTATCTCATGATGATTTGCCTGCATCATTCTTGGGGTTTTTTGGGCCAGGCTATTTGTAGCCACCGGTGAAGATTCCCAGAGCTAGCCCTGCTTCTGTGCCCACTGCTGAAGATCAGCAGCCGTGTTTCATCACCTAAGGATTTCCCCCAGCTAGCATGACCTTTGCTGCCTAGCCCCCAGCAGGCTCATGAGTGGATTTATTTCCCCATATCAAACAACATTAAAAATTTGATTGGCCCCCACCCAGCCTTTCTTTTCCATCAAGCAGCGTGTGGCCACTCACTGAGTCATCTCGTGGCCATCGTTTTGTCTGCCTGAGCAAAACCCCCGTGATTTATGGCTTAGCAAGCAAACCTCAGCCTTCACCACAGCCTAGGTGGGAATGTGGCCCTCGAAGCAGCCCACGGGCACACTATGGACCATATACACAGCAGCATCCCAGTGTTGTCCCTCCCTTGGTGCCATCTTTGCTAGATGATGTGAATAATTGATTATTTTTTTCTGTTTAGCATGCACTACCAGATTTGCTGATGAAAAGGGCTGTAAAAAAGAAAGAAGTGTTGATTGTGATAATAATAGGGCAAGTAGGATCCATTTAAAAAAAAAAAAAAGCAAAAAAAAACCCCTCCTTGCTCACAAAATGATCAGATAGACCCTATTTCAACCTGTCTCCAGGACACCTTCAGTGTTAAGGCCAAATCCATCAGATTTTGAGGCTGGTTGAGTGGAAGAAGAGGTGAGGCTCTTGGCTGTTCCCTGCTGTGGGAAGGAAAGGGCACTCAGCAAACACTCCTGTGTGACCCCAGGTGCTTCTTTTTTTCTTCCATTCATTGTTTCTTTGCTTTATTTGATATGCCCAGCTGCACATGAGCTGGTTTTCTACAAACAGCAGCACAAGGTGGCTCATTTTGGAGGCTTCCAGATGATCACTAGGGGCCACGCTATTATTACATAAAGTCAATTAAGGAGCATACGTGCACATCCCATTGATTTGATTTAGAACTAACAAAAGCTTCAGTAATGTGCAATTACAAGAAACTTAATGACCCCTTTATATTGAATGCAACTTCTGTGGCACCTAATATGCTTTGATGAATTGCTCATTATGTGCAATGTTGGAAAAGGTTCTAAAAAGATTAATAATTGTGTAATCGATAGAGAAATTCAGTCTTATTTGGCTTTTTTTTTCTTAAACTCTGAAACCAGTAAGTCATAGAGATTACGGATTCTCTCTTGCTCCCCTGTTTCCTCCTGTACCCCCAGAAATATCTTTTTTTCTAAAGCTAATCTGTCACTTTTCCAGCATGTGGAGAAGCCCTTGTGTTACATGGAAAGGGCTGGCCTGATGCAGATTGCCACAAGAGGTCCAAAAGGCTGGCAGAAATTGCTGGTGTGGGTGTGTGTACACAAGATGCTCTTTTGGCAGGGCAGGAGGTTCCCAGGTGGCATCCTCCAGCGTTGGGCTCAGAGCTTTGGTCCAGCATGGTCCAGATCCACTCCTCCTCTCCCATTCATTGCCTGTGAGCTCTGGGAGCTGCCAGCTCTTGAGGGCACGTGGTGGGCTTTAACCTTGCTCTTCTAGACGTGGGATGCTTTGAGATCTTCATGCCTCAAGGGCTGTCCATGCTGTGGTTGACTACCACCTGTGAGGTACAAAAAACCTTGTGGCAAAGGATCAGGATTGTGACTGTGAAAAAGGAAAAAAGAGTGTTTCCTATATGTTATGTTCAGGGTTTGATAGATGCTACCAAAGGCATCTAGAGGATAAAAATATAGGCAAATGCAGAATTGTTTCAAATTGGTTTCGGTTTTGAATCCACTCTTGTCATGCTTCGGGGCATGATTCATGAGTTTTGAATGCTGGGGGCTGACAGCACCATCTTACTGTTGGGTGCTAAACTGGGGAGAAAACCTGGTCACTGGGATCAGTTTATAGAACTGTCTTTCTTATGGCATGGGGCAAATTTCTGTTGTGTTTAGCACAGCAGTGCCTGAGATTCCTTACTCCTTCCTGACGGGTACCCGCAAAGCTTCCAATGACCTTGGGGTTTGGCTGCCCTAGGTAGAACTTGCGTAGTTCTTCTGTCGTGTGGAAATTTTTGTGTAAAACATAAAATATGTCTGTTCTGTTTCCCTTACAGATGCTCTTAGGAACGTAAACACATAATTTTGGTTAAAATGCGGTTTATTTGTCTGTTGCCCAGCCCTACCCTCACACGTGTGTGTATGTGTGTGTCAAACGTGGCTTTGCATCATCCCGGCACAGATCCTGCAGCCTCTGCGTAGCCCAAACCTTGCTCCAGGCAAGGTTGGCTTCAGTGAGGGCTACCAAAAATTCCTGTTGACTCTCTGATTCTTTGGTATAAGAGGTAAACCAGGTGGAGCACAGCCACCCTCAGACTGAAAGTAAAAACAAGCTAAAGTTTAGACCCCCGTGTGCTGGGAATCGCTGGGGCTCTGCTGATCCCTGCACTAATTCCCAGCAGCCGGGAAATTCATCCCTAAGTGTTTGCAGAGCAAGAGACACAGGGCGTTCCCAGGGTTGCAGATGGAAGGGATGAAGAGACCCAAAGGCAGGAGCTCTGGTGCGATAGGATGGGACTCATTTAGTCTGGGCACCTAGTCAAGAGCCCTGGTTAAATTACTGCCACACGGTCCTGTCATCGCAATACGAGGGAGGAACCTTTGCCATGAGCCCTCCAGAGCGCAGCCAGCCACTGGGGGAGATCCTGCATGGATTGGAGTTGTTGGCTGAAATAAGGCTGAGGATAGAGCAGGTAGGGAAGTGACTCCGTGTTAAAAGGCTGTTGAGCACAACAATGCCATCCATCGTGCCCAGCTGACGTGCATATGGAAGGAGGATCATGTTTTATTAAAACCTGCTACCCGGTGTCACTCACTTGCTGCACTGTCCTCTTCCCTGCCTCCCAAAATAGCATGCCCCGTGGTGGTGGCTTATTATGATTAAACAGATAAAAATAAGTTTAAGGTTTAAACACATCCAGGACACCTGAGGTAATACAAGATCTGACTTCTTTATGGAACGTGTGAAGTTATATTTTCCATTGCTTCACAAGACTTGTTTTGTTTGGTTTTTAATTCAGCGAGCTTTAGCTTTGCATTACAGGCTGGCACCTCAGGAATTTGTATCACTACTTTCTGATTATTTTTTTTTTATTCACAGGACAGTACTTGCTAGCTTTGAAAAAGAATTTCTCTAAGACAATCCTAATTTTTTTTTGTTTTTCAGTGATTTAAATAATAATTCTAGCTTGGTTGTTGCAGCTTTTGGCAAACAGCAGCAGCAGGGAGGGCTGCTTATTAGTGGTGAGGAAGCAGGTACCCTGATAAAAACTGTAGGATTTTACTCATGTGATGGAGTTTATACCAGGAGCTGCACTTCTTTACTTGTTGTATATATGTTTATATTTAGCCATTCTTCTTTTTAAGTAAAAGCTGTACATGGACATAAGGGAAAAACGTTGTATTTCTGCTTCCTCTGCGTTCATTTGTGACTTTGAATTCCTCTTCAGTGATGCTAATGTGTGGCAGGAGCCTGATGGAGCAAGATGTGGCATCGCTGGTGGAAAAATCCAAGGGCAGTAATTACAGACAGCAAAGCAAACGTCACGCTACGAAGCATTGCTACAGGTTGTGTGGTGTCATCATCAAACTTACAGGCTCACTCCAGAGTTGTGTTTCCACACCCCTGTTCATGTGCTGAATAGCAACAGCGTGGTCAGAGCTGTACCCAGTGGAGAGGGAAGCACAGTCCCCATTCCACAATGCTTTCACTGGTGAAAAGTGGAAATTCAGGGCACTCAGGAGAGGTCCCTGAGCCGGGCATCGCTGTAGCTGTTACTGACATGAGGCTTGAGCTGAGCTGGTGGATTCTGCTGGAAGGCAAAAATGATGAGCCAAGCTAAGGCAGTTTTGCTTTCAAGGCTGTTTTCTGAAGATTGCTCAAATCTGACACCTCGCCGTGCAGTTTGACCAGTGTCAAACGTGGTCCATGGCATCCAAACATGGCACCACATTGCTTGGGAGCATTCTTGTCTGGGCACAGCATAATCCCAGCATAATTTCACACAGACTTTTCACACATATAGCTTGAAAGATGCAGCTGGTATTACTTTTATTTTCCATGACACGTGCACCAGTCAGAGCAGGTTGCTTTTGTTCCTTTTCTGTGAGAGAGCATTACAGCATCTGAACCTCCTGCTTCGGTTCTGCTCCATCATAGAGATGATGGTCCCTGTCGGTCACAGGTGGACGTGAAGTAACAAGCAGAGGTTGGTTAGTCATCTGTGGAAGAAAGCTTGATGTGACCCTGAAGGCCTAGATGTCTTGAGACATGCTGTGTTGCTCTTCCTATTCATAAGGAAACCAAAAACCATCCTGAATGAACCAAGGTGATGCTGTCACTGCTGATGCTGGAACAGGGACACAAGGTGTCAGCTCTGTGCAAAACCTCTCAGTGCCCTTTTGCTTCAACTCTATCACACCCCTTAAAAAAGAGTGGAGGACCTTGGAGCTCACTCATGAAAAAGAAGCATGCAGCTGGAAAGGGGTACAACAGTGAACACAACCCACCACTCTGCTACTTCATGTCCTTGTACAAACCTCTCTGGGCTGTTGCTGACAAGGATTGAAGTCAATGGAAGGATGGTCAATGACTCCCACAGCCATTGGTGTGCGATGTATGAAGAGGCAGCAGATTAATCCAGCCTGGAAATGGAGCCTTAATGTTACTAACAAAGTGAACAGAGATGGGATATGTTTTCAAAGTGCCATCGTTCCATCCCAGAACTGTAAGTTTTATAATTTTGGGTTTGACCATGGCTCTCAGTTCACTTTCCACTGTTTCAGACTCTCAGGAGCATTCGCCTTTAGGAGTGTGTTGTATTTGTAGTCCCAAAGAGCTCCCCAGTTGTGGAAAGCCTGTGTCTGTTCCCTGCTCCTTGCACCACTGACAAAATAAGTTCTTTGATCTGAGTGGGACTGATAACTGCACCGAAAGGCAAACTTTGTCTAAGAAGAACAAGTGTTTTATTAAAACAAAAGGCCACAATGTTATCCACATTAGTAGTCAGATACAAGGAACGCAGAAGTGTACAGAAATTTAAAGTTTTGCAAGTTGATGGAATCCATGTACAATCACCAAATGTTAAAAATATTTCATTTCCTATGAAGTTCACATCTATATATGGAACCCACACTTGTTCAGATATATCTGGTTGTCCTGTTCCTTGCGGGAACCCAAACTGTTGCATCGGTAAGACACTGATTTTGCTAATTAGTAAAGCAAAAATTTCCATCGCAAGGGCATTTGAAAGCAAAATTAAATACAAGAAGAGAAAAACCTCCTTATTAAAACTCAAATGTGGTCTAACAGCTCACCACATCCTGCTACCGTGGCATCTGCTGTTTAGCAAAGGAAAGGTTCCTCTTTCAGGCGCCTTGACAGGTAGAGAGGTCACGTGTTACCTGCATTTCTCAGCACTATTATTATTTTGACTTTCTATCAGTGGAAAAGCTGAACGTGACAATGGAAAATACCAGTTGAGGGAAGGCATCGTGGGGGAACTGTAGGTGTTAGCTATAAAAGCAACAGTACCCCCCACCCTGTTCCCCAAAGCCAGCAGAAAAACAGTGAAAAAAAAAAAAATCTGATGACAAAGGTGCTGTAAATCATTGTACTCAGCTGTTTGATCTGATAGGGATCAACCTGTTGCTTTAAGGGAAGTGTTGTCCTAATCTAAACATTGAAAAATTGAAGCTCCAGATCTGCTGCTGAGCTGTCTGTAAGGCCTCCAGCAAGCCAGGTAATTCTTCGGGCCTCATCTGTCCTTCTATAAAAATGGGTCTTTTTGAGTAGCTGGGGGTGTGTTGTTTTAAAAAATTAGTGTAAAGCCTTTGCAACCTTTCTTGAAAAAAATGTCGGGCTCATTCAAAACACAACTACTCCTGGAATGGCACTTATGGGCATGAATGGATGTGTATCCAGGCAGCCGTGGAATCAAAGGCCAGCATTTGCTTTAGGAACGAAGCTCCAACCCAGGCCAGAATGCTGCTTGCTCAGAACAGTGCTGTTCTGTGGAGCACACACAATCCTCTTAGAGTAACAGGTTTCTAAGCCAAAACTTGAGCATTCAAGACAACAACCAGCTGACTCCCCACAAGTAGATAATAAATATTTTGTTAGAAAGGTGGGAACTAAGAGAAAAATACCAATTATTTTCTCTGCACGAGCAGCTTATCTTACCTCTCTGGTGAGTTCTGCAGTTGTCCCACAGAACTGAGTGGAGCTCTGAGGATACCAAAGAGAAGGAATGTGATGGTCGGCAAAGGAGGTGGTGAACAGGGAACAGTCAGCTTGTCCACAAGACACATGAACAAAATTATCAAGAAACAGATTTTAAACCAAAAGAAAGTACGTTTTCCACCAGCACATCCTTAAACTGTGGGACCTGTCGCTGCAGGAAACTGTGAAGGCCAAAACAGCTTCAGAAGGTTATTGGAAAACGTAAGGGAAGAAAATTCATTGAAGTTCACTCGAAACCAGGATGCAGACCTACTCTTGCTCACAAAGCTCTCCAACAGGGTAAAGGTGTACAGCAGAGAGCATCGCTGGAGGTGTGCCTTGTTCATATGCTCTTTCCCAAAGAATTGGCTGCTGCTTGTTGTGGTAGATGCATCCCTGGTACGGATGGACATCTGGGATGCTTCAGCAGAGCCATACGTCGGTTACAGAACTTTTGATTTACTGTTGGGAAGGACAATCTTGGGTCAACCCAGAACAAGAATATTTAATGTTTTGTTACCAAAAGAAAGAAAAAGCAAAGAACACCCAACAGTCTGGGGTCAAACAAAACAGTCCAAAACATTCAATTTGATCCAAAATAAAACGTTTGCTAACATGCAACATTGACGTTGATATGTCTTGGAATATTAAAAGAAGCAAGTTTTCCAGGAATTTGAAATGAAAAATGCTGATGCTAAAGACACTTAAAACTACTTGAGAAATGTAATCCGTATTGTCACGTAATATTGACCCAAAACTGCATTTTCCCCCCCAAGAAGTTTTCCCTCAGTATCTTGTTTCTCAGACCTGAAGGGAGAGAGGAGTCTCTTCGTGGGAGTGCTAGACCGTGCGGCTGGAGGTGGCGGGTGGGGAGCATCCTTCCAGACCAACCCAGCAAGAGCCACCCAGGGTGCTTCACGTGTGCTTGTCATCTGGTTTCCCACCCGCCGGAGGGTTTTCCTTCCAGCCTCAGGTGCCCGGGTGGGCAGCTCAGGAAAGCCCACGCTCAGCACACTTCCCCTTTCAGCTCTCGTCTTGAGTGCTCTCTGCCAGCCCTTCTGCCTCTGCACCATCAGCTGCTGTGCTGCATCACTTCTGGCCCCACCTGGGCCTTCTGCTTGCACCCTTCTTCTCTGTAAGTTTTTTCCACTGCGTTATTGGGAATTTTTTGCATTTTTGACCCCGTGATGAGTACAGGGGAACAAGCGACAGTGAAATAGAGAGGCCTGTGTCTGAGTCGTGCCGTCTGTAGGCCACCATGAATGAGAGAGGTGTTTAACATCCTCTTGGCATTTTTGGCCCCGTTTGGTTGTGAGATCTGGTGGCAAAGGGTGCACTTTGGTTGAAATTCTCTCAAGTGCACACTGGCGTTGTCTGGTGACTGTTGTTGAAGAGCCATCAGGTGTTGTTACACCAGGACAGCAGGCTTGACTGCTACTCATCAGGATAGCACAAGTCCACCTCTGTTAAGAAAGTAACGTATAACAAGAATGAGCAATAAAGCCAAAAGTCTGATCTGTATCCTGTTGGTAACAAAATTCTGGGTGTTTTCACTTGGAGCCAGATTGGTTTGGCTGCAGGGAGCTGGAGGGAGTGTGATCAAAGGGCTGTGGTGGTCTTATGGGCTGAGCCAAGGCAGGTGGTCTGCTAGATGAAAGTAAAAGTCACGTCATCTCCAGGGTAAGCCGCGTGTCCTCCAGAGCTTGAGTGGCAGAGGATTCAGCTGAGGGTACCTGGCATGGCTGGAAAGCACAGCCTCTGGGTGAGCAAGCCAGTTTTGGAGGTGGACCATTGGCTCTCAGACCCTCATGTCGTCAAGTGGCTTCCCAAATGATTTTACTAAATGCTTTGATAGGGGAAAATGTGGGCTGGTGAATGTTACTTTTGAAAGTTTTACTGAGTGAATCAAGCAAGAGTACCTCAGCATCTGCTATAGCAGCATTCTGAGATTTGAGATACCCAGGAGCTAATCCTGACTGAGATGGGCAGCTCTTTTGCTGTTCCACCTCCCTGTCCTCACCTGTGAAATACCAGTGATACATTCACATGCTGTACATCATTTAATGTTTCTAAGCACTGACTAAGTGTACAAAGACTGATGGTTGCCTTGAGCAGTATCTTAATTTTATTTGATGCGACAGAAGCGTTGAGGGAAAGTTTGCAGAACTGTGACACTGCCTGGCCCAGATGAGGATTTGTTTTCATTGTCACACTCGACACCAGGATACCCCTGTGTGTTTTCGCTGTGTACCCAATGTTGCTTTGAGAAGTTTATCAAAGAAACTATCTGTACAAAAGCATCATGGAAAAATCATCCCACAGAAAAAGTGCTCTGATTGCGTTGAAGGCAGAGACTTGGGCCCAAAAGGGTCTTGCAGCACTTCTGGCTGTCTTCAGATGTACGTCGGGGTGTACTTTGCCACAGAACGAGGGCTGCTGCTTGAATTTGTTTCCACTCTTTGGTCATATTAAAAGATGAACTCCATGGCAGTCTGAAGAGAAGGAACTGCTTTGTCTTCACCTCTCATTTCCATACTGCTCTTGCTTTGCTGCCAAAAATAGGTAGTTCCAAATAACAACTGGTACTTCCTTTCTGAAATTACGGTGTACGTATCCATTGGTAGAAGTGGTTTCGGTGGCCAAGACCTGTGACACAAATCCTGACTGATTCATGTGCTGCAATTACTAAATGGGCAATAGGTCTGCAGAAAATAAAGAACACCAAAAAAACCAACCCAACCCCCAAACAACCAACTAATTGCCTTGGGAAGTTGGATTTAGACAGGCTTGGTTGTTTCCAGTAAACACGTGAAGTTATCTGAATGGCTGTGAACAGCAGCCCACGAGGAGAGGAAAATGCGGGCTTTTCTGTGGTGCTTCCATGACGTGGGCATGTGTTTCCCATTCCCAGCAGTGCCAGGGCAACTCCGAAGTGCTGATAGCCCTGCGGATTGCATTTTGTCTGTCATGATGTAAATCAGGTGGTGGCAGTCGCTGCAGGGAGGTGGGGTGGAAATGAAAGGGATGTTGTGTAGTCCACTCTAGATGGCCTTTGCCAGGTTCAGTCATTTCCTGTCCATCTGCCAAAAATCACAAGCTGATAAATGGACATAATTGGGAGTGTGGGAAACTGTATTGCTTGATGATCTGCAGGGGAGGGGAGGGGGAAAGAATGAAAGAAGACTCGTGGATAAAGAAAACAACGCTTTATCAGGGGAGATGCCGTCTGACTGGCTGATGCTCAGATAGAGAACCTTGTTTATTCTTCCCTCTGACTCTTGGCAAGGGTTTGAACTGGCTTATCCCTCTGGGCAGATAGGAGCAAAGACTGCATGTCCACGTGTGCTGGTCACCACAGAAGGAGGGTATATATTTAAATGTGTTACCAGCTCCAGGGAATGGGCAAGCACACAGCAGTCTCTTCTCTTCTCTTCTCTTCTCTTCTCTTCTCTTCTCTTCTCTTCTCTTCTCTTCTCTTCTCTTCTCTTCTCTTCTCTTCTCTTCTCTTCTCTTCTCTTCTCTTCTCTTCTCTTCTCTTCTCTTCTCTTCTCTTCTCTTCTCTTCTCTTCTCTTCTCNCTTCTCTTCCTCTTCCTCTTCTCTTCCTCTTCCTCTTCTCTTCCTCTTCCTCTTCTCTTCTCCCCCTCCCCACCAGTACCATCCCAGTGAGAAAAATGAGCATGTGAAGTCGTCTTCTGTCTAGGCATTGGAGCTGCACATACCCAGGTTCAGTGGCTGGCAGCTCTCTGCCATCAGTACCCACCATGGCTAACATACTTTTCCAATCAGCTCTTTTTATGGAAGGGGTGGATTATTCTGAGATTTCCTGTGGTTCTCTTTGCTTTACATTTCTCAGCCAGTTCTGGATCAAAGGAGATGTTGTATCCGTAACCTAACTGAAGTATTAAGGACGTTTGATGCAGACAAGGATCCGGGATGCTGCTGTTCTTGCCGTGCTTGGTTTTGCCCTATTTAGCATGTTAATAACCTTGGTTAATCCTGCCAGTTTTGCACTGTGGTCAGCCTGTCCCAGCTGCCTCCTGGTGTCCCGCTTGCCGCTCAGAGCTGTACGGAAGCTGTCGAGGAACGGACACGAGTCTGTTTGGGGGGCTGTGTACTGAAAGAGACCCTCCCGGAGCAGTGGGATGCTAATCAATTCCTTTTCTCTTCTCTTCTCTTCTTTCTTTGCAGTAAATGAAATTATAAGGAATGACCTTTCCAGTACCAATGTGCATTCGTAGCTTTCAATACGGGCCTAGTATGAAACCCCCCCACACACACTTTTGGCTTAGCTGGAGTGTCGGCTCAAACAGAGAGATCCCAAATAAACTGAAGAAGACGTTGCCTGGTACCACTCTGATCTTCCACCTTACTGAATGTCAGGAACTGAAGATTTACCTCTTGCTTACAAAGAAGTCGCTCCTCAACTTCAACTGCTGAAACAGCTCCTTTTAAAGAAAATCATCTCAAAAGGAAGAGGAGGGAGTCCGCTCCGAGACGGCGCATTTCATGGGACAAAACTAGGAAACTCAGCGAAATCTGAGTGCTTCTTCCCAGTGCTGATCCTTTTGGCATGGCACCGCTGGAATACAGCCCTGGAAGTGCCTTATTTTACCAGGTTGTGGCATCAGGGCATTTTTAATAAGCTTTGAATTTGCTACCATTAAAAGTGTTGGTAGGTGCAGCAACTGTAGAGCTTGCGTTCTGGAGAGTGATATTGGAAAAACAGCCTAGGACTCTGCAGCAGAGTAGGGAGAGCAATCCCTGCTCCCGTAAGATGCATTTATGAATTCCAGAATTTCTTCAGCTTCCCCTCTGCTGTAATGTACAGCCTGTTGCCTTATGCTCAGCGCGTTTCAAAAGCCTCCTGGTTTGTCATCATCTCAGCTTTCCTTTGCGTATTGTCCTTATTACGTGCGAATGAATCATAGGGTTGTTAGTAGCAGCATGTTAAGGTTTTGATTTTAATCTGGCTTCAGTCATAGCACAAGTGAGTTGAATAGCACAAAATAAATAAATAGAAAAAAAAAAGGTTGATGGACAAAAATTCGAAATCTATCTTTTCCACGATAGATGAATGTGTATGCATGTACATACATACTAGTATATATGCATATATTTATATATGACAAATAATATAGGTGACTGCCTAGCGAGGGCACTGAATTTAGCAATAATTTCAATTTCTGAGGATGCATTTCAGATCCACATCAGATATTTCAGCTACTTCTTTTGAGGGTTGGTTGCACCTGAAGCAGATAATGCATTTTCTTTCCTCATGCAGTTAAGCAAGCACTTTAGATAGGCAAGAAGGGTGCATACAAGAGACATGTTATTTACCAAATGACAAAATACGAGTTATAGTTAACTGTAAATACCATTATGGAAGAGTGTAAAATATTTGTTGTTATAATGTTATTATTCCGCAGAAGCCTTATAACCCTCTGCTACATGTATGGAAAAGAATATTACCAAAAAAAAAAAAAAAACAACAAAAAACCCAAACCCCACAAAGGTTTAATATGCAGCGCTGTATAGTGTGTTTTCAGATTAGCTAAAGTTTCTGGAGCTACAGGTAGGCATGTAGTGTAGCCTTTAACATTGTATTTTTTACAACTGACTGCTTATTATATAACTAGCGACAACCTATTATTTCATATAACCAAATAAATAAATAAAAGAAAATAAAATAGCATGACTTAAATTAAAAATGTTTAACATTAATATTGTGCCTTAGGAATCTGCGCCCCCTTCTGGACATACACCCGAACTACACCTCCCCCCCGCTGGGGTGGCTCCTTAACCCTGAAGCAAAGAATCTGATTGAACAGGTTTCACAAAGAGGTGAAATCCTCCTAAGCGTTTTAAAACATTATTCTGTACAATTATGTCTTACTTTCTTTAGGAAAAATGAATACTAAAAAAAAAATATATAAAAAAATGAAAGCCATATTTGTCACATTTGCACATTACTGTGAAGACATGAGAATATAATATGGCTCTATGTACATAATCTGCTGTTATTGGTCCTTATAATAGTCTGTTATTCCTCACCTGTTTAATCCCAGTTATTTACCCTGTATTTAGCGTTGTAGACGTTGCATGAAACATTTCTTATAGGCTGCCATATGAAAAGTTAAAAAGCCCGACAGATGTCGGCTTGACTTGTAGCTAGAAAATAGATCCAATAAAGCAAAATGTTTTGCTGGAAGCTAGTCTTAGAGTGGTTCATTTTATGTTAACTTGACAAATCTTCCTTTCTCATACAGAATAAGGATTTTTACATTATATACATCTGTAAAAATATATATCTCCACCTCTTCTGCTTGAAGCTGTTTGCATCCTGCTGCGTCCTGCTCCTAGTGTGGAAGTGAAGTCGCTTGTCAACAGACTCTTCTGCATTCCCACCCCCTCCGTTTAAAGACATTGCTGCCAAGGAGAGAAACTGATATGTGATACAATTCCCAGGTTTTATTCTCTCACTATTTCAGGAATGTCAACAAAGTGTGCATGGAGGAATCTCTGGTTATGCCAAAACATATTTTTTTTAATTCATATACATAAATACCTTGGGTGAGGCTCTGAGGATACAGGACGATACACACAGACACACCCTCCACATTTCAGCAGTAGTTTTAGCAAGGTTTTCCAGCTGTATAGTTTGGATGTGTTGCACCTCCTTCATGCTTATTTTTATTTTCTTCTTTAAGCTATTTTGGGGGAAAAAAACCCAAAACCCAACAAAACCAGCAAATAAACAACAACCTGTTAACTTTTAAGCCTGGATAATGGAAGATGATGCATCTCTTGTACGTGTATTCATAAAATAAAAACGAAAGCAGAAATATTTCCCAGTATGAGACTGCTACCTTGTTTTTGTACATGCGTTATGGTTGTTGCTGTTCAGTTCCTGAACACGGTTTTCATCAGCTCTTTCTGAAAGCAAAGCAAAACTAAAAAGCCACAACGCTCTGTGCTCGGAGCCTAAGCCTTATAGGTATGTTCAAAGAGACGCTCGCCAGGGATGACTCTGACTATTAAAAAGAGCCCTCTGGATAAATTTTAAGTGGTGAAACTCACTCACTGCCTTGATTAATCCTGCACCAAAGTACTTGCATCTGTACGTATTGCTTGGACAAACAGTTCCTTCCGCTCCCTCCCCCGGGACTGTTTCTGAAATGTGTGGGTTGCTGAGAGTAGGCTTTAGATCTGTGGTCTTTGGTGGGGTAGGTACAGGAGACACGTTTGTGTTGGGTTGGAGGTTTTCACAGCCCTGAACTGGGAGGGCTGCCCACAGACCTGCCTCTGTGTGATGGATCCTGCTCCCTCAATTTCCCCTCCACCTCCTCTCCGCTACTCTGCCCTGAAGGAGAAGGGGCAGCAGAAGGATGTCAACTTTGACACAGAATCACCATGGTTGGAAAGGACCTCTGAGATCATCGAGTCCAACCATACACACACAAAAAAAACCCCGTACAGTCTCAGCCACTAGAGCATGCCCTCAAGTGCCACATCTACATGTTTCTTAAATACCCCCAGGGATGGTGACTCCACCACCTCCCTGGGCAGGCTGTTCCAGTGCCTGACCACTCTTTCAGTCAAGGAATTCTTCCTAAGATCTAATGTAAACCTCCCCTGCTGCAACTTCAGACCATTTCCTCTGGTCCTGTCATTATTCCCTTGGGAGAAGAGACCAACACCCCTATCTCTACAACCTGCTGTCAGGTTGTTGTAGAGGGCAGTGAGGTTTCTCCTCAGCCTCCTCTTCTCCAAACTAAACATGCCCAGTTCCCGCAGCCTCTCAGGTCTCATAGGACTTGTTCTCTGGACCCCTCACCAGCTTGGTGGCTCTCCTCTGGACACACTCCAACACCTCAATGTCCTTCTTGTAGTGAGGGGCCCAGAACTGAACACAGGACTCGAATACAGAGGCACCATTACTTCCTTGCTCCTGCTGGCCATACTATTCCTCATACAAGGCAGGATGCTGTTGGCCTTCTTGGCCACCTGGGCTGAATAGGGGCCTGGGTTTCTGGTCACCTCAACAGGTGGTGCATTGTATGTACCAACATGTGACACCTGATGGGCCAAATCATACAGAAATGCTGGGAAAACCTGAGCTGCTTCAGTTTTTGTAGACCAAAGGCAAGTTACGAAGTGTCTAAGCACCAGAGCATGCCTGCCACAATGCTCCTGATTCAGGTAAGCATTTAAAATGCATCTCAAAAATTCCTCCTGAAGAAGGAGATACGAATAAGCATTTAAGCCTTTGTTGAATGAAGACCTTTCTCTGTCTTGGGTTTGCCTTCCTGTGGGTACAGGGTGGCACAACCTGCTCACTGTGTCACGCCTGGGGCTGCTACCAAATGCCTCCCTGTTTCAGGAGAGGTGAGTCCTCAAAGCCCAGTAAAACCCTGGCATGGCCCAGCTCTTTGGAGGCCAGTAAAAATGCTCTTTCTCTGCTTCTCTGCCTGGAGGGTGGAAATGCTGATATTTACTCCTCATGCGGATAGCATTAGGTTGGTGGTGAGGTTGGTGGAAAAAGGAAGATATTGAAAACTCAGTCAAAAATCCCTTGTGTCTCCCAGGGACCATGGCATCATTTTGTACCAAAGCAAAATGTCTGGTCACAAACTGAATTCACCCAAGTGACATACTTTGATCACTGTGCTACCTGGCTTCCTCAGAGCTTCCTTTCCTTCTCGTTTCCACACATCTGGCCACATCTTGACCGGACTTCTTCAGGCAAAAATAGCCTTCAGCGAACTCCTAGCTGACTACTTTCATTCATAACCAAAGCAGAAGGTGAATCCCACACATCCATCTGGTACTGTTTGACTCAACAGCCTTGCTGGAGTCATGCCTTTGAGATTTTTTTTTCCTTTCCAGCTGAAAATGGCAAATTTCAAGGAGTTAAATTTCTTGGACAAAGCTCTACTGCCTTGAAGCTAAGCTCTCCTTCACCGTGTGTGTAGTTTTATTGCATTCATCCCTGTAAATCTATTGAATTTGTCTCAGTAAAAATAAAACAAAATCCCTCTCATCAAGTATATTACAGAGGAGCGTTAAGGTCAATGGCATAACATCTTCTTGGTTTCTTCAGCTCTTTTTTAAACAAATGGTCTAATTTTATGTCGTAAGCAGTGATTGGGCTGTGCATCAAACTAAAGCAAGTCCCGTCTTCTCCACCTTTGCACGCTTTTGCCCAATGCAGAGGTCAAGCATTCGCCTGTTTTAATTTGCCTGTATTGTTTCCTCTTTCTCAGCAAGTTAATGTTTTTCTTCTTTGAGCCTCTTTCCAAAAAAATAAAAAGGTTTTTGCTTCTCTTCTTTTCAGGTAGCCAAATAATTTGTTCAGAGCAGATCGGTTACAGATCCTCATACCGTTGGCTTTAATTACAAGCCGTTCTCCATTCCAAAACCAGCCTTTGTTTTGGCCAAAGAGACTGTATTTTTGGGCTGTGCAAACTAGTGGAGCTTTAACAATTCGAGAGGTTGTGTTTTTCGGGGTTTAGGGCAACTGGTAGCGTACCTGGCACTTGCTGTGGTCTGTGGGAGCGTTAGCTTCTTGTCATTTGAACTGAAAAGTTGCTGACTGCGGCGCTTCCTCAGCCACTCTCAGGGACAAGCAGCCCACAAGCCACTCTTTGCAGATGTGGCAAATTCATTTTCAGTCATTTTAAGGAAATCCCTTTTTTTTGTTGGTTTTTTTTTGTTTGTTTCAGCTCGGGGAAAGAGTTTCCAAAAATGCCGTCAGCATCAGTTTCCAGCACCTCTTCTGAATTAGTTTCACACCCACAGCTCCTGTACCCAGCCTGTTTCCAGTGCTGCTGACAGAGGGATTTTGGGACGAAAATGACACAGAGCAAGCACTGGTACTGGTGGCAGAGCTGCCCTGTCCCAGGGCTTACTCTCAGCCTGATGGCCAGTTCACTCACTTGCTCCACAGATCCATGTTTTAGCTGCTGTTTTAGGCTTCTCCCTCTCCCTGCTCAACTGGAGGGTGCCCTACACCCACTGCTGGGGCCACCACCTGCCCATGATGCTGAAGGTGTTTGTAAGCAAGCCCTTGGTGCCCAAATGGAGTGTGGGTTTGCCTTTGCTGGTGTCGCTCTCTTGGCTTCCCCACGGGGGTTCCTGCCAGTTTCAGGACTATCTTGCCACACCTTGTCAGGACAGGGGTGCAGGCACCCACCAACTGAGAGGTTGGCTGGGTGTCTGCCACACCATGAGGTCCCAGGAGAACAGATTCTGCATTTTCAGATGCATTTTTAGGCCTTGCACTGGTGAAATTTTCCAAAACAGATTCTGGGGCACAAAATCTCCAACACCCATGGTGGAGGGTCTCGAAATTCAATGTGGTGTTGTTCTTGTCAACCCAGAGGACTTTTCAGTGACACCAGCTTAATGGTACCCTGGGAGAGCAAGAGATCTCTGGGCCTCACCAGAAAATATTTCAGTGCTTGGCAGGGATTTTTTAACTGCTAAGTTTGGGGTTTTTCTGGTCTAGTTTGTTTTGGTTTTTAATAGGAAAAATGACATTTCCTCCAACATGGAATCTTTTGCTCTACTTAACTTTTTCTGCTTAGAAAATACAGACCACATATTATTTTGGGTCAGGTTGATCTAAACTGCACCTTCTTTCCCTCTCCTTCCCCCCAAAATCTCCAGGCTGGGCTGCTTTCCCAGATGATGGCTCCCCCTCCACCCAAGCAGAGCCGCACAGGCGTCACATGCTGCTGCCTCTGCCGAATTTCTTGAATGGCTTCTTTGCAGAAAACTCCTCATGGATCTTTCCTGCCTCCCTGGCCTCCTTCCAGTGCTCCTGCCTGGGCTGAGCTGTTCCAGCCCACTGCTCTCATCCTCCTGGCAATCTCTTCATTATCTTTTTTTTTTTTTTTTTACTGTAAGCTTCTTGTATATTTTATGCAGTAAACCAGCTTGACCCTAGTTGGATGATGACACCAAACTGAGCACGCACCTTTGGGCATATTGGATGAGGTACTCCTGTGCTTACTGGTTACTCCATACTTACTGGTGATGATGGAGATGCCAAAAAAAGTGTGTTGCGGGGTGAAGGGCAGGAGAGGTGGAAGGAGGAGGAGAAGCAACACATGGCATTAACCTGGTCACTGGCAAGGCAGCAGGAGCTATGGGCCTTTCCCTCCTGACGTTGTCGTGGGCAGAGCAGGGAGAGGAGACCCACCACAGCACAGCCTGTGGGACCCTGGCCATGCTGCCCCAGCAGGAGATGAGTGTGGGCCTGGGCTGAGAACAGCCACACTTCAGCACACCTGTGGAAACAAACTCTGTGCCAGTGTGACCCTGGGACATACCCCAGCGAGACTGCCCATCACCTTCCCTCTGATCTCCCCTGGTCAGAGCGATTTAAGTGGGTTTATAGTGGTTTCTTCATCCAGCAGCATGGAGGAGACAGGGGTGAAGGGGCTCCAGGGTCAAGGCTGCACAGCAGGAGTGTGTGGGAGGGAGGAAACTCTGCCTGACTCCAGGGGTGAGTCTGCACAAGGTGGGTGTATGAAAACTCAGCTTCTTTTCTCTTTAACTTTCCAACTGAACCATGTGGTCTGGGCAGAGAAGTCGTTGCCGGAGGGGAACCCCAGCACTGTTTCCCTGTCCCTCCTCATCTCTGGGAGCAAAACCACCCTTTCAGGAGGGAAGTGCACCCCGGAGCAGGAGGCACCGGGTGTTTTCAGGGTGCTCTGGTGCTCACCTGCCTCACCTCAGCCCTGCAAGTGGCAGCCTGAGCATCGATGTGAAGATGCAGCCAGCGTGGGAGTTTCTACTTTGTTTTTCCCTGCAGTGCAACCTTGCCATCGACAATTTAGAAAGTGGATTTCAAGAGCAGTGAAGAAGATCAGAAGACTCTTGCTCACAGTTTAGAAAGTCAGTAGTTTCCGGGTTTAACCTGTAGAGCACAAGCACATGGGTGCATGTTGGAGGGACGGGATGAGAGCCGGGGGCTGCCCTCCCAGTGCTACACCAGTAGCTGACCCACAGAACTGGTGTATCTGGGCCATATCCAGAGCCACATTCATTGTATATGATCCCTTGAACATCCAAGGGATGGAGGTTGAGTCACCATCCCCGGAGGTGTTTAAGAAACGTGTAGATGTGGCACTTGAGGGCACGCTCAAGTGGCCGAGTTTGTAGGGGTTTTTTTGTGTGTGTATGGTTGTACTCGGTGATCTCAGAGGTCCTTTCCAACCATGAAGATTCTGTGATTCTGTCTAATAATGTTAAATAACTTCTTATATAACACGATGCATCCCTAAAACATTTTTGTGGCCTGAGCATGCACATTTCTGGTGACTCAAGCATGCTGCCTGAGCTCAAAGGCAGTGGTCAAGCGCAGTGACGGCACATCACTTATCACGACTACCTTCTGGTCCAGTGGTCGACCTAAAACCCCAACATTTCCTTTCCCCACAGCCAGGGCTGTGAAGTGCAGGATAACAACCACACCATGCGCCGTCTGCTGACGCACTTCAGTCCCCCTGCAGATTACAGCACCCTCTTGCAGGGCATCGCTCCCGCCGGGTGGTGGAAAACACAGAAAGGCCTTTTCCTTCTGGCCAGATCTTTATCATCTTCATGTGGCTGAACTGCCCCGGCCGAGAGGCAGCCTGGCTCTGAGGTTTGTGGTTTCACGCAGTAGGGCTTTATCCAGACTCTTGTGGCTATCTGTCTTGGGCGTCCCACAGTTCCCCCTGTGCAGGAGACCTCTCAGACACACGGACACACTGCTGAGCTGCCGCAGGACCAATGTGGTCCTGGCAGCTGGCACGGTGCTTGGTCAAAACCCCTTGGGATTTTTTGATCTAAGAAATCAAGACTTTGGACCTTCCTTTAAATACTTGGAGTTTCTGATGGCACATAAAGCCTCTCATTTACTAAACCCAATGAGCTGAGTGACACGGCACTGGATTGCACCATGTGAAGTCTGTAAAGATCTTTATTTCTTTTTTTCTAGGATTTTTCGTGCTTCACAGCCATGCTTCCTAACCATGACAAGGAACGAGTTTAAGCCCCTGTGGTCACATATGCAGTTAATCTGGGCTGATACTCAGCTGGAAGATAAACCCAGTCAGTGCCTGGGGCTCCTCTCTCCTCCCATCTTCTCCTGTGGTGGCTGTCTGCAGCTTGGCACGCTGACAGCCTTTGGCAAGGCACCACCACGTCAACAGCTTCCCCAGTGCACTGGCTGTGCTGTCAGCACACCACGTGCTGCTGAGGGTCCAACCAACCCCTGAGCAACCACAGAGAGCAGAGGAGGCTTCACACCTCGTAGAATCACAGAATGGTTCTGGTTGGAAGGGACCTTAAAGATCATCGAGTTCCAATCCCTCTACCATGGGCTGGGACACCTCCCACCAGACCATGTTGCTTGAAGCAGCATCCAGCCTGGTCTTGAACCCCTCTAGGGATGGGGCAGCCACAGCTTCTCTGGGCAAAAACTTCAGGGGGTCCTACATGCCATTGGCACTGAAACTGGACCTGCAGGGATGGGATGGCAGCCACAACACAACACGAGGGCCTTTTGAGCTCCACGTTTCTTTGTAGCCTACGGAGGGTGGTGGCATTAGAGGTTCAGAAAACTTGTCTGATGAGTGCCCTTCCTCAGCACTGACCTTCGACACCAGGATGGGAAAGCAGCAGTGTTTTTCAGCTCTGTTTTCCGTGTAATCACTTGACATGACTCGATGGAGTTCAGTCAGTGCTCAGTGCTCTTTAATAAGTGAAACCACACATCCCAGCGTTGCCATATTCTGTCTCTAACACAAGATGCCATTGGAGACAGTATCAGAACCATTTTCAGCTGATAGGAATTTTCCAATTTTTGTTTTCTTCTATAAAATTTTACATCATAATGCCAAGTGTTTAGGTACTGTGGGATTTTCTTTCCCTCCCCACAAAACTATTTTTTCATTTAGTTAAAGAGCTAGCAAAAAAGAAAAAAATTGGACTTCGGAGGAGAAAAATGAAATGTCCTTCTTCAGCTGGCTCTATTGTTCACATTTTTGATTATTTTCTTTTCTGCAGACCACAAATTTTGCCCAGTTAAAAGGAACTGGACTGATTTTGATCTTCTACAAGTATAACTGTAGTTACTCCTGAATTATGCCAGAATAAGTGAGCTCAGAATTGGGCTCAAAATCCTTGCTTTATGATCAAAGTTATGTTGTGCAAGAAACAGCAAGAGGGGAAAGAGAACAGAGGACAACCAGCGGAAGCTGCACTATGCAGACTGCACTTTGGCTGTCTTGCAGAAGGAAAAAAAAAACTGATGTGCCCTAGCTCCTGGCCATTTAAAGAGGTAAAGTTGCATCACTCCCATTCCAGCTGGTTCCCAGTCTCTGTCTGGCCACTTACTTAAGCCAGTAGATGCTGATTACCGGCACCGCAAGGCCCATCCACCACCCATCCTGACCTGGGACATCTGGCTGAACCTATGGGTCTGAGGTCACGCCAGCTCCCACTGCCCTCCCAATCTCTCCCTCTTCCTTCAGCGGGTCAGCCACTTGTCTGCAGGCCATGGGGACAGCAGCAGTGGCAACCCCGTAGTTTCCTGCTTCTGCTGGTTTGAATCCTGGAGAGACAAATCTAGAGAGAGAAACGGGTTGTCTACACACCAGCTCTCAGAGGGGTCTCATTTTGGATGATACAGAACACCGGGGGATGGGTGCGAGTGGGGAAACCAGAAACACCTGGTGAAAGGCTTCAACACAATTTGCCAGGCAGCCAACAGATGAGCAACTGGTGTGTCCCTCAGCAGACACCGAATCAGGGAGGCTTGACTATAAAGACTCTCCACAGAATCTTGGAGGCTTTCTCCAGCTGGTGAAGCTCACTGGGCTCAGGAAGGGCCACTGCTGCCTAAATGGACTCATCTGGTAAGACCAAATCCTGTCCTTCTATCACTACAATATCCCAGACTGCAACCTGGAGGGGACTGAACCGGGTGAAGAGGAAATCTCAGTGTAGGGCATTTGAAAAGATTTGAGCAATTGGAGTTGGTATAACAGCTGCTGTCTCTAGTCTTACAGTATGGCAAGTTCCTAGACTAGATAGTACCCAAACCAGGTATCCTGCACACGAATGGGTGCACCTCCTTGGGTGGAGGAGTGGGTGTATCTCCTGCCAGGAGATTGCTTGGGCATGTTTATTTTGGAGAAGAGGAGGCTGAGGGGAGACCTTGCCCTCTACAACTACCTGAAAGGAGGGTGTAGAGAGGTTGGTGTTGGTCTCTTCTCCCAGGTGAATAATGACAGGACCAGAGGAAATGGCCTGAAGTTGTGGCAGGGGAGGTTCAGATTAGATCTTAGGACAAATTACTCGACTGAAAGAGTGGTCAGGCACTGAAACAGCCTGCCCAGGGAGGTGGTGGAGTCACCATCCCCGGAGGCCTTTAAGAAACGTGTGTATGTGGCACTTGAGGGCATGCTCTAGTGGCTGAGATTGTAGGGGGTTTTATGTGTGTATGGTTGGACTCAGTGATTTCAGAGGTCCTTTCCAACCATGGAGATTCTGTGACTCTGTGAACTGGGCCATTACTGGCTGCTGCATTCTCCGGCTGTCAAGATCACTGCAACAGATAGCCAGCCTCTGCCCAGCCTGATCCCATGGCCTTTGCTAGCTTTATTCCTACCCTGCCAACGTGTGTGGCTGGGATGCTTCACAACCCAGCAACGATACATATTTACACAGCCTCAAAAATTCCCAGAGTAATCCTTGACAAGGCTTTGTAAAAGATTATAAAACAGAAAGTAACATGCCCCAAAATAATTACTGCTTTATTTTGTTGTATTTTTTTTTTTAACTCATTGTTGCTGTTTAAACTTAGTTGGTTTTGTTCCTTATTTTAGGAAGGTATTCTTTGTTAAGTTTTATATGTATATTTTTTCAGTTGTGCTGTGTAAAAATAGAAGTCAGTGCTCACTATCAATATTTATGCATGAAGCTATTATTTTAGAAGGCCTGTAGCTACAGCACAATCTTTCCTCTGTATAGTTTCCATCGTAATTCCCAATGGCAAAGGGAAGCTTTAGAAGAAGTTTTCTCTCCAGAGCTTTTGGACAGGGCATGCACCTCGGTTCTCAGATTTAAAAGGAAAGGTGGGGGCAATGTTTCAAGGGGACGAGGACAGTGGGAAAACTAGCACTCCAGCCTTGGTTGAGGACAATGTTTAGCGTGTGGGGTTTGGGTTTAACCCTCCTTTGCTCCCATGTGGCTGAACTTCACAGGTGTTACTGAAGCTCCGAGCAGCACCTTTGCTCCTGGTGGTCTCAAGTCATCCTTGCTCTGCCACTGTGATTCAGTGTGGTTGATCCAAGCCTGCCCTGATGGAAATCCCTGTGGCTGAGGGGCCAGAACCCAAAGCTGGAGCTTGCTCAGCTGGGTTTATCCTGCCCTAGGCACAAACAAAGCCCTGGACAACTGTGGCTCGCTGCAGGGCAGCAGCCTCTGACCGGGGGGCAACGCCACCGCCGACAGAAAGGGATCACACTCGCACTGGGAGTGTTTTGCTTCACTTTAAATCACCACCAGAGATTCGTTTGTTTTCATGGCCCTTTCTTGGCAAAATCTTCAGTGTTCTGTTTTCACACACGGGTACCGACATTATCTGTCTGGTCCCTGCAGTTTATGGGCTCTGTAAAACACGCACTCTCACACTTCGCCGTTCACTTGAAGCCATGCACAGAAGACCTGAATATTCTGGCTCAGCATCTCAGAGGATAAGAAACAACAAAAAAAAAAAAAAAAAAAGAAGGAAAAAAAAGAAGAAGAAAAAAAAAAGAACGAAGCAGGGAAGGTTTTGGAAGGCCTATGTGTACGCTAACAGCCATAAAGCAGCCTCTGAAAGCAAGGCAGTGTCTGCCACTGCCAAACAACCGTATTTCATGACTTTGGAAACACACTTTAGGGCTCGGGCAGCTTGTTTAAATACTTTTATAAGTGCCCAACTGCCAAGGGCAGGGCTGCTACAGCTTCACCTGGGGTCTCTGTCACTTCTGTCCGGCACTGTGGGGCAGCTCCCTTCCAGCTCTGTGCCTGGGGCTGCTGCATAGCCCAAGGGATGTCAGAGACAGCGTGCATGAGGATGGCTTCACCGTGCCCAGGGGCAGCAGGGTAGGGATGCAGCAGACGTCCACCCAGCCACTGATGCACAGATCTGTTGCTAAAGAAGAGAAGGCTGAGAGAGCTGGGGCTGTTCAGCCTGGGGAAGAGAAGGCTCTGGGGAGACCTTATGGCAGCCTTTCAGTATCTGAAGGGAGCTCCAGGAGAGCTGGGGAGGGACTCTTGGTCAGGAAGTGTAGTGACAGGACAAGAGGTGATGGTTTTAAATTGAAACAGGGAAGATTTAGATTAGATGTGAGGCACTAATGAGGGGAGATTTAGATTAGTGGTGAGGCACTGGAACAGGTTGCCCTGAGAAGATGTGGCTGCCCCATCCCTGGAGGGGTTCAAGACCAGGCTGGATGGGGCTTGGAGCAACCTGGTGTGGTGGGAGGTGTCCCTGCCCACGGCAGGGGGGTTGGAACTTGATGATCTTTAAGGTCCCTTTCAACTCTCATCGTTCTACGATTCTAAATGAAGAGCAACTCCTGCCATGAGAAGCACAGAAGTGATATTAAGTAGGTAAACTGCTGGAACTGGTGATGTGCCAGAGTGAGATTTGGCCAGGACACCACAGCTAACGCCTGCTGGGACACAAGAAGCACCACGGGATCAATGACTTCAGGCTTGCAGAACCTCCCACCTCCTGTGTCACCTCAAAGCTCTGCCTTCCAGCAGCTCGGCACCAAAGGTGCAACATCTGGCCTGCAGTTGCTACCAGCAACATCACCACCATGAGCTGGTCCAGTTGAAGACTCAGCCTGAAAACCACAACCTAATGAACCTCTAGCCCCATGCTGTGCGAAGGCTCTCAGCCTGGCCGATCCGGGGAAGGTGGAGACAAATGGAAAACCTCCCCACACAGGGCCATCAGGCCAGCTTGGTTACTGGAATGTGTGAGCTCCGACCAGAACGTAGCGAAAAAAGAAAGAGCTGACCACAGGCAGATTTCTTCCGAACTGTGTCACCGGTGAACGCCGAAATTCCAAGCCGGAAGCGGGAGAATGGGTTTATTTTTACAAGAAACCTGTCGACAGAGAGGAGAAGAATTTTAGGAGAATTTAGCAAATAATTTCAGCTGGAGAAAATAGCTAAAATAGTTCAGACTTGGAGGAGGGGGGGAAGTAGGAGAAGAGAAATTTTGAATATCCATTATTTGCACAGCTCTCCTCCAAAGAGCTTATATTATACTGCCCGCTACCAGCTGGCCCGAGGTTTAGGTTGCCTAATATTTTCCGTTATAAAAGATTCTTTCAACATTTTTATTTTTTTAGAAGCTCTAACACCTCCATTGTTTGCAGCAGGCCCTTATAATTTGGCAGGGACAAAGCCCCTGGGCTAGAGAAGTGCCTTTTCTTTCATCCATGAAATTCCAGTCAGGTTTGGCTGGATAAAATAAATAAAAAATAAAAAAAATAAAAAAACCGCTGTTAGAAATCACCATTTCCCTTCTCTCTCTTATGTGCCTCAAGAAAATATGCTGGAGGCCTGCCAGCTTAGCAAGTGAACGTGAACGTTCTCATTAAATTGAGCCCAGGTTGTCACCAAAGCAGCCGTCCAGACTCTGCTGGGAATGTCTGGGGGCTTCCAGGGCAGCTGCAGCAGCAGGAGAAGAGTTGAGGGAGACCGAGCACCAGCCCAAGGAGTTTTCCCGACAGAAGAAGGAGTCAGAGAGGGGAAGGAGCTCCTCCTGTCACTGATTTAAAAGACCTGGCAAGCCAGTCTTTGTGCCTTGGGACTCCTGTCCCTACTTCTTGGGATGGGAAGAGCAGAGCCAAGCTCTCGCTCAGCCAGCTGTGAAATAGCAACACTAAGCCACACTCCTCTTCCTCCAGCACCTTGCTCTTCCCCTTGGGAACAGCAATATCATTCTGCCCTCCCCTGATGTAGTAAACCCTGTGGTCCTCATTGTATCAGACTGTTCTGTGATGCTGAACAGAGTATGGGTTGGTTGGTTGATGGGGGTTTTTTTGGCAGCACTGAAAAGGGGATGGTTGTCTTGGAAAAGTTTCTGGTCTACAGGTTGGAATGGTACCAGCCCAGAAGACCATGCAGGAAGAGATGGGAGCCCAGGAGCCAGACTTACTAAGGAGGCAGCTTCCAAACGGTGGTCAGGAAATAGAAATGGGACCATGTGTACGGAAACCAGCCCAGAAAACTGATGGGAGTGGAATGGGAAATTGGAAAATTTGGACATCGTTGTGCGGGAGAACTGGTGAAGGCCTGGAAGATCTGAAGTAGCCAATATAATCCGTTCCTGGCAGAGGAGACTGTATTATGAAAGTCAACATTGAGTGGGATATACCAAGATGAGCACTAAAGCAGAAAGGAACATAGAAATATATCATTTGGTTGTCCCCCAGCCTACTTTTTGGCCTCCACAAGTGGCATTGGAAAGGATGGCACGGAGAAGTTCTGCAGGCAGCACATTCCTGCCATTTGTGAAAATCCGTGTTCGATCCTAAATAGCAAGAAAGTGGTTTATGCTGCAGAGTATCAAGTTTTATAAGTCTTCCCGAATCTGTTAGTATTAACTGAAAACTGGATTGAAAGCCAAGCATCAGAGTACACCGCACAGGAAAAGTCTGGGTTGCCTGCGCAGATCTCTTCATTCCCATAGATGTGCAGCTGTCAAGAGAATCTAGCTGACTTCGCAAGGGAGGTGCTTATCCACACAGAAGTCTTTAGTGCCCCTTTAAGGAGTTCGGGTTTTGTCTGTAGACAACAAGGAATTGAAGAGCAGAAGGTCACCTTAGCTTCGTTATCCTGCCTCTGCTCTGCTGGCCACGTGTGCAAGGTTTAAGTATGGTCTGACTCTTTGTTCCATCCAGAGATGGTGCACAGTGAAAATGTCACTAAAAGTCCCAAAACTGAACTCTACCAAGAGATACAACTTATTCCAGTGGGCAGAAGGGATCAAGGCTACACTGCTTTTAAAACCTGTGCTGCTGTGTATGCAGAGCATGGATGCATGAGAAAATGGGCAGATGCTAATTTACAGCTCTTTGTCTGGCACTCTTTCATGCCAACTAGACACAAATTGGTGGTACATGGTAGATATGTTGGCAAAACATGGAAAAACAGACCAAATGGTAACAGTAAGAAGGCAAGAGTTGGTACCTTCACCTCTGCTTAAGCATTTGCTTTACCCTAAAATGGGTTTCTATGTTAAATAAGAGATGGGTGGCCAAAACTGGGCCAAAGCTTGGCTTTGCTTTGGTGCACTTCAGAAATAAAACTCCACTCTTACATTTTAATTCATAGTCAAGTCTGTGCCCCTCAAGAGAAAGTGGCAGTTCAGAGATGGGTCTTGGTACTGCTTCCAATTTAAATAGAAAAGATTTTGTATTTTCCCCTTCAGCTGGATATTGTATTAATTAGCACAGTAACTTCTGGACTGCTACTAATAAACTTTACATTCAACTACTTTGGCAGCAAAAACCGTTGAAGCAACCATCAGCAATTCTTGAAGACAGAATATATCTATGAGTACCTGAAGACTCTTTCTTTGGATTGCAGGAGAGGGATAACTTGTCAGGAATTAGTAAATTGGCATCAAATATGTCTAGAATTTAGACCAGCTAAAGACCGAATAATCAAAACCATCAAAGCTTGGTGCATAATGCTTTGAGACAAGTGGTCCGGCAAATATTGTTCTAATATCATCTTAACCACAAGGGCTGCTCAGATGTGTTTCTTGAAGAGGTTTAAGTTAGCAAAGAGTACTCATCATTAATCTTTTATAATGGCTTCTGGGAGCCACAGTTCATTTAAACATTTTACATTTTTATTACTTATGTATGCAGGGCAGCAATTAAAGCTGTCGTGGTCATATAATGAAGACTAATGAAAGCAAGACGAAGGCAGGTTTTCATTTTCTGTCAACCTGAATATCCATCTGCTTCTGCCATCTCCCTACCCCCCTCCTCCCCCAAAATAATTTTATTTTTTTTTTTCTTTGCTTGAAAGCCAGCTCCCCAGTCTCGAGGCATTTAACCAAACACCTTCATAACTGTCCAGGATGAACTATGAAGACTAAGTGGTCCTTTCTTTTCTTACACGGAGGAAGCATATCTCTCGGTAGTCAGGCAAGTACTGGAAAAGGCTCAGCCTTTCTCAACGCAAGTAAATGTGAGTGATGCAATAACAACATCTTTATGGTATGTTTTCTTGGTCACTGTGAAGTAATAGTTTTGGAGGGGAGACAGGGATTAGTCACCCCACAATTAGTCATTCTGCAGTGTAGTTTGATACTTGAGAGCTCTCTCTTTCAGAAATGCGGTTCTGCAACCATTCGACCTATTTTCAAGTACTTTCTGCTTTCTCTCTCTTTTAATTGGGAAGAGTTTGTTGACAGAAAAAGCATTCCCTCTTTATGTTTAACGTGCTTCTGCACTTGTGGGTCTCTATTTCATCTTCCTATACACGCCGTGCTTTCCCTTTCTTGGGAGCTCTGACCAAAACCTCAGTTCAGGAAATGTCTTCATCCTAGCTTGTCTAAGGAAGAGCCCACCAAGCTGGCCAGTCC
The DNA here is from genome assembly GCA_013400375.1 of Thinocorus orbignyianus. Classification (NCBI taxonomy): domain Eukaryota; kingdom Metazoa; phylum Chordata; class Aves; order Ciconiiformes; family Thinocoridae; genus Thinocorus; species Thinocorus orbignyianus. Next base: position 77,186 of record VXBW01005008.1, on the reverse strand, counting down.
TCCTAATCCTGGCGGTATAAAGAGCCAGTGGGGATCATACACACAGGGCCAATGCTCCCTCACATGTGTCTCCAGTAGCCTGGGAGCCTGAAAGGGGCCGGTGTTCATTCGCTCTTGGCAAGGTCACCTCTGCTGCAGCTTGCATGCCCAGAGGGAGGGTGGTCTCTGGGGAGGGAGCTGTGAGCTGGGGCACTGGCAGACACCTCCTTCCCAAAAGTGATTTACTGCTTTGGAAGCATACAGGAGAGAGATAGCTGTTCTAGAATTCTCCCCATTTGTAACAGTCAGAAACTTCGCTACGGAAAAACGTTTCCCTTTAACTGGAATTCTTCTGAGTCAAGAAGGCAACGCAGATGTTTTAAAGTGTTAATCATAAGAATCAGGGGAGAGGGAGCTTAATGGCAGAGCTCCCAATGAGTAACAACTTAATGTATGGCCTCAAATATTTCAGCTGGTAAGATGTTGCATACTTCACTGATCTGTACATAGCAGCTCTGCAGTTGCCTTAACCGTTTCGGTTTTGGAGTGAGTAGTTGCCCACGAGTCACAGAAAGTGTGCTGTGCTGCAGGGTTTACACTGAGCACACCTTCATCACTAGTCTGGACACCTAGACCAGATCTAATTCTCTCCTTATAAGATGGCTTGTCTCATCGAGTCTCCCCACCACAGCAAGAAGCTGGGTCTTCTTTCCAACCCACCTTCCTCCCAGCTTCTTGGTTCTATTTCTCTGTTGCCAAACTCTTGTCTCCCGAATGTATTCCACGCATACCAAAGCCTGCTTGAAATTTGGCACGGAGAGCCTTTCACAATTCTGCTAGCACTGGTATAAATAGAGTTAACATCTTCTTGTTTCAGACACGTTGTTGTCATTATTACTTACCAGCCCAAACTCCAAACATAAAAATCAACTCTGGCAAAAGAAATACAGAGTGAGTCATGGGCCAAATTGATTTGACTTAAAACAGCATTGAAACAGATGAAATACTGTGTTTCATTTGGAAAAACAGCAGCTGTGTCTGTACAGTAACTACTGTGCTTCTCTAAAGGGTTTTTCCCACATGCAGGGCCAAACTCAACCAAATGTAGCTTGGAGTTAGAAGGTAAAGCTCCCGTGAAATTCCTGGATCAAACTGTTTGAAGATGTAAACAGGATTACTTGATTTGAAATCATCTGAGAGGGGTATTCGTTGCACCAGCTACAGGAATCCAGTGGAACGTCTCTGCTGATGGCAGTCAAGAGCTGAGAAGAAAAACTCCAGCCAAGAGGACACCAGCTAAAGTCATAGCCTTGCTCCTCTACCCGATCATCTCTGCTATAAGCACGTGTCAAGGTCTGTACTTTGCACAGTGGCAATCATCGTATTTTGCAATGATTTAATAATAAAATGTCAACACCAAAGTGCAAGGAAGTCTCTTCCTCCCCAGTCCTGGTGTGTGGTAGCTATACGCAGCTGGCAGCTTCCCACAGCTCCAGCATGGTATAGGATTCATACCAAATGAGTTGTAGAGATGCTACAATTACAAACAAAACAGCTTTCTGGCATGCTGGAGAGCCCTCTTTGGTACAAGGATGCTGCACAGTCATCTTTTCACCAGTGATGAGGCAATTCTACCCAACTACTCTGCCCTGGTGAGACCCCACCTAGAGTAGTGTGTCCAGTTCTGGAGCCCCCAACATAAGAAGCACATGGACCTGTTGGAGCAAATNTCTGTGATTCTATGATGTGGTTGAAAAGCTAAACTAGCCTGAAACAAAACTTTCTGAGTGTGCCTGGAGTAGCCGGTAGTTGCACTTGTCACCCAGCAGGGAGTTTGGTGCCATCCCAGGAAGCGAAGTCCCCCAGAGCAAGCACAATTCAGACTTGGTCTTGGTGACACCTATACAAATGGTACCAGTGTCTGAGCAAGCAGTGCGATGCCATTGTAACAGAAGCAACATCTGAAGTGATTGTTATCTTAGACATGTTTCAAATTTTAAAACCTGGTGGTTTATCTGAGAATGAGACAGCTGAAATAGCTCATAGATCCCACAGGTGAAGTTTCATTTCTTTTCACTTCCTTGGTGGGCTTTGTGCCTCAGAGGGAAGGGGAGAAGCTGGCTTTCTGATGACACTCACAGACCTTGTTTCTCTTTACTCAACAGGGTGTGCATGGCACGCCTGCATTCCTGAAGCTGAACACTGCACTCCAGCTGTCGTAGAGTCAAAAAAGGAGGCATATCCTTCAGGCAGCTCCAGTCCTCTTACACAGGAATGATGCGGGGGAGAAAATCAAGGCAGATGCAATTAGTGAAAATCAGAAACTGCAGCGCGGCTCCTCTCTCCGGCTGTGTTCGTGCAGGGCTCAGCACAAACAAAGCAGCCTCCTCTAAGTGTTGGACTCCTTACAGCCCAACAGAAGGAAGATCACTGCAAGGACCAGGTATTTCTGTTAGCTGGAAGCCTGGTAAATGCTCTTTCCGTGCCAGCAACACCTCCTGTTGGCAGGCTTACTTGGCAGGCTCTGAAGCAAACCCTCTCTTTGTTTTGCAAGATTCACCAAAGCGGGGCCTATCCCTGTCATGTCTCTCCAGAGAGTCTGAGGATCTGATTGTGGCCCTTTAATGTGAAGGAATGAAGAGGCCAAAAAAATGGAACTGCCTGAAGAAGAGTTGCCCCTTAGTTATGCCAAGCAATATGGAAATAATTTCAGAGTGGGTTGTGTTTCACGTTTCTTTATTCTTTTTTTTTTTTTCATAATCTCACTATATTTTAACTCTGGGGTTTGCTTTACATTTTAATTTTTTTTCACAATCTTTCTGTATGTTAAAAGAATGGAGAGTCAATACCGTGTAAAGAGGGAGAGTGGGGAGCAGAAGAGAAGATGCAAAAAGCCTGAGAGAAGTAGCCAGTCCGAGCTGGCCACGCAGTGGCACCCAGAGGGATTAAAGGATTATGCAGGCTGGAACAGTCCTTGGGAGATTTCAAACCCAACCTCCTGCTCCCACTAGGGTCAGCCCTGAGATGGAGTCATGAAGCTGCTTCATGGAGAGTGGTGTACAAGATCAGCCCATCAACATGCTACTGGGCATGGGGACCTACCCTTCCTTTCCTGGCTTTTTTTAGGGGATGGCAAGTCATAAGTTAAGAAGATTTCATTTAACCTACAAGTTTTTAAGCAGGGCAAGGAAAGTGGTGCTGTTCCCCAACACTGAGACTAGCCAGAAGTGAGCTGTGCTCCCTCTCACCTCGCTCACGGCCATGCCCTCTGAGGAGTACCTGGCCAAGGTGGCAGTGGATGCTCCCTTCAAGTAGAATTAAGAGCACTGAGGGCTTGTGCAGTTAGCAGCATCCTCGGCATGCCTGGCTTAGGATAACCAGTTCTTCTTTACGCTAAACTCAGCTGGTGGGAAACTTAAGCACCGCACAGATACCACTTTGCCTTCTACTTGTTGCTGCCTCCTCTCCCTTTTAATGTGTGAGTAAACAGAGGCACTCAAAACCCAGGTGATTTGCTTGAGATGGTCTATTCCAGTGGAAATGTAGGGCCCATACCCAGCAGCTGCTGACTCTTCATCCTGTCTTTACATCATTAGGCTTTTCTGCTGTGAGCACGTCCCTGCCCAGAGGGTCACAGAGACCAGAGCAGCCATGGAAGTTATTCGGCGTGCAGTGCACAAGTTGGGGAGGGTAGTTAGTTCCACAGCCTGGCATCTTTCCTCTGCCTGGCCTAGACCCAGCCTGGCTTTCCTCTGCCCAACCTGCCCCTTTACCAGCTGCTGCCCAAAGCCAAGGGACTGGAGGAGTCACCCCAGCACTGCTGCACGCAGAAATGGGTCATCGCTGCCCTATGCTAAACTTTGCCTTAGAGTTTGTTTGAGGAGAGTGGGAAACAGCCACACAGAAAAGATACAGAGGCAAAAAAAAACCCTAGAAAAATAAACTACGGACAATGTCTCATTGATACAGTGTTTGGGGTTGGCACTGTAATTCAGGCAACATGCAGAAGAGGGAAGAAGGCCCTGGGCCTGTGAGTAGCCCATTATTTTCACAGGTACCTCCCCCAACTTTTCCCACCCCAGCATCACAGAATCACATGGAACGCTGTGGGATGGAAGGGAGCTCTGAGGATCATCTCATCCAACCCCCTGCCAAAGCAGGTCCATGCAGAACAGGTTGCACAGGAACTTGTCCGGTTGGGTTTTGGATGTCTCCAGAGATGGAGACTTCACCACCTCTTTGAGCAACCTGTTCCAGGGCTCTGCCACCCTCAAAGGGAAGAAGTTCCTCCTCATGTTTAGATGGAACTTCCCACTTTCAAGTTTGTGCCCATTTCCTCTTGTCCTGTCACTGGGCCCCACTGAAAAAAGACTGTCCCCATCCTCTTGACACCCACCTTTTAAGTATTGATAGGTGGGGATGAAATTTCCCTCCAGCCTTCTCTTCTCCAGACTAAAAAGACCCAAGTCCCTCAACCTTTCCTCATAAGAGAGATGCTCCAGTCTCCTAATCATCTTTGTGGTCCTTTGCTGTACCCTCTCCAGCATTTCCTGTCCTTCTTGAACTGGGGAGCCCAGAAGCTGGAGCCAGTGAAGGTGTCTTTGGAAGAACCACAGTGGCATTTTGGCTTTTGGTGCTTTACCCACTCTCTCATTACGGTGAGACCAGCTGCCACCTCCACACGGCTGCCCTCAGCTGGGATGCTGCTCGGGGAGGCTCAGGACCACGCTGCAAGCGCATCCCTGCCTCTGGACCTTACCCCACAGGCTGAGCCAGCAACCGCATCTGTCTCCTTCCCCGTGTTGAGTCACCCCGCTGGCTACTTCTTTCTTGTTGCTTTAGCTAAATCAGGCAATCAGCCCTGCCCTCGTAGGGCTATTTGGCAGTTGCTGAGGATCCTGCTCCATGCCAGCCGGCGAGGGGCTTCACTGGCTCTGGGGCTGGATTTGCTGCAGCTGAGAGAGTGGGCAAAGTGCACGGGAGGAGAATTGCAGCCTTGTATATCTGTCACATAAAACTCAAAGCCCCCAGTCTGGCTCTTTATCAATTATTAGCCTGCTGCTAAAAGAAGAAAAAAAGGTTTCGTAAGTGTGTTTCTGTTCCACACACCAGACAGATAGTCTGGCTGAATGATTTACGGGTGTGAGTTAGTGCCTGTGTGTGTGTGTATATGCGCATATGGTTCAAATCCTATAAAGCTGAGTCCTGCCTCTGTGTGCGTGTGTGTGTATTTAATGCTTTATATGGTACATCATTCCTTTTTCGTGTGTGTCTGTCTGGTTTTCTCGGGCAGCACCAGTTAAATTTCTTTTTCTTTCTTTTTTTTTTTTTTTTTCCCCCTCCCTTTTTTCATTTCACATGAATTGTGTGGTGGAAGCCAAGAGCATCTGCCAACTCTCTGCTGTCCCAAAAATAAAAGTTGACACTCTTCTCCTAGAAACAGTTGTCTCCTCAGAGTAGTCATGGTCAGACACACCCACACCCATCCCTTTCTTGAAACTGAGGCCGAATTTAATAACGTGCTTGGCCGCTTTTATTTCTGACTTAAAATGTCAAAGATATTTTTTCTTTTTTTTTTTTTTCTCAGAATGCAGAGGATTTAAGGGATCCCAAGACATGGCACTTCATACTATTGTAAGTGTGCACAAAGGAGCAGACTGCTCTCCTCCACGCTGGCAGCTGGGAACAGCACTGTGGAAGCAGTGATAGAAGGGTCACCCCACCTTCTCTCCAAGTTAAAATTCCTCTTTCCTCTCATCTGTGGTAAACGGGCCAGCACAATTTTCAAATGTCCTTGAATTTTTTCATCTTGGTTTTTGAGGTTTGGGACTCCTTTCCACGCCCCTAGTTTACTCAAAGAAAACAAACAAACACTGATTTCTCCCCCATTGATAAATGCCACAGAGTCTGAGGAAGAAAAGCTGCTCAGCTGTGAAGGCAGTTTGACATCCCTGGTCACCAGAATAGCAGGGAGGGGTTGTGTGGGACACGTCATCTACTCTTAAGCTATACTTGTCCTGTGCAACTTGTGTTCTGAGACACTTGGCAGAAAAGTAGCTATTCAGTGTTGCTGCCATAGGTATCTCAGAAACAGTGCTTTTAGTAAGATGTGGCAACAGCCCGTGGAAACGTCTGGTTCAGATAGGGAAACATAACTTAGAAAATGAATGAACAATCTATTTTCCCGAATCACGCCCATTTCCACCTGTACAATACCTAGACAGCAAGTCATGAATGAGAAGTGACTTTTACCACTGCTGTTGTGAAGACCAATGATAGATATAGTCCTTCTTAGCTTGCAGAGACAAAATGTATTTCTTCTTGGCTTGTGGAACACCTGCATTTATTTCTCTCGGTTTAGGTGCAGTACTGTCAAGCTCCCATAACGTGAAGACTCTTAAGCTAATTCTGGTTCTAATTTTATCCTCCGTGAGTTGAAGCAATTGTATCCGGTTGGTAAATTTTAAGTTTCCAAGGCTGAATAGTTCTCAGTTACTGGAGTTGATCCACGTGGTCAGAGCTGCCAATGGTTTGAAACCAGGGGTCAGGTGGAAAAGAGTTGCCACGACTGAAGAACATTTTATGTTTTTCACTGTCCAGGTGATTGCCAGCTGGTGAGACCATTGGATATAGAAGTTGCTGACAAGAGGGATTTGCTACTCTAAGTTCCTGAGGAGGATCTTCTGATCCTTCATAGTGGCTACCTAGTGGTGTTGTTGGTTAATTGCCTTTGGAGGAAAAGAGGTCTGTGTTTAAGCCTTCGGTGACAGCACTTTGTTCAGCATCAGTTTCAGGATTTTTTTTCCCCGAGTGAGCATGAGAGAACAAAGTTCCAGAGCAAAGAGATGTTATATTTTTACCCTACAAAATAATATTTTCTGCACTATAGGTGCCGTTGGAAGATGTGCTTTAGGTCTTGTGCTCAGCCTTTGCAAAGGTACCATTAAGTGTGTTGGGTTGTTATTACTTCATTGGTTTTGCAAACAAACAAGAATTGTGCTATAAATTTGTAAAAGCTGAGTGCTAAGTTAGTCTTGTCACACTCAGAAATCTGGATGAATTAATTTTCTCAGTCACGGGAGACTTGAATATTTTCTAGAAAAAGTAGCCTGGATTCAAGGCAGCTCTCTGCCTGCCTGCCTGTTTTGAGGACTGGGCTGAACTGATCCTCCCAATTTTTACCAGGTTGTAATTATCAAATTATACCTAGATTGAGAAACTCAAGAGAGGTGCAAGTTGTGATGAATCCTGCAGTTTGACTGTAGACCAAGTGTCCTTTTAGGCATTAATCTATGCTCTGAGATGCCATCTGAAGATGTCTTTCTTTTTCCTTTTACAATAAACCTGGGCTTCTAACTGTGGTTCTGCATGACACTGAAATCAGATGTCTGGAGGAAATGGTGTGAGTAGTATTCTCCACGTATGACTGTACAGCACAGCATCGTGCTTGCAGTGGGTTATAGCTGCTCACCTTTCCCATTCCTTTATTATCCTATCCATGTTTCACAGACACTAAATATGTAGCATTTTTGAAGGGGGGTGTTTTCTTCCTCGGCACACATTTGTTTTTCATGAAAGTGGTAAACACTGTGCTGAACGAGTCTGTTTGTCATGGCTGAAGTGTACAAGCAATATGATTAGGGAGACTATGAGTATTTAGAGCGTTGAGGATCGGCAAACAGAGCCTGAATCAAACTGTTGGTCCCTGAGAGGTTTTCTGTAGCATTTTCCTGTGAAAGGAGCCCAATATTGCTTTCAGTTGGAAGTATGACCACCTTTATATACCAACCCATCTGCATATTGATGTTGTTAGGAGTATGGGCCTTATATCTAAGTGCTAGCCCAACACCTGGAAGACTTCAAATTGGTTTCCTGCTCCGGGGAATCCATGGCAGTTTGATTACTCTCTCTGCACTGTTTCTGTCCATCAGAGGGCAACTGTATTGTCCCCAGTGAGAGAACAAGAGGAAATGGGCACAAACTTCTACACAAGAAATTCCATCTAAACATGAGGAGGAACTTTTTCACTTTGAGGGTGGCAGAGCCCTGGTACAGGCTGCCCAGAGAGGTGGTAGAGTCTCTGTCTCTGGAGATATTCCAAATCTGCCTGGACAAATTCCTGTGCAACCTGCTCTGTGTGGACCTGCTTTGGCCAGGGGGTTTGGACTAGATGATCTCCAGAGGTTCCTTCCAACCCCATAGCATTCTGTGATTCTGTGAACTGCATGAAATATGTTAAAGGCTGTGATTTCGAAGGCCAGCCAGGTTGTTGTCTAACTTCTAGAGCAGTAACTATACCATCTCAACCTCTGAGGTGGATAGGCAGGGCAGATAAGATGATTCTTCCAGGAAGTCACAGTAAAATACTTATCAGTGATGTTACAAGCTTGGTGTTGTAGAAGGAATAGGCCTAGGGTAGTACTGGAGTAACAGAAATAGACTTGTACAGACAATAGTACCAACATGCTGAAGATATTCTTAGGTAGGTCTCTTGGACCAGCCTTCCTCCAGTAACTGAACCTGGCTTTCATTGTGGGCTAGCGGTGAAAGATGATGAATTATGAGCTTACCCTGAGCAGGGGAGTCCAAGCTATCAGTAGAGTGAATTAGCTTCCCTTCAAGAGCTATATCAGAATCAATGAGGTGGGTTCCCATTTTGTGAGTTGCAACATTCCCCCATTAACTCCAGGAAGCCTTTATCTAAGCAATCAGGGAAGGCCACAATAATCAAAGTAGAGGTAATGTTTAGGGAAACCCACAATACTTGGAACACGACTTGTTTAAAAGCAGTTTGAATAGTGTGATGCTGAGCTCACCCTTCATCTCTGTGCACTCAGGAGATTGCTCAGCTGCATGCAGGGACTAACGCATGAAACCACGTTGGTGGGTGGGGTGTTGTGGTGGAGAATTGCCATGAGCTGGAGCCGAGGTCTGGCCTAGCATTGCCATTAACACCTACCTGCAAGAATGTGGGAATTCAGCAGGTTTGGGCTACCATGAGAGCCCAAGAGCCGATACAAATCGGCCAGAGGAAAGCTGACTGTAGTGCACAGTAATGTGTTTTATTAATCCTGCAAAACCAAGGAGCTGTCTAGGATGAAGAGCAATTGCTGGTGTCTCTCTCCTGGCATTTTATCTGTTAATAACTATTCACTTACAGAGAGATATAAAGCACACCTATAATGAAAACTGATCAGCAAGGAAGGAGATACTGCTGCTGAGTTGCGATACCATCTCTTTTAAGGAGGAACTTTCTCTCCAGTTTGCAAATGTTAAATAGGCAAGTTTTCCAATGTGAGCATACCATATGACAAGCTGGTTTATAGCTGAGATACCCACTGAATGTGTTTTTTGAGATGGGCAGGTAGTCACAAAAGATACAGCCTTGTGTTGACTTCTCATGATGTCTCATGAAGTGGTTAATGAATCCAGAATTTTAGAGTCACTAACAGATCATGCAGTACATGGCTCTGGTGATCTGAACGAAGAACAGCACAAATGTGAGAAACTGAAAAACATGTGTCACTTCACCACTAAAATCCAGTGACAAGGGAGAAAAGCCACAAGTAAGTATTGAAGCCGTGCTGAGACACTGAAAGAGAAGGAAATAGAAAGTGCTCCAAAACTGGCAGTGCTTACACGCTTTTTTCACAGGGTGTGTGTACACATATACACACATATAAGTGTGTGTGCATATACCTTGGCAAAAAATCTTTTTGTATATGGAAAGTCTGCTTTGGCAACTTTCAAATAACACTTGTTTTTCTGCGGAGTATACCTGGAAAAAGGGAGAAATGTAACTTCTGAAAATGGACGGAGATTATATATGCATCTAAGATGGTGTTCCCCTACAGTTACTTATTTTGATGGTCTGCATCAGGATGCTGTGTGCTAAGAAGGATGTTTTCCTCTCCTTTTTATAACTGTTTTGTAAGTACAAAGCCAGTCTTGCAGCTCTAATACAAAGCTGATGTAAGGCAAAATACTAATACTAATACTAACAAAATACAAAAAAAAAACCCAATCAGGGTCATTTTTTTTAAGGTAAAAATACATGGCACCTCAGCTTGCCATTTTTTATTGTTACTGCACAGTAAAATCCAGCAAAGTTTGCACTCACAAGCAGAATTACTTTCTAATGATGTTGAATGCTGTGGCCCCTGCAGCTGCACAGCACCAGGTCACCTGGGATGCACGTTCCTTGTCTTTAACAGTATGGGCTATACATGCAAGGCTGCAAGATGAACTTCTCTCTCAGTGCTCTGTGTTTCAGCTATATTTGACATATTTTTTCTTTCCAGTTTCAATGTTTTAATGAACTTTTGACTCACAGCAACACTATTCATTTTAAAAAGAATAATTTAAGCCAAAAAGTAGTAGAGCAATCTAATCCTGGATTATGCCACCCACTCCTGTGTTGTGCTCTCGAGAGCTCAGTGGGTGCTTTTTGCTAATCAGACAAATCTGAGTCATAAGAGCTCCACTCACTCTCTCACTGCTTTTTCTTTCTAGCATCCTTAATGTAAACAGCAACAAGGGAGTACCTAAGTAACAGCAGGGGGTAAGTGCTGGGAGAGAACGTCACAGTGGAACAGACACAGAAAAAGAAAATGCCTTTTTCTGAATAACTCTAGTATGGGATGTGATCCTTGAGCCTCTTAGATCAGCATAAATCGAGGGAAGAGGCTCTTAGCATCACAATGTCGTGTGCTGTTGCAGAGAACTTCATGTGGATAAAAAAAAAATATCTCACTCATTCTCTCTTTATTTGGGTTTATAAAGGACACAAGGAGAGTATCTTGGAATTGTTGCTTCCTTTCAGTGAGTTGCTAGGATGTATCAAGAATAAAGCTTTCCAAAGTTCAAGCTAGCTTTGTCCCCTTGGGAACCCACTATTAATTTTATAAAAGGACATGAGGTTAATTTCTGTTTGTTTTCAAGGAAGAAAGAACATTAGAGAATTTAAAGGAAACCTAGGTGAAACCTGAAGGTACCTGTTAAATACGAGTGAACTATCAAGGGCTGCTGGTCAGACCGAGCCTACTCCCACTATGGAACAGGTCTCCAAGGAGCTGCCACAGGTCAAGACAGCTGCTGTGGTGGAGGCCACGAGAGTCATAATTCATACAAAGAGAGCGTGAAGTAAGTCGGTTATTCTTTGAGAGTTTCACAATGGCAAAGAATGAGAACCAATATGCTGGCCAAGAAAACAGGCAACAATGGGTAAGAGTATGAACATGTAGGGCAGACGTATAGGGGGCAGGCAGCCAACAAAGAGGAAGGAAGAAGCTAAAATAAGCCAATGAATGAACAGACAGGAAATATTTAGCAGTGAAAGAGATAACGTGTGACTTAGCGGCAAGTAAGAGGAAAGAGTTACAAGGTTAAATCTATAAAATAATACAGTGGTTGTTTAGGGGAAATTTCTCTGATGTCTTGCTGCAAACAGAAAGGACGGAACAAAGAAGTACAGGGGAAGTGCTGTAAAAAGTACCAGCAAACAGCCGGCAGTGGCACCTTGTCCCAGCAAAGACTGGCCAACCCCACTTGACCTCTGGCTTTTCTTGGCCCGTCACCATGCTGCTTCATGCCTTCTGTCACCTGGCTTGCAAAATGCATGCAGTGTTTCTGGAGTCTCTTCAGCTCTTCTTTGCTGCCTCGGGTCTAACTCCCTTCTTGCCTATACTTTGTATAGGTCATACCCTGTGCCTGACACCAGTATGGGTTAGGGGTGGATGTGCTGGAAAGTGCTTCTGAGGAGAAGGATCTGAGGGTCCTGGTAGACAGTAAACTATCCATGAGCCAGCAATGTGCCCTTGTGGCCAAGAGGCCAATGGAATCCTGGGCTGCCCAGGGAAGAGTGTGGTCAGTAGGCTGAGAGAGGTCATTGTCCCCCTCTGCTCCTCACTGGGGAGAGCACAACTGGAATCCTGCCTCCAGTTCTGGGCTCCCCGCTTCAAGAGAGACAGGGAACTACTGGAGAGAGTGCAGCGTAGGGCAACAAAGATGATTAAGGGATTAGAGCATCTCCCTGATGAGGAAAGGCTGAGAGAGCTGGGACTCTTGAGCCTGGAGAAGAGAAGGCTGAGGGGAGACCTTATCAATGCTTCCAAGTGTCTGAAGGGTGGGTTGAAGGAGGATGGAGCCGGGCTCTTCTCAGTGGTTCCCAGTGACAGGACGAGGGGCAACAGACACAAGCTGGAACACATGAAGTTCCATTCAAATATGAGAAAAACTTCTTTCTGAAGAGGGTGGCAGAGCCCTGGCAGAGGCTGCCCAGGGAGGGTGTGGAGTCCCCTTCTCTGGAAACATTCAAGCCCCTCCTGGATGCAGTTCTGAGTGCTGTGCTCTGGGCAATCCTCCTTTAGCAGGGGAGTTGGACTGGATGGTCTCTAGAGGTCCCTTCCAACTCTGACAATTCCATGATTCCGTACTCTACTTTGGGGTTCTGGCAGGGAGGGCTGCTGGAGCTGGTGGATTGGTGTTCAGGTGATGTTCACATAGGGGTACGCAGAAACAAGCATCCCAGCCTCAGCAGAGTTGAAAGGAGGTGAAAAAGCAGATGGGACTTAGGGAAAATACTGACCATTTCAAGCAGATCAGGCTATTACAACTGCATCAGCAGAGCACACTGAAAATCAGTTTGGTGTTTCTTCTTGGGCTGGGAAGAAGCAATGGCAGCTCCTTGTCTCAGCCCCTGGCATGCCCCCAGTCCTGCATTTTTCTCCGCTGTGGACGCTATGGACTGGTGGAACCTTCCTGTAGTCTGGATTCAGGCAGATGAGAGAGAAAAAGCATAATCTGAAAGGCCTGTTTCTATGGGTTTGTAAATAAGGTGATGAACTTCTGTGGTGGAGTAGAGCCACAATTCCAGGCAAAAGCGCATGTTATAAAGATGTATTTTTTCAGACAACTTAATAGAAGAAACAGAACACACAGAACTTTATTATTTTAGCATAAGGTGATTCATGCAAATATGCTATAGATGATGTCTATATGTGATTGGCCTCCCCCCTTTTTATGCATTCATTCACATTGACTTGAGTTCCAGACTTGAACTCATAAAACCTTTAAACGGTTAGGATCTGCATGTTGAACTTGTAGTATCCTGAAATTAAGCAAGTTCCGCATTGTTCTAGCTTGTTTGGATGTGGCTTTTTTGGACAGCTCTGAAATTATGTTTTGGGGAGATACCAGAAAATCATCAGTCTGAGAAAAACTACTCATCCATCAGAGGAACATACTCTGTGACACTAAGAAATAGGGATGAATATGCTCCAGGACAACTTCCTTATTCAAAATTAGAAATAAGGAAGTGGAAAGGGAAAAATTAATGACTTGCTTTGCTCAGCACAATACTGTGATTTGAGTGCAATGCCTGACTTTGTTCTCGGTTACCCTGAGAAATTCAGAGTAAGCACAGTGGTAGGATCAGAATAAGACCTGTATATTCCTCATCCATGTTCACATCTCATAATGCCTTTTGCGTGGGACTGGCAGCGTGCTCAGTATTACCTAAAATATGAGGGCAGGCACTGATTTTTGGACCTTCCCTTTTAAATGTAAGCACCATGTCTTACCTGCTGCTGTTATGTACAACTGCCAGACTGAAGCTACTACAGATGTGTCTATCCACCCTGCAATCACATCTTCTTTGTGTTGTGTAGGCAAGCACTCAGATACCCTCTGGAAGCGGTGGCAATCTTCCAGCTAACAATGTCGCCTGGGCTCTCCGCAGTGCTACCTGCTGAGGTGTTTCCTACTACATGCCACTTATTTATTTACCTTTACTCTTGGCTCTTTCCCCTCAGACAGAGCTTGGCAAGCAGCCCTGTGGTCATTTTCTGCACTGAAGGTGTGCTAGAGGAAACCTGCTTGGATAAGGACTGCGACATTTATGTTGTGAGTCCCAATGGATATTCTTTTTTTATGGGTTTGTTAGCATCATTGATTTTCCTATTTTTGTTGTATGAAATAGTTCAGTGTCCTTGATTAATGCAGCCAGCTATTATTCAGACACTTTTCTTGTAAGTGCTTTGGAACAGAGGGCACCTAAATTCCCTACGTTAAACTTCCTTCATTCCTTGGAAAGTAATTTGGCAAAAAAATGTATAACAAAGACTTGAATGTATTGAAGTAATGATTTCTCATTTGCTTGGGTTTCCCAAAGTTAATTGGTAAAACATAGATTTTGATAGTAAATGTGTTTTAGTGATAAGATGCTTTGAAAAAACAATTCACATCTGCCCACCTTGGTAGTCGCTTGGTCAAGTCTTGCTTACATCTGGACAGTACTTCATGTAGTTGGGTGCCAGCTTGAGACTTCCAGGTGCTCCTCTACAAGAGACTCCTAATGGTAGTAAATTGCAGCATAAGAAAAACTATGCCAACCACCCTTTTGATGAATTGTGTATTGGTATCAAAGATCAAAAATTACTAATCTGTTCATAAGTGAATAGAGGAGTTGCTGTTTCCATTTCCTTTTTTTTCTGACCAAAACTGAAGCTCCTAAAATTTCAGAGCTCACAGTGTGCCAGCTTTTGACTTTCATTTTCTTGTTTTCATTTAAAAGATTCAGCTAGCAGACCCTTGGCAGTATCAGCCATGTTTATGGACAGCGGTATTTGCTTAAGAAATAGAGTCATTGCTGTACCTTGTGAAGTGATGATAAACATCCTGAGCTTGTACACAGAAAAAGGCCAAAGATCAAATAGATTTCCTCACCAGGGAATTATCCTGTAAAACACAATGATCCTGTTGTTTGCATGGTAACACAGGGGTTATGGACCGCAGAAGACGGTGATACAGACTGGATTAAGGGATTTTGAAAGACACATGCAAGATGTTGGATCTTTCAAAGACAAGAAGATTGTTGCCTTGTCACTGTGGCCCCCTGGTTTAGTCCTTCTCATGATAACGGGGAGAAAGGTGTGTGAAATAAACAATTGCTACCAGCACAGAATCATAGAATTGTCTAGGTTAGAAAGGACCTTTAAGGTCATCTAATCCAACCATCAACCTAACTGAGAAACAAACATCACTAAACCACGTCACTATGTCAATCTGTCTTTTCAATACCTCCAGGGATGGTGCCTCAACCACTTCCCTAGGCAGCCCATTCCAATGCTTACTAACTTTCTGTGTAAAATTTTTTCCTAATATCCCATCTGAATCTCCCCTGGCACATCTCAAGGCCATTTCTTCTTGTCCTATCTCCTGTTCCTTGAGAGAAGAGACCAATCCCCTCCTCTCTGCAACCTCCTCTCACGCAGTTGTAGAGAGTGAGAAGGTCTCCCGTGAGAAGGTCTCCCCTCAGCCTCCTTTTCTTCAGGCTGAACAACCCCAGATCCCTCAGCCACTCCTGATAACTTATTCTCCAGACCCCTCACCAGCTTTGTTGCCCTTCTCTGGACACATTCCAGCACATTCATATCTTTTTTGTGGTGAAGGACCCGTATGTAAGAAAGCAGTGGGATAATTCAGCTGGGTGACATACAATCTAAATGAGGTTTTCCTCCACCTCTCAGGATAAGAGCTACTTTCAGACAAAAGAAACTTAACCTCTAGTGGTGTTGTGAAGATGGCAGTGTCTATAACCACAAAACAAGTGCTGGGCTGTGTCTGTGTGCATTCACTTCAGCGCTTTCTTCACTTTTGCTGACTCTGTCGCCTTCAGATAGCTGTTGCTCAGACAGGGGGAACACGTAAAGTGAGGCCATGTGAATGTGCAGACAGCACTGAGGTGTTCCAGGGGAGCAGTTTACGTTAGCATCTTCATAAGTCTTCCAAGTTCTAGTCAGCCTGGAGTTTGCATTTATTTTTGGGATGGAGTCACCATTGGTTGTTTGGACAACTTCATTTTTGAATTAAATCTTAGTCCAAAGCAACATTAATATTACTTAGTCCTACTGCTCTGACTGCTGTGTAGCCCACAAAATCCAAGGTATGAACTGCCTTTGCCTGCACCAGGAAAATTAACTTTTCAAACCAGACAAAACTGTTACTTGCCTATAAAAAAATAATAATAATGCCAGGATGTTTCTATTTGGATCTGCTTGATGTTTGTGCTGTCTTTCGCTGTTCCCTAATATTTGTTCACCTGGCATTTTCATTACATCAAGGCACTATCCTATGAATATATAACCAAGTGCCAGCTATCTCCTCTGGAGCTGAAAATCAAAATTATTACATGATGCAACACGTCGGTGTGATAAATGAGTAGAGGGAGTGGAAGAGAAATGATGAGGCCAAGAGTGACAGGAAACAGAGCTGTATAGACTGGGTGTAAAATTTGTAACTTTACAGCATGTGTTAGGTTTGTTTCTCTGAGATATAAAAAGAGGAAAAAATTGATGGTGTCAGTAGCTCCTGCTAGTGACCTGATTCACTGTTACTTTGGAATTTGAAGGCACATTCCTGTTATACATCAGGGTACATTTTATACTTTCTGTAACAAAGCATACTATGATGTTATGCACAATTGCATTTTGTATTTAGTTATAACGAAATGAATCCAAGAAAACAGAGTAGAAATCATAGATTCTTGAGCACTGTGAGCCTGCTAACTTTGTAGTTAACAAATGTCTAGCATGTTGTTCGGTCTTTCCCTTATAAATATTTTCCAGAGGAGTGCTATCTCTTGACTGGACCATCTTGTGACCATTAAGAGGGAATGGAGAAAACAGTGATGAGTTCTGTGCTTGGATGAAAGCCTGCCAGAACCAGTAGTACAGCTACACAACACCCCCGCTCAGACTTTAAAGCAAACATCAGACTAAATAATCCATTTTTCAGGGGTGGGATAGCGGTGCAGCTGACAGTTACAAGACAGAAAATGACAGAGCATATACACAAGTATGTCTAATATAATTCTGTGTGTGTGAGGAGGGCCAAGACGGAGAGAGAGAGATCAGACTGTCAGTTTTTCAGTGAAATCTAACCATACGTCAGAATGTAATTTTGCCTACATTTGCAGGGAATAAGGGTCTTTCTTTCCAAAAAAGAAAAATGTTAGTCCTGGTTCTAAGAAGAGCACTGAGAGGGAAGGAAGGATGAGGCAGGCAGGCAGCTCTTTGCAGCCAGTAGCTAAAATGACCTCACTGAGTACATCACAGGGACTGCCAAGGGTACAGGTAGCACGAAGGGCACAACTCTCTGTTCCCCCAAATAATAATACCTCTGAAGCAGAGGACCACACCACGCACTTATCGTTTTCATTCAAGCAAAAAGAAGGAACCCCAGCCTGGATAGCAAAACGCCCTCAAGGGAATTGTTATCTATATATAAAAACAATAAACCTGAAAAGTATGATTTCTAATGTGAGAAGATTCATCCAGTCTTATACCTGTTAGGGTTAGGGTTAGGCACATCTAGATTTGCTTTCACATAGGGCTAGAGATTAGGATCAGGGTTAGGATTTAGGGTAATTTGGATTAGGGTTAGGATTTAGTGTTAAGCTTAGGTTTTGGCTTATGGTTAGTGTTAAGCCTAGGTGTAGGTTTAGGCTCAAGGTTAGAGTTAGGGTCTTTAGGATTGTGTTTAAAATTTAGGGTTATGGGTTAGAGTTAGGTTTAGGGTTATAGTCATTAAGTTAGGGTTAGGGATATTAGGGTTAGGGCCAGGGCCATTAAGATTAGTGTTAGGAGTTAGGGTCAGTGCTAGGCTTTGTCGATAGTCATTAAGGTAAGAGTTAGGGTTAGGGTTGGGATTAAGGTTTAGGGGTGGGTTTATTGTTTAGGTTTAGGGTTATGGTTTGTGTCAGAGTTTAGTGTTCTGATTAGGTTTTGGGGTTAGGATTAGATTTAGAGTTATAATCATTAACTTTAGGGCTCGGTTGCAGTGAGGATTAGGATTAGGGTTATTATAGTTAAGGTTATCATGGTTAGGATTAAAGTTAGTGTTAGGGTTTGGGGTTATGATTACAGCTCGTTGTTAATGAACAGTTTAGGACTATAGCCATTAGCGTTAGATATTGATTTAGGGATTAGCCTTAGGTTAATAGTCATTGCTGTTAGGGTTTATGGCTAGGGTTTAGCTTTAAAATTCGGGTTAGGGTTAAGGTTAGGATGAGGTTTAAGGCGTTTAGGTTTAGGGTTAGCGTTATAGTAATTTGGGTTAGGCTTACATTAATAGTGTTGGAGTTAGGGTTAGGCTTGCAATCATGAGAGTTAAGGCTAGGGTTAGGGTTAGAGACTTCTAGATTAGCTTTTGCATAGGGCTGCTAAAGTTTCTGCACACCTCTTTCATTATAATATGTATTTTTGCACTACTGGAAATCTTTACATTCTAATTTATCTGTCCCTTCTAGATCTCTGTGACCTCCTTGTCATCCCCAGTATTATCCTCTCTACTTTTAATGTGGACCACGCAGTCCAGGCTGCACGAGTGCTGCCTGGTTTCTTACACAATTTATCGAAAGAAGAGCTTCCTGTTCTACAACAGAAGCATGTGGTGTCTAATTCTTCCCATCAGGAGACAAATTTTTCAGGATCTGGGAAGCTTGTCATCTTTTAACTGCTGTGGTGGCTTAGTCATTTGTTTGTGGTGGCATCTAATGGCCCCTGCATCGGAGCCTCGCTGTGCATGGTACTGCACAAAGGCAGAGTAAGAGGAACTGCCTGTCCCAAAGACAGGAGGAAATCGGGCAGAGAAAGGCCAACTCTGGGGAAGAAATGACACAGACTGGTAGAGCAGTTGTCCCACAGGCACATCACCCTGGGACGGTGTGAGGATTAAGACCTGGCTCTCCTGATGCCAGGGCTCTACCCTGTGCTGCAGGGGTGACAGGAACGACCCTTTGAAGAAGAAAGTTCTGAAGCTCCAGATGAAAGGAGCAGCTGTTTCCCTGCGATGCAGCACATGGATTCAGTACGGTGTTTTTCCTCATGTGCCTCCTATTAATCTCTAATTAATCACAAGCTGTTAATTTCTTTTGTGCTTGGATGGATCAATGTCCATACATTGCTGAAATCTTTTTCTTCACCTTTTTTTTGTAATCTTTCTCAGGAATGAAACTTCTATGGTAGAAACAATGTCTTGTGCATAAAACAAAGCGAGTAGTTTGGAAAATTAAATGTTCACCCCTGAGATCTTCCTTTGGCACACTGCAACACACGTCCTCTTCAGAAGGGTTTCTCCTGGCACTCCACCTGAGGGGCTCTCCATTTCCTGACCAAACACCACATGGAAAATTAAACTTCACAGAAAATATATATAAAATCCAACACCTCTCTCTAACAAGCTATATGGAGCGGCCAGATATTAAGTCGTTAATTCTTACCACTGCTTAATACCCAGTGTATAATTACCACTATATAATACTGTACAGCACATGATTCTTTTAATGTGCTGATCAAATTGTAATTTATTTCACTTTTTCTTTCCTTACCTATTCAGGGTCCTCCCTCCCATTTCCTTCTGACAATAGCTCTCTTTTCTCTCACTCGCTCTCTGTGCAGTAACATACGTGTTATGCAGCCCTGTCTGTGAAGGGTGTACAAGATTTCCTTAAACTTACCAGAACACGTAGCTGGGAGCAACTTAACTCAGAAGCACCAATACTGTTTTTCTGCCACGGAACCCTGCCCGGGGCAGCCCTCTTGCCTTCAGCCTAAGCATGGCCCCAAATCTTGCTCTATGAGGGAGAGAGGAATGGGAAATGTGGAACAAAGTATTAAAACAAAACAAAACAAAAACAAACAAAAAAACCCAAGCAAAAACCCAAAGAACTAAAAACAAACAGTTAATGCTTTGTTTTCCTTTTGCTGTATAATCTATTCACCTTGATGAGCTTGTGCCTCTACATCTGTATGTATACAAGTGCATNTGGACTAGATGATCTCCAGAGGTTCCTTCCAACCCCGTATCTTTCTGTGATTCTGTGATATGTATGTACATAGATGCATACAACTAGATACATGTGGCTTTTTAAAAGTTATTGAGGTTGTTCCTTCTTTCCCTGCTTTTAAAGCCATTTTTCAGATTCATTAGGAATCTGACCATGCTGATAAGCAACATGTTGCTCGCTGAACAGCACTCAATGGATTTTCTGCCACAACGGGAGGCCTGGAGCCAGCTGCTTCCTTGTGGGGGGCTACTTCCAAAGGGGCCCATGCAGGGCAGAGGAAAGAGGAAGCCAGAGCAGGAAGACCTTGGTGACTTGCCATGACCAGCACGTGGTGATGCCTTGTCCCCGGGTGGCCAGCATCCCCAGGGTTGGGGGCAGGAAGGACGCCAACCCCCAGCCCCATGAAGAAGGTGGCTGCTGCAGGCCCCGGTGCTGCCGCCTTTGATTTCTCTTTCCCCCCAGACTCTCTCCAGCCGCCCTTATTTTTTTTTTTATTTTATTTTTTTTTATTGCTTTATGTAAACTCTGGGGTTCTGCCGGATGAAAGTGCTCTCTGTTTCGCAGCGGAGCTGTGGCTTTTGGATTTTACAGCCCCAAAATTACTTCACGATGATCCAGAGCACACATCACAGCCCAGAAACCACACGGGAGCCGTGCTGGTAAAGGAAGCCGAGAGTTGCTGAAGTAGCCAGACTGAAATTTATAACCGTGACCTGGGCCTTGTCAGGCCTTTACGACACCGTGTAAAGTGAATTGCTGCTTAGTCACCAATTTGCTTGGCAAGATTGGCTGGATTAGGAAATACATAAAAGGTCAGACAGTAGGAGTTTGTCTAGACATCCTATTTTGGATTATATGCTCTACATGTTTCTGTGGCAACCCCTGCAAAACATTCATATTTTAGCAATATTTTTGAAGGCTCCTTTTCTGTAATGAGCTACCGAAGCTTTTGTGAGCAAAATTAACTTGTTTCTCTACTGCTGGTGGCCCAGCCGCTGCCCAGCTACACCCTTTCAGGAAGGGAAGGAGAGCCACCTCAGCCAGGCAGCTGCTGGAGAGCCATCACCACCAGCTTCCTCA
Source organism: Thinocorus orbignyianus (assembly GCA_013400375.1). Classification (NCBI taxonomy): domain Eukaryota; kingdom Metazoa; phylum Chordata; class Aves; order Ciconiiformes; family Thinocoridae; genus Thinocorus; species Thinocorus orbignyianus. The sequence goes on along the minus strand of VXBW01005008.1, from coordinate 56,281 downwards.
CCAAGGCAGAGGCCATGCCCATGGACCTGCTGCTGGAGAAGGAGCTGAGAGTCAGGGAGCGCCTGCATCCCTACGGCTGCCAGACCAGGCTCCATCACCCTTTGCCAGGCTCCACCCTGACATTCCAATGAACACAGGAAGTTTCATTCAAATATGAGGAAAAAGTTCTTCAGGGCGAGGGTGGCAGAGCCCTGGAATATGCTGCCCAGGGAGGATGTGGAGTCCCCTTCTCTGGAGACCTTCAAGCCCTTCCTGGATGCAGTCCTGAGTGCTGTGCTCTGAGTAATCCTGCTTTAGCAGGGGAGTGGGACTGGATGGTCTCCAGAGGTCCTTTCCAATTGTGACAATTCCTTGATTCCCAGCAGCAGATGGGGATGGGGGAGACACAGAAGAAACAGATGCTCTGTCAGGTTCTCTGCTTGCAAGCAGCATGCTGAGGCCTTTAAGTAAAAGAAGCAGCTGTATGGTTTGCCACCTGTGGCCGAGTCCACCAGGATCTGAGCTGAGCTGCTTGGAAGTTTTATCAAAAATAAATGCAAAAAAAAAGGGAAAGTATTGTGGCCAGAGAGGAAAACCAACCAATCAGGTAAAACAGAGCTCCATAGGCAGTTTTTTTACTTCCATGACATTATTGTTATTTGCTCCCTTCCATCCCATCCCACTTGCAAGTCAAAAGTGGGAACAATCTCAGATTTACAGCCCTGGAATTCTTCCTCTCAGCTTTTAAATTCAAGGGGAGGAAGGGGGGTAAAAAAAGAAAACACGGACTCTAGGAGTTTCAATGACACTAATTGGCTTTGGCTGAGTTTTCCAGGTTGAATCAAAAGGATGCCAATTTAAACTAAATAGAATGTAGCAAGAAAAATTTTATGAAAACCAAGGGCAGATTTACTTTGTCTACTCAAGTAAAAATTAATGAATAAATAAACACTCCAGACAGCGCTTTTGACCAGGTTCATTAGAGTAAGTGCAAGTGCACACTTTAACTTTATGACTCCTATCATCTGATACCTAGAAAACTGGCTTTCAAATTCATTCCTGAAAGGGCTGGTATTTATTAGGACTGGTCAGTTTTCTTTCCTTTTCCTCGTAATTATCTCCTGGATAAATAGCCCTGTGAAAGGGGTTTTGCATTGCTGTCTGCTGACATAGCCAACACCTGGAGGCACACTGGTGCTAATTCAGAGGTGCAGGAGACCTTCCTCTGAGAATAGCACCCACCTTCCCTAGGCAGCACTCTTCCTCACCTGTCCCCAAGCCCTTCAGAAGGTGGGTATTGTTATCCCAACTCTGCAGATGAGGAACAGCTGCGGGAAAGCAGAGCTTAGAGAAATATAAGCAGGCAGTTTTGAGGAGGTGTGGACTACTTGCTGCTTCCCTGAGGCTTGTGGGGTGAGAGTGTTGCTGCTGTCACTGCTGACTTTTCATACATGTCTCCAGAAGGTATCTAATTAGTTTACTTTGTAAATTAAACTGTAAAATACCATCCTGAGTGAAGGCTGGAGTAGACTCAGTTGCTGAAACCAGCAAGGTTTCTGAAGTGGGAGCAAAGGAAAATAGCTGTTGCACTGATACACTTTGAATTTGAAACCTAATGCTCTGGCACTTCCCAGGCAAAGTGAGTCAACTCACATTTGCAGTTGTCTGTGGTGCAGGCAGAGGGATTGCACATGAATTTGGGGAGTGTAGCAACACCCCCAGGGTGGAGGGTGTGTATGCTGCTGTATGTACTTACATGTAGCAGGTTCTACACTCTAAAATAACTGCAGGCAGATGCATATTTCAAGGCTTACCTGTTCACTGAGGCTGCCAGCTGCTGGCCTATGAGTCAAGTAACGTGAAGCTGAAATGTGCAATGGAAGGGACGTTCCAGGTTTGACCAAGCAAACACCTCTTGGGTTCTAAATCGTTTTCAGCCAGCTTCCTTTGGTCATACTTCCTTGGTGATTTGCCTATAAAATGAGCTTTTATTTAATGCTTTGAAATACTGCATTAATAAGAAGGCTATAGAACCACATCAGATATTTCTGAATTCCAGCACAAATCTGTTATCTATTATTATTATTATGCAAACAGCCATGTTTAGGCAAAGGAGCGTTGCAATACAATTTGCCAAATGAGTAACAGGGCTCTGCCCTAAGGAGCTTACAGTCTAAAGGCAATTTTGGCAAGGTTTTCAAAGGTGCTGCATACCCACAGTTTACAGTGACTTCAATGAGAACCTGCGAGTACAATGACAACTTTGAAAATCATGCCAAATATAAATAATTACTTCTTTTTGCCTTCTTTGATATCTGGAAGTCACGCGTAACCTTTAATTACAAACATATTATCAAATTTTATTGTTTGACTTGCTTAGTCCCCTAGCCCCCTTTTAGGCCTGATCTTCATTTGTTGATAGGCATTTATTGTTTCTTCTTCTAACAATGTAAGAGGAGCTTGATTGTCCTCCTAGGGATGATTAGCCACTTATAGGGAGTATTCTACTAAACGTAGCAGCTATTGGGATGAACTAATTCTAATTTTGTAGGTGAATGTAACCAAAAGGTTGTCTATCACTTGTAAAGGACAAATTGAGGGGATAGACGTCACCAATCCTTACAAATACAAGGAGTAAGTAGGTGGGATATTAAGATGTGTGATCATTTGTAGAAGTCCTGGGGCACAGGGAAAGGATGTTCTGATAGGTACTTGTGGGTAGTGGGGAGGGATTTTCTAAACTAGTCTTTAAAAACAGGCGTCCTTGCAGGCTAATATCTGCAAAATGCTAGGGCGATATAATCTGTAGCAAAATATATAATTAAATTTAAAATTTAAGCAAGTTACACTCAGCTAATGATGTTTTCCACTATTTGTAAAGATAGCTGGGTATGGGATACACAGTGTGTTGTGGATGACCTCTGATCTCTCCATCCTCCCTAATGGACAGTGCATGTATTTCTAAAGTAGGGTGAAGGTAATTAGCAGATTATGCGTAGACTAAGAGAAAATTTTTTTTTTTTTCTGGGAACTTGGAGGATGTCACCATCACTCTGCTATACGACTCCATATTCTTCACATTTTTACTTTAAAACTAGGCTATGAAATAACAGCGTTTTTATGAAGCAGAAAAGCAAGTGAGAAGATAAATCTATTGATACAATCTAGGTACTAATCAAAACAGAAGAGCAATGTAGAATGTGTGAAAGGCTTGAAAGTGAAGAATAAAGTTCTGTGTACACAGGTGTGAAAGGTAATTTTAGTGACAGCCAACTCATACTTAGTGCTTTTCTCCTGCGGATCTCAATGTACCTTAGTGAATCAACAAGTACTGCTCCCTGATTTATGGATGTGGAAACTGAGGAACAGACAAGGAGTTTCACATGCTGAAGGCTGCCTGCTGTACCAGCTAGGAATAGCACAAATATCCTGCTACTGCAGTGCTGCATCCTCTAGATAGTATTAACTATGAATGCTGATTCAACTGAAATCCATGCAAAAGCATTGTTGAATTACCACCAATCTGGCATGTAAATTACAAAGGAAATTGGGTTTCTCTGACTCAGAAAATGCCATGAGAATGTTTTTTTCCCCTCTGATGGTGCCAGCCTCACTTGATCCTGCCATGAGGCAGTGAAATAAGGCCTTATTAATGCTTCTAAGTATCTGAAGGGTGGGGTGAAGGAACATGGAGCCAGACTCTTCCAAGTGGTTCCCAGTGACAGGACAAGGGGCAACAGACACAAGTGGGAATATAGGAAGTTTCACTCAAAGATGAGGGAAAACTTCTTTCTGGTGAGGGTGGCAGAGCCCTGGCAGAGGCTGCCCAGGGAGGGTGTGGAGTCCCCTTCTCTGGAGACCTTCAAGCCCTGCCTGGATGCTGTCCTGAGTGATGTGCTCTGGGCAACCCTGCTCTAGCGGGGGAGTTGGACTGGATGATCTCTAGAGGTCCCTTCCAACCCTGACCATACCCTGATTCTGTGAAATGCAGCAGGGTGTTTTGATGACCTGCTCAGCCCTTCCTCCTCCGCAGGTGAGGAAAAAAAAAAATCATTCTAAACTTTCCGCTCAGGTTACCCTAGAGAGTTTCCATTCCCCATCAGGAAAACTGCTGAATCGTCTTCCTGCAAGTTTCTCTGGTGCCTGGCACCCTGCCAGAGCTATGTTCTCTGGTAATCTCCTCTTCACCTTCACGTTGTCCACATACTTAACTATAGTTACCGTTATTAATGCGTGTATTATCTTATTTTGGCAGCAGTTTTCTAGAAGATAAAACAAGATATCTACTGGTATTGTTGATGTTGCTTATCTCCTTTGCCAAGTCCTCACCTCCTTCTCTTCTCCCATTTTGGGTCTTTTCCAATGTCTGTTCTCCCTCCACATACTTTTCCTTCTTGTGGAATACTGTACTGTATTAATACTTTTTCTTCCTGTTTCCCTCTGCCTTTTTCCCTCTCCCACACTTCGTTTCTGTTCATGACCTCCATCCTCCTCCTTCTATGTCTCTTTCCCACATTCCTCCTTTTTTTATCTCTTCAACCTGATCAGTCATGTCAGGAGGTTTGGGGAGTTTCAGAGCACGTACAGGAGAAGCAGTTGGTCAGACCAAGCAAAGCATCTGCATCTAGTGGCTTCTCAGCCATTTTTCATCTAACTTCTGCTTAGTCTGAGCATATGGAAGAAGGCACAGCTGCCACAGCTGCTGGAGAAGTGCTCCGTAGTCACAAAGGATGAAGAGGTGATAACAGCTGTCTAGAAACAAGAACATCTGTACCTTTTTGCCCTGTTTGTCACAGTTGGAACTCACCTTCACTTTCCTTAGAGGTTTAGAAAAAGGTTTTGAACATGAGCTAGAGCAAAGGTAACTCAACAACCCTCAAATCAGGCCACTTCTGTAGCTAAACTAGAAGAACAGTGAGGTTAGTAATGTTATTTAATACAGTGAAGCAGATAAGCTGATCCCAAATTGCCTGTGTTTAAAAGCAGCGTTGGTGATGGTCTTCTGTGTACTTAGAGGTATTACCCAATCAGTATCATGAAACTATTATTTACTGAAAACACCTATTTAATGAGAAGCATTAATCACAGAGAGAACACTTGTGGTTTTAATTAGTCAGTTGGATTCAGAGGTATTAAGGACAAAATTGGTACAATTGCCTGACTTCATACCTAGCTGTCTGTCCGTGCAGAAGGGTGTGTGTGGCACAGTATCCTGTGACTGCTGAACAAGAGAGGAGGAATTGGAGGAATATTATACTCAAGGAATACAAACCTTGAATCAAAGCTTGCCTGTTTTGAAGGCAGAGCCAATATGACCAGAGGATTCACCTGCTCCCTAGAACAGATGCCCTGAGGCTTGTTCCCACCCCAGCTGGCTGTTACACCCTTCCACCTGCAGAAGCAGCCACCCAGGCAAGGATGGGGAGACCAATGGTACTTCCTGACCCACCAGCCTTCCATACAGAGTCCAGTTCAGATTTGCTCTCAGCAGGGACAGATACTTTAATTACCTGGGGCCCTGCCTACCCTCACTCCCGTCATCACTGCTGCCACTGGAAAAGTTGTAGACCAAAAAAAGCTTCACGTAAATAGAATCTTTTTTAAAAGCTTAGTGCCTTCAGCTGTTTCTAACTGAAGCATGTCAAGGTGTAGGAGGGAAGCCCTAATGGCTTACAGGGAGCTGGGAAACACCAACTTCTGAGAAATGCCTGTGGCAAGCTTTAAATGTTCTTAGAGGTTTTATTTTTAACTGTTTCAGTAAGTAAGAGATCTCAAGTGGTTGTTTGGAGAATAAGTAAACGAAGTGTTGGTAATTTAATATCAGCTATATACTTGGCCTCAGAATTTTCCTTTTCTCTGTCTGTCAGTTCTTCTTCACCCCACAGAAGCCAAACTTTAACCGTCTTTTCCTCAAAACAATGTGATTGCTTTTGCAGTTCTCTCCTTGACAAGCTGCCAACAGTGCATTATCATATATGCAGGATCTCACAAGACTTTTAAAAGCTGCATATCATCACAAGCTGTCATCTTGGTAACAAATAGTGTAGTGTTTGCTCTACAGAATCGGTAGTTAGCTGTGAGGTATAAATTTCTAGATGATGACTGCAAAGTTTGGATGGTGATGTAAGGGCTGAAGAGGAGGCAGTAACTCTCTGAGAATGCCTGCCCAGGACTCCTCATCACTGAGGAATGGCTAAATATACCATAAGTTGCAGGCTGATTGACCAGAGGAGACTTCATCTCCTAATTATCTCCTGCTAATGCACACACTGGAATGAGACATCTAACCGAGTTACTGTGATGCACAGGCTATCCTCTAACCACCCCCCTTCTCTAACTCTTTTACATTCTGTTCTTTAATAAAAATGCTCACTGTTTTTCTCTCCCTTCTCAAATTTGCCTTTTTCCATTCTCCTCTCTAACACTCTTTTCAATGGATCTGCCTATGGTCTATACTGAGTCACTAAACAGATCACTTCACAGGTTTCCAAAGGGAAATTGCCTGTTTCCCTCATCTGATTGGTGAGGTGAAACTTTGGTCTTTGAAGCGGTGTTCAAACCAATAATACATCTGTCCCCCAACGCATGTACAGATTTAGTAACTGCTTCCTATTAATGTCCTGCTAAGATGTAGGTCATCTGGACTGCTGCTTCTGCTGGTAGACTTCCACAGAGTTGAGGTATCTGTAGGGTGCTTGAAGGTTGCTTCTGCAGATAACCTCAGAAGTATAGTTTTATACAGTTTTCTTTCCACAGAGTGGTTCCATCCATGGGATTATAAAGAGTACTTCAGGTTTGCTGGATTTAGCTGTTATAAATCAAGGTAGTTTGTTTCAGAATTTGACAGGATCTCCACTTTTAGAGTTGTGTTACTTCCCATAATTTAAAAAAACCACTGAGCAGTTAACTATTGTTTTCAGTAGAGCAGAAGCTTGTTTGATTTTTATATCTGAAGTCTTACCAATTAAAGTTTTTACTTAACAGGTAATCCTATTCCTAATTAGGCTCAACCAAACCCTGGTATATCTTTACAAGTCATCACACCACCAAAGTTGTAGGTTGGGATCCAGAAGGTAAAAGTAAATGGGCTATGTAATGGATACAGTGCAGAGAAAGGAGTGAGTGCATGGACAAGCTGTCTTCGGAGTAGTGGATGTCCCAGTAGCCGTAAAGATGTGGGCTTTGTCATTCAGACAATGGGGAGCTACCTGCTGCCATCAATTCCCTGCATCCGGACTCCTGACTAGGCAGAGCAGAGTCAGCTGGGCATGGTGCTGACTCCAGGGATGGCTTTGCAGACCACAGAGGACAGGGTTCCTCCTGGCTCACTGAAGAAGTCATTTCAGGCTCCCCAGTTCAGGACCCCACTTAACAAGGCTGAAGTGAATCAGATTGGGCAGTTTCTCCTCTTTAAGAATGTCACTGTAATTGTCTAAACTGACAAATTAAAACGTGATACCCAATATTTAGTTGGTTAGAATAAATTATCTGAACTCTGCATCAGTTTCAAACATTTCTAGTTTAACAGACTTAGGAGACTAAATCATGTTGTAGTATTGGAAATGTTATATCCAGCTATATTTATGACCAAGCCAAGAAGATAGTGTTGCTGTCTTCATCCTCTGAAATCTCTCCAGTGTACATATTTATTCTATCACTGTTGGAGTACATTAACTAGTGAACCTTAGAATTAAACACTTGCATCAATAATTTAATGTATAAATACTTTCCAGGATCATCAAAATTAAGTTAATAGGTAATGAAAAGTTGTCTTGATCATGCCCACTCAGGCCTGAAGCCATCCTTTGGATCATTCACCTCACCTATATTTGGAGTGTGCATAACTGATCCAAATTGATTAAGAAGCAGCATGAGGTGGCTCTAGTTTCTGCAAGTGGCAATTTAGAGCTTTTTTCCAGTAATGGAAATGTATGGTCAGCTGGGATGGAGCTAGTCTTACAGCTAGCACACAGTGTCCAAGACAACTTTCTGTCTTCAGTCCTTTCCTGTAACTGCTGGTTAGCAGGGAGGTGGTGAGTCTAACATCTTCAGGCCTCTATTGTACTATTTATGGGACATTTGGACTCCAGAAATAATGCTACAAAGATCCTCAAGACATCAGGAAGTATGTCTTGAGGATATTCATTCCCCTATTGTTCTTAAAAATATTACTGAGATGAACAATACCAACTGAGAAAAGACTCTCTTTTCTCTTGATCATAGCTGATGGGCTCCATTAGCACTTATCACTTATGCCTTAATATTTTTTGCTTTGTTGATGTTTAAAAGGGATGCTCATTTTGGAGAAGAGGAGGCTGAGGGAGCACCTCATTGCCCTCTACAGCTACCTGAAAGGAGGGTGTAGAGAAGTGGGTGCTGGCCTCTTCTCCCAAGGGAATCATGACAGGACCAGAGAATATGGTCTGAAGTTGTGGCAAGGTAGTCCCAGATTAGATTTTAGGAAGAATTCCTTGACTGAAAGAGTGGTCAGGCACTGGAACAGCCTGTCCAGGGAGGTGGTAGAGTCACCACCCTGGAGATATTTAAGAAACTTATAGATGTGGCACTTGAGGGCATGCTCTAGTGGCTGAGATTGTAGGGGTTTTTTTGTGTGTGTATGGTTGGACTCGGTGATCTCAGAGGTCCTTTGCAACCCTGAAGATTCTGTGAATGTATAAACCAAGGATGATTTTAGTGTGCAGCTGGAGCCGTGGCTTCCAGGCATAAGGTGCCAGCCAGCAACATAACTCTAAGAAGCTTCATTCATGTGAGTTGCTACTGTGGATTTCCATTTGCAGTATCAAGCTCTTCATCCATCTCTCAGTCATTTCATTCAGGTTTTCACAAGTGAGGAGGGGCATTTTTTTTCAGAAGAGGAAATTACCAGTAATGGAAAGTGCAAAAAATTACTTGAAAGGAAGGGTTTTACTACCAGAAATGGCCTTGGCTCATTTCTTACTCCTCTTTCTTCTTTTTCTTTTCTTTTTTTTTTTTTTAACTCAATGAGAAAGTAGAAAAGGTTGTTCCTTTGAGTATACTTTATCTTGATGGTTGGCTTTCCACAGAAATTCTCTACTTTGTTTCATGGTTTTATCTGTGGTTTTGAATGAGTGAAGGAGAAGAGTTTAAAAAAGTGCTTAGGTCTGAGAAGGGTACAAGGCCAAATGTTGTTAGAAGGTTTTGCCAGATGTCTGCATTCCATGATATTTTTTTAACAAAGCTGGTATATTTTCTTGAAAAATAAGACATAGTTCTACTGGACTCTTTACACTAAAGTATTTCAAACGCATTTCACCTGAGATTTCACTGGTTATATATACCTTTAATAAAAGAGACCAATAGAAATGGCCACTGATTTATGGTAGATTGGTTTTGAGTCCTAGCTGTGACATGGGTAAGTGAGAAATGCTTTGGGAGGAGCTGAGTCAGTTTTCCAAGACAGTGTGTAAGAACGAGTTCTGGTATTGCTACCTCACAGTTATTCACTTACAACCTGGTGTGCATGGTTGGGATGGTACACGTAGTGGGAGGAGAGGAGGCATTCTTGCCTCATTATTCTTCAACCAAGAGGTAAGGTGGGAAGGATTTCAAGTTGTTATCACCAAGACATAGTTTGCTGGAAAAACATTTTTATCCATGATCTAAACTCAGAGCCAAAATTAAAAACTTCTAAAGTAAAGAACAAAAAAATCCCTCGGGATCCTATCAAATGTTTTCTTGGAACCAAGACTGAGAATTAGGCTTCTATTTTGTTCCACTGAAGGTAATGAATAATATTTAATAACCTCCTTATGTTATTGTTGGCCTGTCTCTGGAGGGGTTACCCTGACTGGTCAATGTGGATAATGGATGTCAGAAAAGGTGCTAGGCTATTTGTATATACCTTGGCGAAGATTTTACCATCTCCATTCAAGAGCGATATGGGTCTTTATGAAGTGCATGAATTTACAGCTTCTTTGGAAAAATAGTCATTGTTCCTGCATTTAGGACAGATAGAAGAAATAATCTGGAAGGCTGTCTATGAGGTGCACACAAGGGATGAAGCATTTGTTTAACTGGCAGAGTAGCCTAATCTGGATAGATTTATCCTAATTAAGATGGGGTTCCATGTCAGAGGGGTTGGCCACTGCCCCACCAGCAGGGCTACAAGGCCTCAGCCTGACCTTCACGACCTCCTCTCATCTCCTGTTGCCCTTCACCATTGTCTGCTGACCACCGATTACTCAGGAGCCAGTAGGTAGAGCCATGGTTGTACAGAAGAGCTCGGTCCCAAACAGTTGGAGATCACTCATCCAGCAGCTGTACAACCAAAACTCTCAAAGCACTTCTTTCTGAATGAATGAATAAAACTACTTCAGGTGAAATGAGTGCCTGCAACACAACCAAATGGCTGTGTAAACCTCTAAGAAGATTTCAACCTGTTTCCTCTTCTGAAATTTTATTTTTATTTAGGGCAAACCAAATTAATGCTGATTAAGTTAAAATAATATGTCGTAATGTTTAGCTGGCATATCCCATATTTTTCTTCCTCCTGTTTTCTGCAAGTGAGCAAATGCATAGATTCTTCAGATAGCCCAAATGGTGTTTCTTGTCTCACTATGGCATTTCTGGGCAGCATGGGTGAGGATACAGACCATTCCTGTTCCTTTGAACACTTTCAGCCTTTGATTTAGGGCTACTTTCAGATATTTTGTTTTATCAAAAAGTGCTGGAAAGTGATAGCAAACTAACTGTTTTGTAGTCATTTAGAGAGAACTTCTTACTACTGCACTGGGGCCTGCAGGTCAGTCGTTATATCTCCACAAGTCTGTCATTATATCTCCACAAGGCTGAAACTTTTATTTTTTCATCTAAATCCTCTAGAAGATTCCCTGCACTTCATCATGTTATGTTTTACTTAGAATGACTTAAAAAAAAATCTGCCTTTTCAGGTCCCCAGGTTTTGTTGCCGATTCCCTCACCACAAGGAGAAGGAAGTACCTTTTCAAGCCTCTCTCCTGCCAGTGTCTCCATGCATTCCCCTCCAAGAGTCACCCAGCCTCAAAGCTAACAGAGGAATTTGTCTGAGGGTATGTTATTTGTCCTTTTTATTCTAAGGGGAATTTACATCAGATTTTGCCCATTTTGCTGTTTTGTTGTCTGAGGACCAGGGTGGTCCTCACTGCCCCACTGGCAGCAGGTCACTCAGGTTCTGTGGGGTCTGAAACCAAAGCAACCACAGTTTCTGAGTTCTGCAAAAAGTTTGGCTGATTGGCTTCGTCATGTAGAGTCAGTGTGAGCTAAGCACTTTTCCAACAAGTATTAAGTGTCCTGCAGTTACAATATTTAAATGCTTAGAGTTGGACCTATCCATGTATCTCACAAAGCACACACACAAGTTTGTTGTTGCTCTGGGTATCACTGGTGACTGCACAGAAAGCTCAAGCTAGGCCCAGTGCTTTGCAGCCCGTTAAGCAACTGGTATTTTTATGCCCATCTCAGTAGAACTGGGTACTTGATAAGAATATAGCACTGTGGGGTTTTTATCCAGGAGATAAAAGCCTTTCCCATAGATTTTTGCGTGTTGGCCACACTGATGAAGCCACCAGCCTTTGGCAGGCGGCTCCCTTGACTCTCCCACTCCCAGTGCCACTTACACCTTTGTGTCACCTCCCACTTTTCTCCTCTGTTTTATCACAGCCCCTGCACAGCAGCCAGCGGGGAGCTGACTGTTCTTTCCCTAACCCCTCTTTGATGTTCACTTCTCCCCATGAGACCCAGTCTGGCAAAGTCACTTCACAAAGAACTTCCTTCCAAGACTACCATGCTCCCAGCACTCTGTCCATGGAGCACCCGGTTGCTCTAACCTTTGCCAAAGAGACTGCTCTTGCAACTGGGTTTAAGCACTGACCCCTCCTTTGCTGACCTTCCATTTCTGGAAGGTCTCTAGATAACTTTTTATGGCTCAGTCTTAAGTTACACTGAGTCAACCTTCGGCTTCCCAAATGTGCACAGGGGCTGCGCAGCTGAGTTTGTTACACAGCTCCGCACAGCCTGGGAGACCTAATTCATAGTTGTTGTTTGGCTACACCTTTAAGTTCAAAACACATGAATCAGGTCCTGAAAAATCATGGGACTCATTAATGATCATAAGATTTAATAAAACAAACATGAGTTTATTTTTATTTGCTTTTTAAAATTATTTCACTTTTATACTGTAAGGTGACTCTGGGATCAGTGTTCAAAGCTCTTCTCCATACCCGTGAGGGCTGCAAGCAGATGAAAACCCAGGACCTGGAGTTTTAATTAAAAAAAAAAAAAAAAAAGGAATACTGAGAGATTTGTAGTTAAATCAGGAGCACTGGCAGACTTGAAATCACAACAATTTAGATTGCTTCATGCCCCCTGGCTTTACAGCAGTGCTACCTAGTGCCAACTTCAGTGCGAGCAGAGGACCTGGGAAAAGAATGCTAGGCTAGAACTGGGACCTCTTCTTGGTGTCCCTATTGAAGAGTGCTAGCCACATCACACTGCTCCCAGAATGTGTGATGTTGTTCAAAGAAGATTTCTTTCTGATAAGTCTGTTTTTCTGACCCAATATTCATTGTCTCTGCAATGTGAAGCACCCATCTAGTATCTAAAATGCTACAAATACTGTTGCAGTTCTGGGAGAGCTTGTTCCAAAAGGGTTATAGGAAGAGTAAAATTGTTGCCTCTGTGGTTCTGGGGAGTGGAGAAAAGCAAGAGTTGTGCTAAAATGACAGTAAAAAAAAAATATTTCAAATGAAGGTCCCCCCTTGGATGGATGTCTCTACCCAGAGAAACTGAGAGCACTGCAAGTCTTAGTGATCTGGATCCATCACAGGAGTAAGACAGGCTGGTTTGTGAATCTTACTCCTGAGCTTTTCTGCAAGTGAAGATTCATCCAGGCCTTCAAAAGTAGTCTAATTGGAAGGTAGAATTTATGTAAAGCAGTTGAATTTGGTCAGACAAGTTTCCTGGAAATTAGAAATTAGTTCAAACTGCACCACTGCAAGCCAATTTTTAAACAGTTCAAACTCTAGCCTAGTTGATCATCATCTTTCTTTCCCCCTTCCTGCCAGTCCATTAAAGATTTGGCCTCTGCAAGTACATTACGAAAGATAGGAGAAAACTGCAAAATGCACATTTGGAACCAGTTTCTGCTTTTGGAAACCCTGATGTACTGAAATACGTAAAGTCTCCTTGCTGAATACTGTTCAGAAATTTGAGGTTTCTGAGGTTGGTCTGAGCCTGGAGTTTGGTGACACAAAAACATGAGCCCTTTGCTTCATTCAGTCCTTGATGTTAAAGTCTTGTGAACTATGGGCAGAACCTGAACTCCTGCTTCTAAAATAGCAAACTTTGTGTATTTTGAAGTTTGTGGAGTGATGTAGAAACTATAGGTAAAAAAAAAAATTAATTTTTAAGTACAGCCCTAATGTGTGTACAAAGACTGTGATTAATTGACATGAGGAAAGCAACTTAATTTGAAGTGTGGGATTTGCGGTCTTTTTTCCTCTGGTCATTTCCATAATTAGTTAGAAAATCAGCTCTGATCAAGGAATGTTTTCATTTGTTTTAACTATGTCCTACTTAATGGAGATGTAATAATTCACAACAATTACATTAAGGTAATTATGTTTTAATAAACATAAGCTTGGCACTTCAGACTGGAAGTAGAACCTGTACCCGGAGCCAATTAGGAGCTGTGAAATGAATAGGAGACAGTTGATTGCAGTTTGTGGAGTGCATTTATTAAACCAGCAACAAATAATCTATTAATCTTTCTCTAAACATCAACAACATAAAAGAGTTCCTCACCTCAAAGTCGGCTGCATTAAATAATTTCACGCGAACGAAATGAGACGCCAGAAGTTTGCATGTCGGGGTATGATTTATAGCATGAATTAGCTGCTTTTGTGTGATGAAGGGTATAATTAAACTCCGGTGGCAGCGTGTGGCCATAGCGAATGGCTTGGCAGGGAGCTGATCTCTGGAATCCAACTCACAGGGAAAAGGGTTTGTGCTGCTGGTGGCACCAGCAGGTCAGCGGGACAGCCTGGTCCCTGGGCAGGTTCCTTCCTACCTTTGTCGTGCACAAAGGAAAGGCGCGGGTTTGCCAGGAGAGAGGCAAGCCAGGAGGTACTGTACGTGCCCAGAGCACAAAACACAATAGCCTTTGTGAACACCAGAAACGCTTCACAAAAGCTTTCTGACTGAGACTAGAACTGCTGCAGGTGGGAAATGTAAAAGCAAAGGGTCAGCTCACAAACGGCGTAACTTTCTGAGCGTGCTTTACTTGTGATGCTGGTGGTACCAAAATGAATGACAGGGGGAAAAGCTTCTGTATTTTCCAATGGTTTCCTTTCCTTCTCAGCCCCTTTTTTTTTTTTTTTCTGCAGCCAGGTCTCATGGTTCTCCCTGTTGCTTTTTTTCTTTTTCATTTTTTTTTTCCTGATGCAGCAAAGGATAGAAGAGCATCTAAAAAGCTGTAATATTGTGAATCTGTAGACTAGCCAGAGAAACGAGAAAGACCAGAGGCATTTGGCATAGGTGTCATTCCAGAAACTGCTTCTCATATTCCCTTTCTCTAAATAGCCAGGGGTCATCTAGCAGGGCCCCATTCTGAAGCCCTCAGTCTGCCAGAGCAGCAGTATACATGGATAGCCAAGGCTTGCATGTAAAGCTATCAAACATGCTTATTTGCAATCTATCTGCGCAAATAGATGATTTCTTCCTTTATTTTAAGCCATGCGAGGACACACTACTACTGTTGCTGGTGGTATTTTCAAGATTTTACATGGATTGCTTTTGCTTTAAGACAGATGATCTCTTGCATGCGGCGGACAAAACCAAATAGCTTAAGTTTGTTGGTGGTGAATCACAAGCTTCTGATTTACTTGAGAAAAAAATGAAACAATCTAATATTTTATTGGTCTGATGTCCCAATAGAAAAATTGCTGTCTCTATATAAGCAAACCAACACCTTTTCAGTGTCAGCATCATTGAAAGTGATGGTGTTAAACTTCAAATTCCCTACATAGGTAGCTTTCCCAGTTATACTGGTTCTCTCTTTTCACTTTTTCCTCCTCTAAATCCACATACTTTTCCCTGATTGATTTTCTTTTACTCTCTGTAATGCCACATGGTCTCTAATGACTTAGCTAACAATCTTAGAGTCTTTTTAGAGCCTCCTATATCTATTGTGCAAAGGGATATTTCAGCAGATATGAAGCTGATTTGTAATAATCAACATTATGGGCTCTAACAATTTATGTAATTTGTCCATGAACTGGATTCGGTGTATCATAGAGATTATCAGGGTGCTTGTTTTATGCCTATGTGCCATTGAATGCAACAGGGGCTGCTGGAAGAGTGGTTGTGCATCCAGCTCGTCATCTCCACAGACACAAGCACTCTTTTATGCTTGAAAGAGCTATAAGCAAAGCTGGAGATATATATCATGGGGTTTTGACTCTAGTAAGGAAGCATGACATGTATTACTTAGTTGAAAACCTAGATTTTGAAAGGTTGCTGAATACTTAGGAAAACTTTTCTATGGGGTGGGGGTAGAGGCAGTTGCTGAGGAGTTTTAGAGGGACATCTCGCAGAGGGATTTGGGCCCCTCTTGAGAGAGTGACAAAGCTCCAGGAAAAGAGAGTACTGTTGTGTTAAGCATCTCATTTTTCTCTTGTATTTTTTATTTTGAATAACTCTGGTTTAGAAAGTCAGTCTGGTTTCTTGACTGCCATTGTCAACAGCACCTAAAACCACAGACACAGAAAGTAAGTCAGGCTACTGAGGCAGTAACGTGTAATGAGGCAGGGATACAAGATGCCTCCTTGCCTGGTGCCACTTCAAGGGTGTAGATGTAGGTTAAGGTCTGAGCAGATGCAGCTGGAAGGCAGGAAGGATAAGAGCTGCAGTTAGCCCAGGAGCTGTGACCAAGGCCCTCTTCATCATAGCCTCAAGTTACAAGCCAAATGGCTTCTGGTATGAGCTGCTGGTGCCTTGTGTGAGGAAACGGTTTTGTTAAAAGTGGTGGGTTTAAATGGGTAGCCAAAACCTCCGTAGCACTATTTCCAAAAGAGCTGATCTGAGAGCAAGAGAAAGAAGGGTTCATTTTCAAAATTGTCATGTGTGGTTTCCATCTCTCTCTTTTAGGTATCTGTCATCATTTACTGGTTAAGACTTAATACCTGAAGGAGAATATAACTCTCCGCTCCTTGCCAGAGCTCAGAAAGCAAACATTACTGCTATTTTTTTTTAACCACAGACAGCAAATCTTTCAGAGCAGTTTCCCCAGCATCCTGACCCCCTTTCTCCTCTCCCCAGCATCCCTTCCGCAGTGGGGCCACTGGAGCAGTTTATGTTGTTACATGGAGCCAGGCCTCCTTGTCCCCAGCAGCAGCACGGCACAGGGGATCAGAGCCATGCTGTGACCTCCTCACCAGGAGAACACAGGCCAATGAGCTTCAACAGCACCCCGGGGAAGGCAGGTTCACCCCACAGCTCTGTAATGAGGCCAGCAGGTCTCCATCAGCACACTTTCTCCCCACTCCTAGCACATGAGATAATAGCAAACTTCTTGACCTCAAAGTTTATCAGCCAGTCAGCAAGCTTAAAGGTATTACCACAATGCATCCCTCAAATCTTAATGAGCAATCTAGTCCAAGTTACCTGTCATGTATGAATCAACGAAGCAATTTCATTGGCGACCAAGCACTTTATTTCTTTTTTGCGGGTTGGAAGTAAGTCCCTCTTGATTGAGGCTGAAGTCATATATGTCAATCAGTCTCCCAGCCAAATCCTCTGTGAAATGTGAATTCTGGTGCCCTGTTACATACAGTTTCCATCTGCTGAACCATCAAGACTACAAGTTGTCATGGGAAGCCTCCCATGATAAGGCAGGCCAAGAGCAGCAATGCTTCAGCCCATGGAAACTTAAAACAGTGGGCAAGAGTGATTTTTAAAAAGTGCCTTTAAAGGTTGGGGGTTTCTCCCCTTGCACAAAGGTTCTGATGCACTTTAATCAGACAGCTACACAGATACTTTAGCCCAACAAAATTATGAATGGCATGGGAAGGCTGTAGGCAATCACAATTTTATTTCTAGGTCTGTGCAACCAGTGGTAAGGAGCTTACTGCATGTTGATTTTAAACAGTTCCCAGTCCCCTCTCACTGTAAAATGAGCTTAAGACAAGTCCACTCATAGTTTCTGCTGTCCTGCAAATTCAAACCATGTTGTTGAGTTCTGGACTCTCATTTGGGTTTTAGTATCTCAAATGGTTTGCTTCTAGCAATATAAAAAGAAATTCTTAGCACCCAAAACTGCAGATACCTGACCAAAAAAGCATCAAACCAACTCAGACTACTGGAATCAATGTCTCTTTTCCCAAATACAGTCCTTTATTTCTCAGCTTCTTAAGTCATAGTGACATGGAATAAGAATCTTGCTCTGGAATGTTGAATGGCAAATCATTGAGGTGGTGAGTTGTGCAGACTCTATAGTAACAAATGCAATAGTTGACCATACCCACTTTGTGTTAGTATTGTGCTGCACCTCATTTCAGTTCCAGAAATTCTGAAATTTTATCTTAATTTTGACTGGTGGGGTTTGTTGCCACTTTACCACTCCTATTATTTACATCAAGTGGATGCTGAGCTCTCTCCCTGCAATGCTGACAATTAGTTCAGTGCTATATATTTTGCACTTAACTGAATTCCATACCTCTCTAACAAGGCTGCTGATCTCATCCCGCTGCCATAACCTCCTTGAGAGGAAATATCATTGGAAGAATGTTTTCTGCCTTATATGAGCTGCTGAAACCAATTAAAACATTGAGGAACCTATAGTTGAACAAATATCAGTGCAAATACAAGAAGAATGGAGTGGTAGTTTTCAGCCAGTTTTATGGAAAGTCAATAGGTATCCAGAGGTCCAATTACAGGAAATATTTTTGCAATATGAAACAAAATTATAAGAAACAGAGAAGTAGATGAGAATGTTATAGGCGCCTAGCATGCTTTTGGTCCTGGCATAATGAATTAATTAAGAAGAATCAGTAGTAGTAAAGAAGAAATTCTGCTGTGAGTTGCACGTCTTTAAATCTGGCATAATTTCATAGACTTCACAGAAATCATGCTGGATATAAAAGTGAGAAACATGGAAAACCCTCACCACTACAAGCCAAAATTTATTGTCCCTTTTGGCCTAAGGTCCACCTCCCCCTGCCTATTTAGCACAGTTCAGGGGCTGGTTTGGAGGCCAGTGCCCCCAGTTAATAGGGAGCAGCGAGATAAAGGGTAGCATTTTATTCCCATTCAGCTACTTCTGGGTGTCTGAGAAACGAGGCAGCTTCTTTCCATCAACTCTGTGTTTCAAAAAGAGCAAGGAGGCAGTCTGCTGTTCCTCTCCTAGATTCATTTTGGGCTGTGTAGTCTCCTTGGCTTTATGCTTCTGCAACTTCCCTCTGTTTTCTGGCAGGCAACCTGCCAACAAGCCCCGTCTGCAGCACCCATGGAGCAGCAGCATCACCCTGCCCCATCTACTTGCTGTTTGCCTCACCAGCACCCGAAAAGGGCTTGTTTGCTGTTTAGTCTCCCAGTTGCACACCTCCAGTGCTGCCAAGTGTGCTTTGGTGAAACCTACCCAGCCGTTCATTTGAATACTTGTCAAACAGGAAACTGCTGCTGGAAAGTTGAGCGCTGTTTTATATTTAAACAAATAGTGGGAAAGGGGTTGAGTGTCACTTTGCGATGTAGTGGAAAATCCGAATGACTCGTGTTATATCCCACAAGTACCCTCTTGAAAACAAACCTGAAAGGCTGCAAAGGACCCTGCTCAAATCTGTAAGCTTTTGGGTTGGTAGCGGCAGAGAAAGGGTTAACTCGTGCAGTTCTTTCACTGTGGATGTAGGCGTTCAGGAAAAGTGATGCACACAATGGTGTAGCATTGGTGTTTCCCTTGTGATTAAAGGAAAGTAGTTATTAAGGTCAACCATACTTATTTTTGGCTGCTGTGGAGACTCTTTCAGCCTGAACACTCCTAAGGAGTGTACTTAAGGTCAAGAAAGTTGCATATTTTGTGAGTGAAGTAAACAAGGAAAGCAAGAAATGTTGGTGTGTTGAGTACCTCCTCATATTAACTGTGGAATATCAAGGCTTAAGATTCTGATTTAGCCTCTGTCTCCTGCAAAGTTGGGCATCAGTACTGTCAGGGATGCTGGTGAGGTCAGCTGGAGCTGTGGTGTCTCCAGAAAGTTTGAGGCATCCAGGGGGATGCCAGGTTACTGAGGTGTGGGAAGCTCAGAGATGCAGCCAAAGTGCGGGTGGGTCAGGGTTGTTTGGGTCTTCTGGTGTTCTGGGAGGGCGTTGCTTCGCACCTGGTGGGGTATTTTTGCCAGGTCATTCTGTTCTGCAAGAAGTTTTTGACTCCTCTTTGCTTATGCTTTGATAGACCATTCATCTGTAGAAAGTGCATGAACTCTTGGAAAACAGCAGACCTTTTCCTCCTCTGCCACCCAGTGATGGTGTGATAGCTACCACGGTGACACAGTGTCTAGTCCACCCACTGCAGGCTCACTCCTTGACAGTGACAGTCGTGGTAGTTTACACAGCTGACTACACCTGCCAAACTTCACAGCATAGCCAGGAGGGCTTTCCTGAGAATGCATTTAAAAATTAGGCTATCACAGAGACACATATTAAAGCAAGAGCTGGAGAGACTCTTCTGTTTTTTCCGGAGCGACCAGAATGGTGAGCAGCTCCGGTCGGCTTCCCAAATATATCACAGTGTTTTTTCTTGTGGCCATCACACAGTAATTTTCTAGTGGTCATCACACTTCATTCTTCATGCTCTCCTATTTGCCTCTCTCACTTCATGTTGACGAGTGCTGTGTAAGCTACCTTACTATTAATAGAAAAACTATGTTATATTTTTATATATATATATATCTCATGCATATTCAAATTAGCATTTGAATTCTTACTTATGATTTATGCTCTGTAAATGAAGATAGTTATTGGTGGTCCCACGCCAAGAGAATACTTTTAATTCTAATCATTTTCTTGTGACTCTTTCTAATAATTCTCTTTTTGTGCTTAGGCACGTACTGGCATTACAATATTTTGGAAGGATGCCCTTTTTTCTTCAGTCTTAAAAGTCCTCTCCATTTAAAATTTAATATATTCTTGTCTGCTGGCGTGCTAGACCGAGCTCAGAAATTCATTGCAAACTATGGCTGAGTTCTTTCTCCCATGAATGCTTTAAAACACCAAGGCAAAAAAAAAAAAAACCAAAACCAAACCCAAACTTCTTCTGGTCTTGTAAATCCAGCCTGAAAAGCAGGCAAAATCATTCCCTGTGCAGTGCGTAAAGATGCTGGAGAAATTTGTTGGTGGCCAGGTAATGCCTGTGACTGCTGACAGTGTGCTTCCTCCTGCTGGCAGCCCGAGCAAGCAATATTATTCTAAGGTGAGATATTTTTTTTAAAGTTCTTGTTGCTTTCCTGACTGCCACCTCTACTTATTTTCACTCATTCCCTTCCCCTTGCGGAGCCCACCCTGATCCCAAGATAGGCAGGTGAGGTAATGCAGCTGCGTTTCACTGCCGAGACCCAAGAGGGTAGTGGTTTGGGGGGATTTTTTTTTCCCTTTTTTTGGTAAGATTTTGCCAAAACAGAAAGTCAGAATTAGTGCATACAAAACACATCTAAACAATGGAACACATACAAATGAGAGTACCCACCCACAACGCCTAATACATAACCGGTGAGTCATGCCCGGAGCCCAGTGTGAGAAATCTGTGTAGGTGGGTTTTATTTAGTTTTCTTTTTGATTGCAGTTGTGCTCCTCTCTAGCTAATAATTATTGCACTCTGAACTAATAAACATAAGTATCCGAGCTCTCCAACACGCCCAGGTGGTAAATATTTCATTTGTTAGACTTAAAATTTGATCCCAGTGGAAATGCAAATGAATTGTGTTTTAGGACCCTAAACCCCTTGCTGCACATCAGAGTTGAGGGATTAAAAGCCAGATACTAAACCACTGCCATGAACCCAGCTCAAGGTAGTAGTGACCAAACCAGCCACCCTTGGCAAGTTATTCAATCCAGCTATGCAAAATATGAAATGAAATGAAGAGCGATAGTCTCCAGTGGATAAAAGGACACATCACAAAGATCACCGGCAGCACTGGCTTCTTTCTTCTTTCGGCTCAGCAGAGATGCTAAAGGTTTCCAAAAGTGTGGAGTCTGAGCTGCCTTCTCACGCCCAGCCATGGTCCCTCCAGGTCAGGGCTGGGTCTGGCTGCACCGGGAAGCGCACGATGCCGCTCCCTCCTCTCTGATCAGCCTCTGATAAACAGGGAGAAGCCCAGTCCACAGAGACATGGGCTTGGCACTTTTCCTGAGCCCTGCACTTCGGAAACCAGAGCAGTGAAAGAGCCCTTAGAAGCCTAAACTGTTCGTAAGTGCAGTTTGACTTTTAGTGATTTCATTTTAATTACTCTGAGAAACCGATTTTTCTAAGCTCCACAATAATGTGTGTTTTTACATTATTTAAAACAAGTGAGTTTTCTAACCAGCCTCCGAGGGCCTCAAAAGGTTCCTGCGTTGTAATTGCTGCTGGGTGTCTCAATGGCACAGACATCTGAGGTTTTCCAGAACATCTCAGTGGACACTGGCTGTAATTTAGTAGCCATGAGTGTTGCTTGACGTCACAGTTGCAGCAGAAGTTGTAAGAAAGCAATATAGTTCTAAGGTGAGATTTGTTGGGTGTTTTTTTTTAAAGTGCTAGTTTCTTGCCTGACTGCCACCTCTACTGATTTTTGTTGCCATCAATGGTCAAGTAATTATAACTTTTTAGGACAATAAGGCACTTTTGAAAATCCTGTCCTTAATTTACTACTTCTGTAAGTGCCTCCCCTTCCTTTCTTTTTTACTTCTAATGTTTCCACATCCTTTCTCTCCATCTCTACTTCAGCATCATCCTTGCCTTTGATCTTTACATATCCTCTTTTCTTCTTACTGTCTTTCATGGTACTCTTCCAGGGTGGTTTTCTTCTTGCCCTCATTATTGCCTATAAACAATAAGGTGGCTTATTGTGACCTATCTTCGTGTTGTGACAAGCCACAAAAATCAATACTTCTCTGCCTGAGTTGGGGCCACCTTCTTTTCATGTCCTTGCTTAACCTTACCCTTCTGATCTTATTTTATTGTTCATTTGACCGTTGACAGAGTCATGGAGAGCAATGCATAGCAAAGAAGATTTAATTCTAGAGTAATTCTAAAAGTATAGTTGCTTTCTCAACCACCACTTATTTCAGGAAGCTTTGTGAATGGATAGACTTGCTCATGTCTACAGTATTCAGTGAGATCAGGCTCAGCTCAGTGTTTTCTGAGCCATGGAAATGCCCCTGCCAGATACACAGACAGTGTTGAGGACCCCCGCAGTTCATGCTTAAGGTCTTGGTGAGAACAGCCCAACTTATCTTCTGGTATGGCAAATGCTGAATGGTATGAGTCACTTAGACCCCTGACACACTGCAAAAATGCACATTAGAGGGAAACCTTTACTCAGTCTCTCGGGTTCATGCAGCTTTCCTTTCTTCCATCCTGAACAGGAACACAGCCAAGGATGATGAGTGTTTCCACACAGAGTCTCCTCAAATCGCGGTCCAGACTCCACAGTTTTGGAATGGACTATAAATTATCCTCTACCACCCAGCCCAAAGCAGACACCACAGCAAGGAACTTGGATGCTAGGTCTTTCAGTTCCCCATGAGATTTTGGTATTCCAGAAGGATTAAAATTCTTCCAAAGCGGATGTCTTGCATAGCCATTGCTCTGTGTGTCCTCAAACACTTCTTCAGAGCATATGAGTTTGATGGCAATCTGATAACTCATTACAAGTTATGGAAGCTTCCTTTCATTTGGATACCTTTCACAGCCAGTCTCAACCGTTTCCTTCTGCATTTTGTTCCCTTATTCCACTGTAAGCGTTGTGCATTTTTCAGTCTTTTCTTGAAGAGAAGTGAGGCTCGAAGGAAGATAAACTCTTGGCAGCTTTCTCTGCCATGATAGACAGCGCTTCTGTGTGCTCATGCAGCTTGTTTACTGATGACCTGCTACACTCTGCACGTTCAGAGCTCTATCTGTCATAAAAGCAGAAAAATAACATCTCTGTCATACTGAAAACTTTAATTTTATTTTGTTTTTTACTCTTGTTTGCTTGGAGAGGAGAAAAAGCTAGTGGTCCTGGGAAAGCAGAACAGCTTAGAACAAAAACCCTCATACGACTACATGTGCCAGATGTAGTCCACAAGTAGCTCCGTTATTATTAGTTGTCCTCTCTGTAACCTCTCCCTCTTGTGCATAGAGGAGTGCTTGCAGGCACCTGCTTCTTTGAGAACAGCAGGTAATTTAGCCTCCGTGGTAGTTATAAGCAGCTCTTCAGCCACTAAGTGGGGACTTACGGTCCCAAGAGCCAACCCCATCTGGAGCACAGTTCTCCTTAAAATAAGGTGATAAGTTTAATGCACGGTGTATTAGACAGAAGAAAAGAAAAAAGTACCTTTTTTCCCCCCACATCCCATGTTTTCCAACTGTCCACAGAAGCAAATGCAGGGAATAGGGCTCAATGAGATTATGGAGTGCTACCAAACTGTTCCAGTGAAGTGTTTTCCAGATGTGCTGAACGAGACTTTCATTTCCATGAGCTGATTATACCGAGTTCAGCAGGTTGTTAAGGTTCAGCTACTACAAATACAAAAGTTAATGGCAGTTTTGCCATTGATGTACAGGGAAACAGAGTAGGTCCTGTACTTACAAGCCTGCTTTCAGCCTGTCCAGCAACATTACTGAGGTTTGAAAGTGGTTTGTCACCCGAATAACCATCTGCCTGAATCCAGCCTACAGGGATGGGATACCTCTGGTGTAATGTCACAACTGGAGATGTTGGTTTAATGTCACACATGAGAACACTAGTGAGACACGGGGCCTCAAGGCCAGTAGTGTGGGTCTCACTGATGTGGTGTAGCTCCTCAAAACAGCAGTCAGCTAAATAGAAATAAGCAGCACTGAGCACCTGTCTATACTGCAATGTCTGAAAATACGGTGTGCAGGAAAGGACTTGCCATTTTAGTAATGTCACTTGGGGTATGGGATTAAATCCCTCTCTGTGGACAAATACAGCTGGACCATCCATATACATTTTCAGTCTATCCTCTCCCAAACCATCCCTTCATCTTCTGCACCCTCCAAACCTCTTGGTCTTTCTTGTAGCCTGCTCTTCACTGCTGTTCTCACCTGTTGTTTTAACCTTCTCAAACCCTGCTTGGAGCCAGTTGTTTCCACTGTGATGGCTGCTGGAAGGGACAAGCAGAGTTTTCTTGCCCTCTCTTCGCTGATGCCTCTTTTGCTCCATCCCAGCTGCCAGGTTTGACTATTGACCTTGCTAAGGCTGCAGGACCACCAAATACTTCCCACACCAGTTCACTGGCAGCAGAATAGATGTCCCTCAGGTGTTTCAGCTCTTTTAACTTTTTGCTAGAGGAAATCCTGTACTCTGGCCCTGTACTCCATCCCTTTCTGGGACAGCTTGGTGTGATATATTTAGCTAGTTTTTTAAATTGCATGAGCTTCCAAAGGGACATAAAGTCTAAAGTCAAGTAATGCTACTCTGCAATCCATCACTGTTTAGTGTTTAGGACTTCTAGGCAGCATAATAAGTATAAGTCCAGTGGGGTTATTCAGTTTGTGTCTCTCTGGGGCTGTTTTTAGGAGTTGAGCCAAAGTCCCAGTCACAGGATCAAGGCAGTGATTTAATTTTATTTTGGTTCAAGGTCCTGATGTTCAAGGTTCAAGGACTTGGAAATAAGGAAAAGGCACAAACTGAGGTAGGATCACTCTGTGAGAGGCTTGGTATCCTTTATCAGTGAAGTGCAGCCCAAGAGAAAAATCCCATCAGCTTTGTGGTCCCAAATTAAGATTTCACATCAGGCTACCTCAGCCAGCTACATTTACACCTCTCACACTTGTGCTGCATGAAGTGGCCTACCTCGGTTTGCCCCTTGTCTCTTATGATATCTCAGAAGTTTTAGAAAATACATTATCTTCTAGGGTTTTTCCTCATAAAAATATCTTTTTCTCCTGTTAACTAAACTTCCTGGTGTCTCTCCCATAACCCAAGTTAAAATATGAAACAAGTCACAAACACTTCCTTGAAATTTTACCTGATAATTTGCTCCAAGTGGTACTTCATTCTCCACTGGCTACTTCAATGTCAATTTCTCTAGACAATCAATCTCAGATGGTGGTGATAGATCTTGGATAAAACGCCACAAAAATTACATTCTCATCTTTTTATTATTTTGTTTGTTTGCTTGCTTGCTTGCTTCCTTGTTTTCATGGCTGCTGCTTTCCAAAATGATTATTCTTCTAAAACAATGGGGAGAAATGACAGCTTGGGTAACCACTGAGGACTGGAAGTTTCCCCACTTTGACAGAGCCCCCATTCTCCATATTCAGTGGGATTTTAATCATGAAATACAGGCTCAGGCATGCAAAGAAATGTAAATATGGGCTTGATTCTGCCATTAGGCCAACACTCACATTGGCCTGAAATGAATTTTCACCTGCAGAAAAGCTATAGGTTTTCATTCTGTGCGTAAAACGCACACACAACAGCCCTTTCTTCCTCTTATTTAATTCAAACTAACACAGTGGTCTGGGTTCCTTTTATCTGGAATTCAGATTTTCACATACTTTTCAAAGGAAATACTTAAGACCACCCTAGGTAGACCTCCAATATACTACGGATCCTGTAAGAAGTATTTATCTCAGCCATGGTTTGGTTGTTATAACGATAATCAGACAGAGCAGCACTGTGCAGAAACAGTTGCTAAATAAAAAAGAATGGGTGGTGCCCTGTTTGGCATCCATGCAGCAAGTGATGTGTGATTTATTATTAGCAAGACAAACACAAGAGGAAATTGTCATCCCAAGGAGTCTCGTTCTATGGGTTTTGTCAGTAGTTTTACTTGCTGATGCTCCCATGGTCTGGAGGGGTCTGCAACTTCAAATCCTGGAGGCATTTTGCTTGCGCTATGATGAGTGACCAAAGTGCCCCAGGGAATGTGGAACAGAGAGTTTCTTCCCACCACAGCCCTGCTCAGAGTGGTTTTTCTCTCAAAAATTGGTAATCAGCACTTCATGGTAGTGTGACTGCACGCAAGGAGAGCATGGAAGTGTGCTTTCTGGGCTATATTATTTCCTTCTGTGCACCATGTAGGAGAATTCAGTCCACCCCCACGTTAGATAAAATGGGCTTATTAAAATTCCTGTTAACATTTATGGTAAACTTCCTACTGATTTAAATGGGATGTGGATCAAGCACGGGAGGCAAAAGGATCTGGAACCAGCAGTAATGTGATCATGCATTTTTTGTTTGTGTGCATGCATGCAAATCCAAGCCAGCAGAGGGGATTGTTAGTGGCAGCAGATTAGCTCAAGCTTTACTGACAGATGAAATATAGAAGTAGAATCCTGTGGCGATGAGTGTTGTTGAAAACTTTGAGACAGGCAGGATGAAAGAAAACACAAATGTAGAAAAACAGTCTTGGTCTGTGTGATTACTGAATATGTGTTAAGAGCAACCACAGAGCGCTGGAGACCAGAGCTGACCCAAAGTTGAAGAGCAAAAAAACACAGAGGCATGGACAAAAGCCATAAATCACTCTTGACAGACCTATCATTAGGTCTGTAGGAAAGACCACCTAGAAGGCCAGAGGGAGGGACTTAGCGAGGCTCTGTCTTCTGCTGGAAAGCATTATGGCTGGAGATATGCTGCTTGCTGTAGAACTGCAGCGATTTTGAACACTGAAAACAGTGCTTCTTTCCAGTTGGTGTTAAGTAGTGTTTCCCATGTGATAGCAGAACTATTTAATCTACTAGATTGGCCTGTCATAACCCAAGAGCGAAGAGTTATGAGGTCATTTCATTATCACTTCAGTACTAAACTGTCTTGATGAGCCAGTAAAAAAAAATACTAGATGTGTTTTCTCGCATCTTGAAAACATCATGTTTCTTTTTCTTTCAAGGAGTTGTTATGAAGTCTAGTACAGATAAGAGTTCTCCCTGATGGGAATAAAACAACTTAGTTAAATCATGTATCTCAGCAGCATTTAAACAGGGCATTTTGGTGGAGAGGGGGAGAAAGAGAGATTCTGCCTTTTCTCCCAGTGGCAAAGAGTGTATCTGACAAAAATGTATTTCTCTTTTGCTTTCCGTATGTCAAAGAGATGTTTATTGTCAGCTCAGTTTGTTTATTTGCTTATTTCACTGGGAGGAGGAACCATTTATTAAAATGTTCACTTAGAGGAATTCAAACTATTGTAACTTGTTTACAAATGGCCAACTGACAACTGGCCATACTTAAATTTCATTAACCATCCTAATACAACATACTAGAGTGTGTGAGGAGACTATCAAACACAGGCTACTGCTGGTCTCTCTTCTTGAGGTGGCCAATAAACCTTATGCTGGTTTTTTTCATAATTCTTGAAGGTGGACTAAGCCTACACAGGGATATCATACCTCTCTCTAAAGAAGAGAACAAACTGCAAAATGCAGCCAAGGGAGCGTCAGGCTGAATGTTAATCTGTTGTCTGAAAAGTTTAATGAGATTCCTGGTGTGTGGGTCATACTTAATTCCTGGCAACAAAGTACTCCAGGCTGGGCTCTGTATGATTAAGCTAAGTGATGCTGAGCACGGGTGCACAGCAGAGGCTGAGGCAGAGCTGAATAATTCCAGCATCCTCATCTGTGCATTACTCAGCAATGCCAGAGCCTCGTACTAACTCCGACCTGAGAGCATAAGGTGGTGAATTCTGGCTTTCTGAAGCATCAGACTATCTGCTTCCTGACCAGTTTTTCACTGTACTAACTTCTCATTTCACAGCTTCAAAAAAGGAAATGCATGTGACACGTGCACCCAGCAGGTTTTTTTCTAGCACTACTAAGTATAACGAGATTTTAAGGACAGAGTTTTATAACAAGGAGATAGTACTTTTACATTTCTTTCACCACACAGGCATTGAGGGCTCGATTCAAAATCAAACATAAACTTCCCAGTCGGTGCCAAGCCCCATGCCACTGCTGCAGTTCAAGTGCTAATGCTGTCCCACCTAACTAATTTAAAGGTACCTCAGGTGTTGCTGTGCTACACCAGCCATCCAGAGAGAGGTTAAATGACTGGCAGTTTTTCATGCAGGAATAAAACTGCATCCTGCAGTCTATAACAATCCATTTAGCATCAGTTCTGCTCTTGCCACTGACTCCTGCTAAAACCGAGACACTGGATTAGATGAAAAATCTCGTCAATACACTAAGAAAGAAACAATGGATAATCTGAAGAGTAGACTAAAACAATTTCCAGTTTACAAAGACAAATCAATACGTGAAGCAGCTTCTGGTTTTGTCCCTCAGTGCTTAGCATAATGATAGTATAATCTTGGAGAAAAATGGGCAAAATGCACTAGCTAGGAGGTTGTGATAGCATGAAAGAGAGAACAAGAAAGGCAGTTTAGGCCTGGAGACCAGTGGACCAGGGTGGTTTTTCTTCACCTCTGTCCCTCATCTACTGTGTGATCCTAAACAAGTTGCCTCTCTGTGCTATCTGCTTGGGAAAAAAAAATTGATAAAAGCCTCGTTTCAGACATACAGAAACACATTAAAAGGAGCTCTACAAGCAAAATTGGTAGTTTATTTAAAGTATTTTAAAACTTTTATCCAGTTTGCTGCTGTGTAAGTTTAATTGTGTCTGTCTCCAACACTGAAAAGCCCCATTTCTTTTTGATCAAAGGTGAAATTGTTTTCTCATTACAACAGTCCTTGAATTTAATCAGGAGTTATTTTTTCCATTTCCTATTAGTATTCCTTTAAAGTAAATGGTAGGTTTTGTTTGTTCTAGGGTTTGCATCCATCCCTCTCTATCAAAGCAGCAATATGAGCTGGGGAAGGACTGCTGTGACTGGGGCAGCTTACAATGCTTTTCCATAGCACGTTATTCCTTGGATCAGATGAAACCCTCCTGTTGTTCCGTGAAACTTGTACCTAAAGTCACAGTTTACACATGACAAATCCCCTGTCATATGGACAATGGTTCAGCGTTTCCTCCGAGTTTCACGGATGCTTGGAAAATAGGATTTACCTATATGGCATATTTGAGGGCAATAGGATCTCCTTGGCTGCTCCACACCATCTGCAGTGATCCTTAGGGATCACACACCTGACCTGGGCAGCAGTAGGACCTCAGCACTGACATTGGCCTATATCTGAGTGGAAAGGAGCTCCTTGGACACCAAGTCAATTCACTTCTCGTAGCAGCTACCTCTCATAATCCCTTTAATATCTTTGCTGGGGTCCAAATGGTGGTGGTGAATGGAGTCAAATCCAGTTGATGGCTGGTCATAGGTTGTGTCCCCCAGGGCTCGGTATTAGGACCAGTTCTCTTTAATATCTTTATCAGTGACCTGGGCAAGAGAGTCGAGTGCACTCTCAGTTTGCAGATGACACCAAGTTAGGCAGGAGTGCTGACCTGCTTGAGGGTGGAATGGCTCTATGCAGGGATCTGGACCGGCTGAAAAATGAATACTAGGCAGTGAAAAACACCTCTAGCAAGTACCTGGGCAAAGCTCTTCTTTCACCGTAAATGTGAAGCATTTTATTCTATTTGTAGCCTAGACTTCAATATCTTAGAGAGAAAAAAAATCTTTTTTTTCCCCCCTCTTCTGCTCTCAGAGGGTCAGTTTGATGTCCTGTGTGCCACCTTTGCTTCCCAGATACTTGACCTACCACATTAACCCTGCAGCTCAGTTTTCCACTCCGGGAAGCCAAAGGGACACACATTGATGTGGCATTTGGGCGTAGTGGGCTCTCCTGCCTAAACTATTTGTGGCTCCAGCATTCTTGAACCACGTGAGCTTTTCCAGGCTCCTGCCAGGAGCCTTTAGACAATCCCTTCCTGGATCTGCATTCACCATTTCTGTTACCTTCCCTCACCCACACCCCTCTGTCATTTATATATGTTGTGAGACTGCCAGCTGAAAGCCTTTATTGCTGATGTTTATCTTTGTGTACTGATTGTTGTTCTCCCCTCGTGTAATTTTATTGTTTTTCTATCCTTAACGCCTGTTATTTGTTGGCAAAGGAAAGCTACTGAAAGAGCAAATAGAAGCACTCTAGCACGGAGAAGTGAGCCATGAAAAGAGGGGTTGGACAGAGCCTCTTGTTTACAATGGTTTGCAGTAATTTGAAGTGAAAAAGAGCATTTTTCCCATTGCTCTTTTTCAAAAGCCCATCTCAGCAAGGAGCTGGGTGAGGATGCAGTGGGCCCTACGGGCTGTGGGGCCGGGGGTGGCCCTGGCACCGGCTGCACTTGGTGGGATGGGGGCATCCAGGGGTGACAACACGCCCCAGCCTCCTGGTGCATGTTTTTTAGCTAATGCTTTAACACGCGGGTTTGCTCGCTACTTACTTCCATGTGTAAGAATGGCTTGGATTCAGAAATCAACTCCCAGCAATTTGCTCATGAGGTCTGACCTCCAGAAAGTCATCAAGGCCAAAAAGGAGAGAAACTGAGGGCATGGGATAACGCAGCGCCTGGCAGAATGGGAAAACATACTGCCACACAGTTGAGGCTGGTGTTTCTGGTAAGGAATGACAGGCACAAAACCTCGTTGTGGATTTTCATTTTAACAGCTTTTGAACAGCCATAGGGTGCAATGTTTGAACCCAAACCTGACCTTCCTTGAAGTTTTGTTGGTCTAAGACCATCTTTGATGTCTAAACCCTCATTGATGTTTTGTTCACAAATTTTGGTTTAATCTCCTCACCGCTGATCACTCCAGCCATAACCAATAAATCCTGTCAGCATATATATGCTTAACTAACTGCAACCACATATGCTGACCCACTGTTTGCAGCAAGATCATCAGAGCACGTTGCAGGTTTGACACACTGGTGGATCAGAGAGTTTATTGCAGAAGTGGTGGAAGACAGAAGAAGAAATTTAGAAAAGGGTACTGGAAATTATTATGCAGCGACAGACAGTGTTAAACTGTTTTGTTTCCTGTTTATACCATGAGCTTTAGCCAGCTGCTAATGTAAACATTCAGGCATACCCTCAGGCCATGGACAAAAAGAGATGGAAATTATTTTATATCAATGAAGGCGATACGTTTCCAGTAAAATTCCTGATCTTGTTCTCTGTTCTCTGGAAGGCAAATTTCAGAACGAGGGGTAACATCACAGCAGAGAGTACTGAACCTTAAAGTTGTCAGTAGTGGCTTAGTTGTCTAGAGAACTCTTGCTCTGGCTCATCCCACGATTTCCTGCTCTGGTTAGGCTTTTTATTTTCTAACATTTTTACTCATCAACTTTATTCTGAACCCCTTATGCTCTTGCAGTGAATGAAGCAGAAGCCCTGAAAAAGTCTATTTGCTCTTAACAATGCATTTAAGTACAGGATTGATATTGAGCATATTAGTCATTTCATGTGTAACAGTACATCAGCTTAAGAAGTCTTGGCTATCATTCAGCAACATATCTGTCTGTATTCAGCAAAACATTTAAGCATGTACTTTAAATTCCACGGACTTCAATAAGATTTAAACCTGTACTTAGGAACCTAAACATTTAGTTAGGTTTTTTTACCCCGCTTTTCACAGCAGGAATGACTTACTTAGCCTTTTAGTAATTTAAGATGGAAAAGACCATATAGTTCATCATAGTCCGTCCCCATGCAGGCACGTGAGAGATTAAATGGGTAGGAGACACAGAGCTAAGATCCAGAGTGAACTCACCTTTATTTCACTGTGCTCCAGGGGCAGGAGTCTGAAGCATCTCTTCCTGAGTCTTCAAGTCATCTTTTCATCATCCAAACACCCCATTTATCAGAAGGCTTCATGTGTCTCCCAAGACCTTGATATAAGCAGAATTTTATTGTCAAAGCCATTTGAAGTTGAAGAGAAGCCATTTCTCACTTTTTTAATAAATAGAGATACTGTTTATATGAATAAAAGTGAAAAGTACTTTCCCTAGATACTTTTGAAGCTTCCAAAAATAGTCCTAACTCTCAGCCAAAGTTACTGTTGCTGAGCTTCCCCAGGAGAACATCAGTACATGGTACTGCTGTGTGAAATATTCTCACTGCCAGTTAAACTGGTGAGAAATCACGTTTTGGTGGTTTTGTAATAAAACAAAATATTTTGTGGCCTGGCCCCTAATTCTTGGCTTATTTCTAAAGAAACAAAAGGCTATTTCCATAGCTACGAAAATAGGGAAACATCTCTGTAAAAAAATTAGGCTGCAGTCTAAAGCTGAGAAATTTCACAATTTTGCCCATAGTTAAACAGTGATTCAGTCTGCAAATAGAGAACGTTGCTCTGTTTGCAGTAAAACACTGTGCTGTTTTAAAGATGTGTTTTCCTCTTGATCAGGTTTGAGATGTGTAGGTGGGCAGTCTTCACACGAGTGAACCATGCTCTGCTGCAGAACCTATTCCTGCAAGGTGCAAGGTGCTCTCAGGTCCCGGTGGCTGTAGGAGGAGTCACACAAAATCTCATTTTTTTTGCATTTTTTCCACTTTTTCTCATTCTTTTGTTTTGTATCACAAAGAGCTAGATGCGGGGCTTGCTTCTGCATGCCTTACCTACCTGAGTAGTCCCACAGGGCAACCAGGTAACAGAGTAAAAGCCATGGTAATGGGTCTTTTACTTTTGATGTAGCAATAACTGTGAATAGGAGAACCATTGGGACAAACACTAAGGACCAGGGGATGCAGTCAGTGGTACTTGCTTGTTGTTTTCTGGGATGGAGAGTCTCTGTACAAGCTAAGCAGTCTTTTAAGGCTGGGTGTGTATAATGTGGAAAAATATTCAGTAGATCAATATAGTAAAGTCGAAGGAGATCTGCTGGGCACCAGTGTCACTGCCATCAGTTTGTTTTGAACATCATAACTTCTAATAGTCGGCAGTCATTGCTCAAACTAGCTCTGTGTGGCTTTATTTTCAAATATCATGCTGATCCAGTCTCCCTAAAAGACACAGCTTGATGAATGCATGCTCACATATGAACACATAACTATTTGTTAAGCAGGAATTTTAAAAATAGCTAACACATTTTAGTGTTTTAAAGTGGGTCTTTAACATAGTGATATATGCTGTAACATAAATGTTATCAAATCGTAGCAGATTCACGGAGCCTCAGAGCACTGCATAGATCAGCAGTGGTTCCCCTTTAGATCCTTCAAATGATCCAAAGATCTTCTGAAATAATTTCACACTTCAATTCTGCTTCGTCACAAATGGGATTTTGTTGCAGCTGCATCATCATAACTAGGTTCCTGTGCATGCTTCACTTGTCACTGAAGAGAATCCCCTTTTAAGGAGTAGAAATATGCATCATTGCTATCAGTTCCTGCCTTGTACAATGGCCCGAGAATTGTTTTTAACTCTATTTTGACTTCATACTCAGGACTACCCCTCAGCAACATGCATCAGTGCATTTTCTATTAGCACTGAGCATTTTAAAATCTAGTATTATAGCTGAAGTCACACAATTCATTTACTGCCAATGTACAGATGCTCGAATGTACAGTCATTTCTAGCACCCAGGAGGAAAAACCACTGCGTTATAACTGGACTTTACCTTAACTAGCTCAGGTCCTGTTTTTCCACAGGCCAGGTTTGGAACAAGCACTCAGCACACGTCTCTTGTGTCCCATTGGCTTGATACCGACATTTCTCATGGAAGCACAGTAATTAGATTTGCTCTTTAGTACTTTGTAAGGTAAAACAGAGGTTCCACTGAGATGGATATGTCAAGCCTGCAAGTACAGAAAGCCTGCGTCTCAGGTGCTAACTGCAGGCGTATTTTAATCTATTTCAGATATTGCAAGTTTATTTATAAAGTGTGGTGAAACCAGGTAAAACTATGCTAAGCTTTGGAATCATCTCATAAGAGAGAAAAAGCAGATCATCTCTCAGATCAACTTTGTCCAAATTTTAAGGAAAAAGATAGGAGCTCAAGCAGCACATCTGGCAGTTCAGTGCAGCGATGTGCTGAGCCAAGTTGCCCTGCTGGCAGTCTTTGCTATCAGCTGAGCTCCGACTCAAATGCCTCTGCTGATGGTAGTGTGTTTGGAGGAGAGAGCCTGCATCCATAGTTCCAGAGGCCAGCACCAACACCTTGAATCCTGCCGGCAGTCAACACGGCTCGGAGAGCGCTGGTGTTACGTGTTGCCAACTTAAGCTCTGATTAATACGTGACTGTTGCATTCCCTGACTTGCTTCAGGCTGTGAATGATTTCAAGTGATAGCCTAAAGCAAAGCATATTACAGGAGGCTAATCTTGAGGTGACAAGACTGTGAAGAAGCATAGCAAGTTCCATTTACATGATTTGGGTTGGTTTTTTTCTTTTATTCCAGGTGGATGACAAATTGTGGGACATTGAACTGTTGGAACAGGTCCAGCGCAGGGCCACCAAGATGATTAGAGGGCTGGAGCAGCTCTGCTGTGAGGACAGGCTGAGAGAGCTGGGGCTGTTCAGCCTGGAGAAGAGAAGGCTCCGGGGAGACCTGAGAGCAGCCTTCCAGGATCTGAAGGGAGCTNTTCTATGATTCTATGAAACTAAAACGTGTACACACCTTCTGAGCTGCAGCATGTGTGAGTGACGGTAGGTGCAT
Source organism: Thinocorus orbignyianus (assembly GCA_013400375.1). NCBI lineage: Eukaryota > Metazoa > Chordata > Aves > Ciconiiformes > Thinocoridae > Thinocorus > Thinocorus orbignyianus. The sequence continues at coordinate 21,553 of VXBW01005008.1, read as the reverse complement.
GGAAGTGATTTGGTATTAGACATTCTGGGATGGAAACGAGTAGCATTTCATTTTCCTGGAGCTGCTATGAATTGGTTCTGACTGCCTGCGTGTACCTACAGCTTTTTCTTACCTTTTCAACCCAATGTCAAAGGGACTCTGATCCCTACCTCAGGCAACTGGTGAATGTTCTGTTTCATCTTTCCTGTCTCCAAGATGGATGCACAGAGATTTTTGTTTGGGTCCCCAGAGCAGATTGTTGCTGTTGTTCCAGCCAGTGAGTATAGAGAGTCAGAAAACCATAAATTAAGTCCACTCTAATAGATTCGTACGTTGCCCACAGCAGTAGGTGAGTTGTGTATAGAAATGTGCATCTTATGTTACACGCAGCTTTTTTTGGAATATAATGTCCCGCGAATGTTGGCTCGACTCCCGCATTCATCAAAGGCCCCTGACTTTTACAAGATAAATGGGGATTTAAATTCTAGGAAGTAATTTGCTGTGTTGCATGAAAATTAATGAAAATCTTGCTGCTTCAACAGTGGCAGACAGAATGGTGGAAAAAATATTTAGCTCTGGGAGTAATTAATAAACCAAGGGATTTTAATGCATTGGGTAGAACTGAGCCAGAGATTAATTTGGCCCACATTACACATACTCTGTGTAACGGAGGATATTAAGCTCCCTTATAATAGTGTTGTAGGTTTCCTACATGTTCAATATGGGGCTGCAGCAGTTTCCAGAGCTGCACCCACTTCCAGCTGCTCAAGATTGAGCCTTTTGCAGANTAGGGAGAGGTGTCCCTGCCCATGGCAGGGGGGTTGGAACTTGATGATCTTTAAGGTCCCTTCCAACTCTGACCATTCTATGATTCCATTCTATGGTGGCAGAGGCATGGTGTGTCACGTCTGCTTTGTAATGAATTTTGTCTATGGTTTTATGTTCCTCTATAACTCTTTATGGCCAGAATCTTCTGTCCTTTCTAACGATGAGCAGTATCTTGCCTTACTGCTTTCAACAGAGCATTGCACACGGGTGTCACTTCAGGACTGTATAGGTGACAGAGTCTAGTCCTTAAACAGGAACTCCAGTTAATCATGACTTAAACGTCTGTAGAAAAATCTGCAAAATGCCAGATCGTTGCCAAGATCGTTTGCCTTGTTAGAAGTGCGCCGGTCAGAAAGACACACGCTCGTTTGCTCTGGAGACCTGCCCCCCAGTGGCAACACACCCTGGCCAGGCTGGAAGAGAAGGAGGAAAAACAGAGGGAGAAGAAGCAAAAGTCAGTCTTGAGAAAAGCAAAAGGTGATGCCAAAGATCAAGTACGGGAATGTAGCTGTTGCATGGCATGAGGTAAGATGCTTCAGCTATGACTGTACCCATGAACTATTGGCCAAGAAGTCCTATAAAATTACGTGTGGCACATTTTCATAGAATCATAGAATGGTTAGAGCTGGAAGGGACCTTAAAGATCATCAAGTTCCAACCCCCCTGCCATGGGCAGGGACACCTCTCCCTAGAGCATTTTGACCTGGGCCAACTAACACTCTCCCAGACAATTCATAGGCATGTTATCGGGTGTAAACACAGACTAGGAATCATTCCCACTAGGTAATTTGAAAGCTGCCACCCTGTTTTAGCTGAAGTCCTTCACCATCTGTATGGACATAAAATGTGTTTTGCCAGTCATTTCAGTGTCAGGAATTGGGCAGTGGCCCATTTTATTATCATTTTCTGTGAATATGTAATTAGTGTATATTAGTTTTTCCATGTCTATACTAACAGGATGATTGGTATAGACATAACCTCAGAGACCAGCTTGCTTTACTTCATTCATTCTGTATGATAAAAGTAATAATGTTTGTCTACCCACCTGCCTAACAAGGATGTTGTAAGAATTTATTGTCTATTAATGGTAAAACATTGAGGATTTGGGGACAGGAGGACAGGACACACATTATGTAGGACTTATTACTTTTCATCTACCTTTAGCATTGCTTATAAATACACTAGCAGCAGCATTTCCTGCCCAGCACCCAGTATATTTTGTTTTCCCATACTGGGTGAAGGGGAAGACACCTAGTTAAACCTATTAGGCCCTCTAAATGAGAAGCAATTAATTCAATAATCAGCCTCTTTACTCAGCTGGATAACTGCTACAAACCTGAATCTCCCCAAAGCAAGGTTGTGGTATCATGAGTTGGCCTTTGTGATGGACCTAACACGTGGGCCATGGGCAGAAGGACAGGCACATACATATCCTGATACACAGTGAGACCTGCTCATGTAAAGGTCACATAACAAATATTAGCTATACAAAATAACAAGCTGGCTATCAGCTGTCCCTAGGGTCTACATTCTCCAAGACCTTATGAAATCCAGTTGGCAGGGTATAAAAAGCACGTTGTTGCTCCCACAAGTCTCATGCAAAACTTCAGGAAATTGCATTCATGTTTCTTACACCAACACTTACAAATGAGATTCACTTTTGCAGTGCAAGGACACTTAGAAAGACATATTAAAAACTGCTATCCTCATCCACTCTGAGATTTCACAGTATTAAGTTTTGTCTGGAACAGAGAAACCAAGAATATTGGAAAAGCACCAAAAAGAAGAAGACAAGAGAGCAATGTGTTTGCTGAAGATGAGAGAAATAGAAGAGGAGTGAGGCAGCAGCTCAGTCTGTGCAGACAGGCCCAGGAGAAAAGCTCTGGTGTTGCCCTGTGTCAGAGGAGGACAGGGCCTCTCCAGGAGAAAGAAGGCAAGAGGAGCTCTGTGGAGAGCACGGTGTGTGCCCATGCCTGGTGTGGAAGCTGGGGTAGAAAATAGGAGATGTGAACACTCTGGAAAAGGTATCTGAATTTTCTAGTATTGCTGGAGTGCTTGAATGTTCTGTGGGCTTTGCATTATTTTTTTTTTCTTTACCACATCTTATATCTACCTCTACCAGGGCTTAGAGGAAGAGCAAGTTGAGTATTTCCTCTTCTCCACACCCACAGATATCACAGGTAGTGAGAGGAAGAGTCCCTCGTGCAGAAGAGATTATGTAGAGTAGAAGAGACAAGCAGTCTGCTGTGTGTCCCTTCGTTCATCAGTTCAGGGAATTAATGCTTTCACTAATTCAGTAATCATAATTTAACAAATCCCCTAGTGCTGATGCTGCCTTGCTTATGTGTTTATTTTATTCTTTTAATCTAACCTCTTCAGGTAACTTTGATGGTCCAGCAGATGAGTCATGTATATTTCATCACTGGAAAGCACTGTCTGGAAATTATTAATGGTATGATCCTGCTCAGCCTGGTGATTTTTTTCTCTTGCAAAGAAGCAGACACAAAGTCCCCGTATTGCCAAAGATAAGGTAAGGAGCAGTAACAAACCAATGAAGCAGGGAGGAGAGATTCACTCAAACTGCACCAGCTGAGCTGGTGATGCATAGACACTTACATGACCTGAGAAAAGGGTCTTCACCACGTGAAGCTCAGTTAGCATCTGGTTAGCATATACCCAGTTGAGATCGCCGTCCCAGTCCGAGGACTGCTTACACATGGGAGAAGTTTCAGGCTGGAATCATGCTTAAGTATCAAGGTGGGGACAGCTGGCAGAGGTAGCTGTGGAGTGTGACCTGTTCCTCTGCTGATGCTTGGAGATCTCTATGGACTAGAGATGAAGTTCTAGCAGTCTAAATGAACACTTGGGTTCAGCTTTGGGGATGGGGTCCAACACAGAGCATAGATGAAATCTGTGGTGTAGAGGCCACGTGAGATGAAGATAATTTCTATTTACCCTGCAAAAAATCTATTAACTGGAAAATTTTTCAGTCTCTAGGAATGCTTTGGGAGATTGATTTGTCATGAAGACTCTGTCTAATGCACAGGAGGTAACATTCACCTCCTGTTGCTGCTGAACGTTGATTGCTTAGCTCAATCTACTGAATTGCCTGTGTTCTAACGGTGCCCTCTCCTTTACCACAGCAAGCAAGCTCAGAAATCATGCGTTTTGTGGCTGTAGTTTTGTTGTTTGGATTTTTTTAGGGATACTAGTTCAGGGGAAAAAAAAATCTTACTGATTCAAGCACTGAGTTTCCAGATTCAGGCAGGCACCTGGGGAACCAGCTAAAGAAACTGGTTTATAATTGTCATTTGCTGATGGCAAAGCTGTGAAACGAAGTGACAGTGCTGGGTGTTCAGCCAACAGCTAACTACAGCCAGGCTGAAAAGAGGCTGAACCACAAGAGCCAGACTTAATTTGCACACTGAAGGAGGCCACTGAGGATGGACTGAGCGAAACTCAAGAAAACAAAATGCTATGGTTTCATTTCACACCCTCTCTGTAAAAGAAGTTAAAGAAGTCAGTGCTGAAAGTCAACTTTGCCCAGAGAATCTTTTTCTCATTGAACTGAGGGCAATGTAGCGTAGGGCCTGAGTGGCAGGAAGAGGAAGGTTTGGAAGATGACTCACTGCCTTGTTTGTGAACCGAAGCGAGCACTCAGTAATTATGGGGAATATGAAATGAATACCTAGACAGCCTCGTTGCTGCCTTTTAATAATAAATAAGTTTTCTTCTTCTGGTGGCATAACACTGTCTTGTTTGAATCAGCTGCCCTACGAGGAGCCCATGCTTTTCCCCTGGTGTTGGAAAGACGCTGCATAATCATCAGGTAGAAATACATGTTCTGAGCTTCTGTGCTTCCTGCTCATAACAGGCACAAAAAGGAACAATCAGGACTAATTATGACTGCTAGCAAAGAAGGGATTCATGCCTTAAGGCCTCTGAGTGCTTAGCTCCAATATAATTAAAAACAAGAGTTTAAAGGGAAAATGCAACCTGGTCCAGTAAGCAGAACAATCATAAATTTATCCTGTCTGTCTGGGTAAATAAAACCTTTCCAGAGTATCAAAATATGTTTAAAATAAACCCCAAGTAACCCTACAAAACACTTAAGTACCCTTGGTTTCTAGCTCCAAGCAGCTCATAGGGAATGAGAGAGGAATCTGGGCTGCTTGTACATGTATGTGGCAAAAGCACAGTTAAAAATCACTGGAAGTCAACTGTGTGGCTTCTTCAGACTCCTGTCTTTTCAGGGTGACACTGTGCCAGCCAGCGCTGGCTCCTCTTTCAGCTCAGCTGATTTTAATCACCGCTCTAAGGGGCAGGTCAACAGGCAACACCACAAATTTGCCCGATATTAATTTTCAGTTTTGCATGCTGAAATGGTCGTGAACTGCGTTTGCTGGCAACGTTGTTAGCAGCAGCTATTTAGCACAGCTCTCCAAGCAGTGCTGGCATGGCTGATCCATGGCCAGCCTGCTGCATGCCATCGTGGGGCCACGCTCTGTGCCACCCGTGCAGCGTGCCTCACAGCAACCTACTGTACAACCACACCAGATGGGAGCTCCTGCNGGTTCCTTCCAACCCCATATAATTCTGTGATTTAGAGAAAACGAACAGACTAAGGGAAAACATTCGGAGGTAAGGCCTATATTTCTTGCAGGTAATCAATGCGTTTGCTGGCTTACCTGTGTATCCTGATGAATTTCCTGTGATTATTGTGCACATTAAGCATTGTAAAATTACACACCTAAATAATCATGTGTATGGCTAGTCTTGTCTGATGAATACAGTTTCAGATCCAACTCTTCAGTGTGTAAAAATGTTTCATTCAGAATGTACCTTCCTAAACCACTTTAGGCACCTCCACAGAGTAACCTGTGACACAGATGTCGTTTTGATTACTACTCATAAAATTTAAACAGTAGTCATGATGAGAAGAGATTCCTATGAGTTATGTGCTTATTCGATTTTTCTTTTTTTTTTAATTGAAAAGACTCACTAAAAATGGTGTTTAAAAACCACCAGGGACTTTCCTTGTCTGAGTATTGTAGCTTCTCTTGCAAAGACAGTTCAGCAACCACATAGAAAACTATTTAAAGAAAAAAAGGAAACAGCACGTTTAAAGCAAGATGAAAATAAGCGTGATTGATCTGAACTTCTCTTTTTTTTTAATTCAGAAGTTTGTCCTTCCCATATTGTTCAGGAAAACGTGCCTATGTACAAGAGTAGAGGAGGCCTAATTCGTTCTGAAAGTAGAGTTCATCTGCAAGTACTTCAGCAGGAGAAGACAATGACAAATCTCCCCCATTACTCATCAGGACAGAGCTCTTGCTGATTGTCAGTGCATAGTTTCCTGAGCTATCACAATTCTGTTGGTTAAAGCCATATTTCCAGAGTACCAGGTATCTGTTTCTGTACTTAATTTAGCACAGAATATTTACAGCTAGTGGATGAGTTAAGCCTGGGAGTGCGTTTTCTCCTGCTGGCATTTATGCTAGACCAGAAAAGGTAGGGGGAGGGAAGCAGAAAAAGGAAAGCTTAACCTTTTAGTATTTAAAAGCAATACTTAAAAAGCAAAATTAGGGAAACACAGTTAACAAAAATAACCAGAGGAATATAACATTTAAAATGAAGTAATGGAAGTGGATTTAGTAATATCGTTCAAAGACAGTGCAAAGTCAACAGAGTTGCAGTATATATCTCAGTATTGCATTTTTGTGGTAATATTTTTAATAGGTATTTTTTTATGGCTCCATCTCTCTCGTTTTCCCCAAAATTCACCATAAAGATAAAGACTGGAGCCTTAAGGATTCAACTCAATCAAAGGTTTTTGTGGTATCCAAACTCGTCTGTCTAAAGATAGCCCTTGCATCCAAACATTTTCTCCCAAATCTCTCCTTAGTGGCATAACTTGGGGTGATATAGGTACCAAGGGGTTGGTTTCTTTCCGTTTTTACTGTTGGAAATGTTCCATTTCATATAAATTATTAACTACTACTGGTCTAGAAATTGAAGTAGAGGGAAGAGAGCAGGGACAGAGAAGACACCCTGACTCTCTAGGCCATTAGTTGGGAAATACAACAGAGTTCAGGGTTCAAATACCTTCTCAAATAAGTACTTAATAATTGATATTAAGTGGAGCAATGGAGCACCCCTCACAGGAGAGTATGAGAGTGATTTATCCCATATTAGCTGGTAGCCTGGTCATTCAGGCAGTCACCTAGAATTCAAGAGATCAAGTTCAACTCCCTCTTTGAGACCAAAAATACAAAACTGTGTGGGAGGGAGGGTTCACATTCAGGTACCTAAGCGAGGAGGATGAATTAGCTTCTGAGGGCTCTAAGTTAGAGATAAATTAGGAATACCTGTGCTAGCAGGTAGCCTTGAGAAGTTCGGCTGTTGGCCTGCTTGAAGATGGGTCTTGGTGTTTTCCTGAACTCTTAATAACTAAGAAAAGATTACTTAGACAAATACTTTGCACAGTACTGGAAACTCACTTTTTAAAACATGTGCCTCGTGAAAGATATGCAACATTAAAAATGTTTAAATGAATAGCTACCGTCTACTCTGCAAAAAATAGAGGTTCAATGGGTCAGACAATTTTCCTGCAACCGACATCTATTAATGCTGTTCTGGGTATTCCCCTGGCATGAGGAAGTAACTGTCATCTTGCCACTAAGGATGTATTCATCATACTCATTGACCACAAGGAATGAGTGTTAGTTACCACTTCGGTACCTATATGAGGAATCTTTGTCTGGGACAACAGCTGGATTTAGATACCTACACACGTGTGTTCATATTTTTCCCCATGATTACAGAATAAACATCCACTTAGAATTAGAAACTGGCTGAAAGACTTCCAAATCATTTTACTTAACATATGCAACAGGTGTAGACAATAACTCTGCCTATTGCTTGCAGATTTGAATCTCTGAATATTCATCAGGAAGGTCTGTTCACTGGCTAATTGTGTTCTGCCAAATGCTGTTGAAACATTTTTTATAACATATGTAAAATGTAAAAGTGGGGCATGTAGTGAATTTCTGTTTAGGTGCCAGTAATGAAACAAATGACAGGTACAAAAACCTCTTACCTTTCTCCTCAATATGTTTGAAATTTCAGGTTAATGTAAAGAATCAGATCGCTGTTGGAAGGAGACAAGCGATATACATGTTTCAGCTGATCTATGCTTGCCCATAAGAAGAAAGATGAGCCAATGATAGGGAAGGGAATGAAGCTATTAGTGAATTGTCAAAGGAAAGGAAGTGCCGGAGAGGAGGTTTGGGAATTAGGAGGCTGATAAACATAAGTTCTGGTCAGAAAATTTGGAGAAAGGTTTTCCCACTGGAAAACTGACATCTTTCAGCAGAGATGTGACAGCTTCAGAACTGTGATCTCTAAATGCTACTGCAGTATCTCATCATAGACCAAAGTCCCACCTGCCTGAGCAAGTGTCCTCATCAGCCCACACCTCCCATGGCAGGGTACAGCTGGCTCCAGCACAAGCAAGGTTCCCCCAGCATGACAGGGGCTGAAGCCAGGATGGGAAAACCAAGTCACTGCATTACATTTTCACTTACCATATCAAATGAAATCACTTTGGCTTGAATATGCTGGCCAAAATGTTGCATTTCTTTATATTTTCAGGCCTATTTCCTTATATTTTCAGGTATTAACCTTTTTCAGTTACAGTCAACATTTGCCATGGTAAGCAGCCACTCTTCTCAGGTCTGCACTGCACGTGCACAAAATAAAAAAAACCCTCAATCTTCCACTGAAAACAGAATTGAAAATTTTACAAGCAGCAATCAGATTTCAAACCTCCATTTGATAGTAAATTATGAAGCACTTCTATTTCTGAAATTTTTGGTTAAGCAGCTGGCAGGCCTCCTGAGTAGCTGAATCAATGGCATTTCTTGACTTTGTAAAAAGCAGCAATCTCCACGACGGATACTTAAGGTTGTTCACCAAAAGGGACTTTCTCTCTGATGATCGTTCTACCTGCCTGGCACTGACAGAGAGAAGACAATCCAGAATATGGCCTCTGAAGGTCTTCAGTAAATGGAGTGCTTAACCCTTTGGCATCACTCCAGTTACTTTGGAACAATCTTGAAAACAAACAGTACGGAAAAGGCAAACCGACTTTTGTTCCATTGACTCCAGCATCTGAACATATGTCACCTTGAGACTGAATATTGCAAATTTGTCATTGCATCACTTCAGCTGATGCTTGTTTTTCGTTGTTTGGAGCTTTGAAAGTCTCAGTGAGAAAAATCTTTATTGCAGAAGTACACCTTGCCACTGAATCAGTACATGCTGCATGGTACGTTTTGCAAAGATGAGGCTAATGTGGGGGTGGCAGGAAGGGGAAGAAAGCTGGTATTTGTTTCTTTAATTTCTTACACGGTTCCATCAGAAAAGCCATCCTGCTCTAAAGTTTCCCCTGATGTTCATCTCCTAATAGCTTGGTTTCTCTCCACCCCATTGATTCAGTGCTCCAATCTTCCTTCAGATTTGAACAAAAGGCCCCCAAAAAATCCAGTGTTTTCCCATCTGCAATAGAAATTCCTATGTTGGTTCCCTGCCTTTTCCTATCAGAGGCCTACGGGTTAATACTTGATAAAAGGGAAGAGGTAGGTATTTGTCTCTTGCCTGGAGAGAAATTCTTTGCCTCTTTGCCAGGGAAAACATCTGATCCTGTTGCAATGATTTTTCTTTTAATTGGAATGCAAAGATCTTATCTTTTTATTGCTCCTTTATTGTTGATAACCACTCCACTTGCTCACTCTCTACAAATGTCCAGCTTATATATACAACTGGGGAAGCAGTTCATTTTTCCTCCTTTTTAGCTTTAATGATTTGCCTAACAACTGGATTGTGCCAGAGTGGTTCATATATCCCTTCCCGTGCTGCAGTCTCTTTTCTCAGATGCCTGCTCTGTGTCTGTCTCTCCCTAATTTCCAGGCACAGCTCAGCCTGGTGGCTGCCTCTTGCTCTAATAACTGCCTGAGGTGTGGGAGACCACTTTATGGGAATCCAGTCACACGGGCCCATGCAAAAATAACAGTAAATGAGAAATTTGCAGTGAAAGGGAAACATTGCATACAAGCCATACGCCCACCACTCTCTTTATTTAGTTTCTTTGTGGCTTTGCGTCCCCATACGTTCTGTAATGTCAGAGGAGTGCGTGGGGAAGCCAAGGCCTTGTGGATAGAGCTGAGGGGCAGGAAATTTGGGGTTTATTCTCAGCTCTGCCCAGGTCCCACAGATGCAGAGCTCGACCTGCCCGTTCGCCAGTGGCCAAGGAGGGCCTCACCAGTGGCTGAACGCCCTGCAGACCCGTGTCACTGCTCCAGGAGACTGGCTGTGGGTACTTCCAGAGCCTCAGGGTTCCCACAACAGCTCAAGCGGGTGCAAAGCAAGAGGCGTTTGGGACCACCTTGTAACCAGGGCAGCCACAGATGGCTTAACCCTGCCTCTTTCTATGTGAGATAGCTCTCCTCCTTCTAATACCCGTTTTCTGTCAGTTCTGACACGTGTGTGAGCACGTGCTTGTGCAGAGGCAATAGTACTTGGTCTGTTGCTCTTTGATTACTGTTGCTCTTCAAGACCCCTCTCCTACCACTGTAGGTCCTCAGTTGCTATCTTAAGTCTCTGTGCCCTACGTGTTTCCTGCCCTCCTCCCTTTTCTTTCTTCCTCGTTCCCATATTCCTCTTCCCTTTGCACATTTTCAGTTCTGGTTTTGACAATCTCTTCCCCTCTTCAAACTCTCCCTGCCAAAGGAAAGTTGTTTGGAGACAGGCATGAAAAATGGCACTTTCCAAAGGGGGACAGCTGGGCTCCAGCCTGAGTAATTCAAGGTATTTGAGGCAACAGGTAGTGTTTGCCCATGGTCATGGTCTCCCTCCATCATCAGTGGTCAACGTTTGCACCCTTCTGACCCTGGGGTGCCTGGATAGTCCTGATGCAGCCTCCCCACTACTATTTCTTCCATATTGCAGACTCTCCAGAAGAGGAATAACTACTTCTGTACAGGCTTGTAGGACAACAAGCCTAGTGGGACCACCACCCTAACAGTGATTTACAAGGAGGCTGTTCCATTCCCCTTCTGTCCCTACCCCTCCATGCAGCACCCCGCACCAGCACATTGTGGTGGGTGTTTGTGTTGTGGGTCACACACTGCAGAACCCCCTCGCATGGTGGCTGCTATGGAAATATATATATCATCACCATCAGGAATCAAAATACTTCCTTCTGCCATGGTTTTGGGCTATTTTATGAAGCTTAATTCCTCACAGGCTGTGTGACACTCTTGGGGTCTGTGCAGTTGTGAACTCGCAGCATCTCTGCTTTGGGATGCTGCATCTTGAAACAAATGAGAATATTAGTTGTAGCACTAAAGGTTTGTTTTCAAAGGGTTACTGCAGTTGCAGACACATATGTAATCTTTAAGGCTATGTGTTACTGTTCTCTAGGTATGAAAGAAGAAAACTCCAATTCTATCATGTCTGGAAAAGAAGGGGAAAGCTTTTGTATAGTTCTGCGTGAACAGATAAATGTCTTTTCTCAGTTCTATTTAGACAATGTAGAATGGAGCCACATCTCCTACTACACAGGCATTTCTGTCCACTTTTCAGTTATAACTGCTCCACTATGAGAGATGGAGAGAAAGGTATGTCCTGGAAAAAAAAAAAAAAAAAAAAAAAAAAAAAGAAAGGAAATAATAAAAGAAGAATAAAAAAAGAAAAAAATTCCTCCTTTTAGGCAAAAAGGAAGTTTACTGAAGTTACCCTGCAAAGAAAAATACCAGATTTGGAAAATGTTACTGCTGTGCACTGGAGTCTAAGACTGACACCCCATGTAAGAACAGCACTTCTCACAGATATAGCTCAGACTGCTGGGTGCTGTTAGCTCTGGAAAACGCATTTTTCCTCCATCAAGTCTTCCAGAGTAAGACTCTCCCTACGTACAGACTGGTTCTGTATAAGATCCTATCAGTCATCCCAGAAATCTTCTGAAACATAAAACTGCCCTTTATTGGGGAGGGGAGGAAGCAGAAGTAAGTGCTGCTCTGCTGCTTTGGTGTGGAGCCTTTATTACACCTCCAGCAGCACTGCTGAACTCTGTGTTTTGTTTATCTGTCAGTGGACTACTGGGACTACTAAACACGTGTACATAAGCTTTAAAAAAGTAGCAGCACTGACAGATAGCTGCCACTTGAAGAACCCTTCAGCTTTTGTTTATCAAACTATCTGTCTCCAGCAGCAGCCGGAGTGAATAGGCGAACATTGCCAGTGCCTTGGTTGTGCCTCCTGGAGCCTTTGCTCCAGGAACGGTGGAGTTCAGAGCTGAGAATGCCCAGACATCACCTCTCTGCATTCAAACCAAGACCCTAACACCCCCTCCTTGCTCAGCCTCTGGGATGTGGAAGGGAAGAAACCACAAGGCCGCCAGTCCCAAGGATTAAAAATCATAAAGCAGGTCCCCAGCATTCAAAGCATTACCCTAAAGATGAGGAATTTACAAATTAAATGTGCCTTCATGTTTTTGAGCCAGAGAGTTTGCATTTTCAACTCTTCTGTTGAACTGTGAAGCTTTTTAGTGACAAACAATCTGTGAAATTATGACAGTGGATAATACAACATTCAGTCTCCTGGAGCTCCCCTGCACAGTCTTTTTGAAGAGAAGTAGCTGTGCAGTCAGTGCAGTTCATGTATCAGTGAGAAGTTGAGTGTATGGGTGTGTTTCAAGAACAGTTCAAAGCAGGACGCCTTATTTAAATCCTGCAGTGCCCCTGGCATTAATAAAGATGTGATGGTGCCTTACTGTGCTGCATCCTGGCAAAAATGTCAAGCTGTGAATGCCATAGGAGGAAACAGCACCTGTGATAGCCAGCCACTTGAAACAACAACCAGCAGAGCCCAGGCCTGCAGGTTTTCTTCAGCTCTGCCATCACACGAACCGGCTTGGGCATGAGGTGCAGCTGGAAGAGTGAGCCCAGGCTCCCTGATGCCTCCACCTGCTGGTCCTGGGACCCAAGCTGCAAGCCAAGATGGGTGAACTAACCAGATTAAAAACTGTTTAGTTTTGTCAGGCACGTTTTCAGAGAACCCAAATTAGAATCATAGAATGGTTAGTGTTGGAAGGGACCTTCAAGATCATCAAGTTCCAACCCCCCTGCCATGGGCAGGGACACCTACCACCAAAGCAGGTTGCTCCAAGCCCCATCCAGCCTGGCCTTGAACACTTCCAGGGATGGGGCAGCCACAGCTTCTCTGGGCAACCTGTTCCAGTGTCTCACCACCCTCACAGCAAAGAATTTCTTCCTGAGATCTAATCTAAATCTCCCCTCTTCCAATTTAAAACCCTCACCCCTTGTCCTACCACTACACTTCCTGACAAAGAGCCCTTAAATTCCCTGACATGGTTTAATGATGGGGTCTTTTTTTGTTTGTCTTTTATCAGTTAGGTTGATGGCTGGACTAGTTGATCTTAAAGTTCCCTCCCAACCTAGACAATTCTATGATTCTATAAAAAGAAAATGGGAATGTGGAGCTGGAGAGAGAGGAGGAAGGCTGAACTAACCTTCTGGCAACTGCTCGCAGCTCTGTCGGCAGAACGTGCTTTGGGACGACACCGGCAGGGAGTGAGCCTCAGCACACAGGCCAAAGATGCAATTTTAGGACACCAGCTCCCGGAATGCAAAAGCCACTTAGAATACATCATCTAAATGATGTTTGCAGTAGAAGTTACATATCCGGGGAAAAGAAAAAAGAAAAAAAATAGGTGTAAATTAAATAAATGCATAGTCAGCACAGGAACAAAGCTGAGGTGCACTTCTGAAATGTGGCTTTTCTGGCAACGTCTACTATGGGGCAGCAGCCTTGTTTTCCTGTTGGTTCTGCGTTTTCATAATCCAGCTCTTTTTTGAAAGGAAACTAGTGTATCTTTGTTTTCAAAATGGAAAAAGAGCACTACTGGTTTTAATTTTCTGTCTGACTGCACTGTCACACGCACAAGGCACGTACACATGAAACCAAAACAGAGGCCGAAAATCAAAATCTTGCACTGCCATCCTGTGGTGAATGTTGGGAAAACATTATGTTGTCCAGCTCATGGATACGGGGTTATCCTCTCCGAAATTTGGAGGCTTTGTAGCAGTTAGCAACAGCTGAAGGCCCAAGAGTTAAGCTGGGTGTCACCCCAGAAGTAGAGAGTAGAACCTCAAATGCCATTGTTTCTCTTTTTCCCTCAGGCAATGCAGCATCTTATCGAGACCTCTCGGAAAACCTGGAGTTCATCCCCAAGGATAGAGGTTCTTTTACAAGAAAATATTCTGGCCAAGCAATTAGTGAATAGCATCTAGGAAAGGGCAGGCCAGGCGAGGTAAGCACAGACAGGCTGGAAGGGAATCCTCAGGAATCACTGGCAACTTTCTAAAAGGCAGTCTGGGGGTTACTCTGCCCTAGGAAAAGTATAGTGAAGTTCACTTGTAAATAGGTCAGAAATCCCTGCTCACTGCCTAAATGGATTTTTTTCCGGTGAATCACCACCAGACTTTAAAAAAAAAGGACGGGGGGAGGGGACACAAGCCAAAAGGGCACAAAGTCAGCCAACGAGGGAAAGAGAGAAGGAGATGTCATGCAAATAGCGTGCAAAGTATGCAGCTGAGAAGTAAAACGTTTATGAGAAAGTCTTGATCATAATTGAATTCAGCACGAGGATAGCTCTGACTCGTGTTATCACACCTGAAGCATGTTTTTCTACCGGGCTATGATTTTGTTACTATAAAAATGTGTATTTAGTATACCAAACATTGCCCACCCCAACGTGTATCCTCTTCACTTGCATTTCTAAGACAGAAGCATTTTTGTCAAACTGAGATACATACAATGCACACATTTGCCCAAAAACCAGTGATGGAGTACCCAGCATACTGTAGCTTCTCAGTCCTTACTGTATCTGCTTCAGGGGCCTATTCTTGTAAGTAGCTTCATATGCTAGGACTGTGCTAATTGAGAGCTGGCTCCTCCACCTGTGTGATGCATCAAAAGCTGTAAGGAGCTGGCACCTGGAGCAGAGAGGATGCTGATTGAGGCTTCTTCATGGGTTGTCACTAAGAGCTTTTCTTCAAAACTGCCCATCAGCAGGAGCAGGGTGAGTCCAAATTTTGCCTTTATGGGAACAGAACGCAAAAAGGTCTCTCCCCCAGAATATTCCTGAAATAATGGAAAGGAAAAATCTCAGCACCATCCATACAGCAAATTTTCAGGTAAAGTGAAAGGGGGAAAATGATTTAGCTCTCAGTCTGTGCAGACACCCATGATGTTTTTGGGGACCAATGTACCATTATGGGTTTCTTAGCAATGCTTGTGGAACTCCACTCTCACCAGTTCAGACACTCGTAGCTAATGCTACTGCTGTAATTTATGGTCAGTAAGATCAGCTGATGAAGCTACTGTGCTTGTCTCTTATGCTAAAACAGTATACAGTATATTTTCTTTGATCACTTCTGTGACTGTGCAATCTTTCCCCTTCCACTTCGGATGTACTTGTTTTCATCCCTGCTTTGAAAAAAAAGGAAAAAGAAAAAATGGTGCTTGCTTCACCTTGTTCTCACCTGCTAGTGACTTGTGTCTCCAGGCACATCCTCCCTCAGCAAGGCACCGGACCAAATGATTTTTTTTGTTGTCACTTCTATCAACAGCTCCCTTCTTGATCGCTTTTGATTCTGCTTATCTCCTTCACAGTGCTATGATTTTTCTCTTTGATTAAAAATCACTGCTGACAGCTTTTTCCTTCCACTCCCTCTCACCCCCACCCCCATTTCTGCTTGACTTTCTGCATTTTTCCAGATCCCTCAAAAGCAGGGAAGTATTACCTTAATTCCTCTTCTGAACTTTGGATCTTGCCCGTTACATTTTGCCTGTGTGGATGAAGCAGTGTAATTTTCATTTCCCCACTGAGAGGGGTTTTCCCAGTTGCTCCCCCCTCCACTTTTTTTCAATAAGAGTTGCCATCCTCAGTATTTACAACATAATTTCTCCTTAGGAACTGCTCCATGGTACCCTGGGAGGTACGTGTGTCCTCCCAGGCTGGGGAATTGTGGGGCACTGCCACCCTCCCGGCCTCTCGCCAAAGGGGAGCCCAACACCCCCATTTTTTCCCTTGGGCTGGAGGCTCCTGGCAGTGGGAAGGGGCAAAAGGAAGAAGGGTAAAAAGATTTGTTCTGAATAAACTTTTCACGTAAGTCTGACAAGGAGAGCACGTGTTTTGTTCCAGCAAGGCTTTTTGGCTGTTTGATGGTTTTCATGTCTACATGTTTTCCAGTGGAGGTGAATAATGGCATCTGTAGGTTATTTAGACAGCAAATCATCTTTCTTCATCACCATCTGTGGACTTGCCCCAAGAGTCTTCAGAGCACAGGCTGGAAATCAAGGCTCTAAAGCTCTGCATCCACGAACAGCTTTAGTTACAAAAATTGCCCATCCTGTCTGGTTAGTGTCCCGGTGTAGAACTTAAGTGAAGTTCTGCTGTGATGGCACAGGCATCTCTGCCACCAGCTTCTCTTCTGAAACAAAAATGTTTTGACGTGTCCTGTTCCTGCAGAGGAGGGGAGGGACGTCAGGTTGTACACGTCCCTGCTACAAAAGGGAGAAGTGTTGATTCATGCTTCCAAGTCATGCGTTTCAAAACTACGTGGGTTTCAAGACGTGAACCGTGACTGTGAAGGCACCGTGGGAGTAGCCCCAACAAAGTAAATAATGGCTTTACTTTACTTTATGAATAAAGGCAACTACTTTTAGAGCTTCCAAAGGCAGAGCCAGAAGGATGTGCCTGTGCTGGGATGTCTATGTGTAGCCTCACTCAGGTAGGTGTGTACGTGATAATCTCTTGCACAGAGGAGCTGGCATGACCCAGCAATGCAGAAAAATACCCATCTAATATACCTGTGCAGACCCATCAGTGTAAAACTAACTTGTAGAAAAGAAGAGGGGGAAAACGTAACTAACTTTCACAGACGCTTTATATTTTATATCCTTTTCTTTCAGGTTGCCCAAGAAAAACAAAAATTGAGAAGCTAAATCAGTCTCTGCTATATTTCCACAGAAGAGCACAGAGTTTTGCCAAAGGTATTTGCCAGAATAAAAGACCCTATGTGAACAGTGCATGAAAACTGCATTTTTAAACACAGAGAGCCAGGTGATGTAGAAGGTGGTGACAACACAATTTAAACTGCCTGCTAATTGATTATTGTGGTGGTAAGAATTTGCATAATCTCCTTTTGAAGGTAATGGGCAACACTTGTGATGATTCAGTGTGAGGGGGATCAAGCCCCAGATATGCATTTTATTGTATTCTGTGTGTTAAAGTCATTCCCTGAGTTGCTCCTGTAAAAGCCAGCAGAAACCCTGGCAGAAGATCCTTGGCTGAGAAGTCAAGAGTCTAGAAACAGGAAAGGATTGCCACAATGGAAACTCCCCAAGCCTCTTTTACACAGGGCGCTCACGTACAGCAAAGGCTGCTCTGGTTTCTGATGGCAAGTCCTGCTGGCTTTTGAGGAGGGTAAAGATTCCCTTTATACTGGAAATGCTAAAAAAAAGAAAGAAAAAAAAAAAAAGAAAGAAAGAAAAAGAGGTTATTTCACTTCCCCGGGTGAAATCTGCCACTGGTTATCACACTGGATCCAATGAGGTGTCTGAGCACAGAAGAGCTGTGAGAGCTTTTGAATATCTCCCTATTTTGTTGCAATCATAGAATGGTTAGAGTTGGAAGGGACCTTAAAGATCACTGAGTTCCAATCCCCCTGCCCTGGGCAGGGACACCTCCCACCAGTCCAGATTGCTCCAAGCCCCATCCAGCCTGGCCACAGTAATATTTAACTGTGGTACCATCTTCCTGAACTGAGGAATCATATGTAAATAGCAATAAACTCCCCACCACAGGGAATCAGGGAATTGTCAGGGTTGGAAGGGACCTCTGGAGATCATCCAGGCCAACCCCCCTGCTAAAGCAGGGTTGTCCAGAGCACAGCACTCAGGGCTGCATCCAGGTGGGGCTTGAAGGTCTCCAGAGAAGGGGACTCCACACCCTCCCTGGGCAGCCTCTGCCAGGGCTCTGACACCCTCACTGGGAAGAGGTTTTTCCTTGTATTTGAATGGAACTTCCAATGTTCCAGCTTGTGCCCATTGCCCCTCATCATGTCACTGTGAACCACTTCAAAGAATCCAGCTCCACCCAGGACGGCTGGTTTGTTCAAATCCCCAGCCAGAGTGGAAAGCCCAGGGTGACTTTGCCCAGCTGCACTCCTGGGCTTCGAGCTGGAGAAGAGTGCATGGATTTTCATCGAGGTGTTCTCAGGTCCTGTCTGCAAACCACCCCACAGCTCTCCTGGGAGCAGTGAGGAATGTAAGTGTGTACTTTGTGGCTCTTGCCTGTTTGTGGATTTCTGTAAGCTGCTTGTAGATTGTGGGAGGTTGGCCACCTTGTGCCTGACAGCCTCAGGAAAATGACTACGGGACAGGTATTTCTGTGGATTAAGTATGCTGTGAAAGGCTTGCAGCATCTGTTGTCAGTCTGAATTGGAAAATACTCAGCCAAGTTGCCTTTAAGAGGCATTATATAATGAATTTTGAATTTTCATCAAAGCTAGAGCACTCAAAGCAGGGTAACGTGCCTTTTATTTTAAGAGACATTTTAGCACAGCATGTTTCAACCTTAAGTAAATAAACTGGAGATTATCTCCTTTATCTTCTTAGAATTCAGCTGTACTGAATGCATGTATTTTTTTAAAATCTATCACTTTCGAGAAATGCTTTCCCGTAAAGCTGTATCTACCACCCCAGTTATTTCACTCAACAGTTGTATGAAGCTAATATCTACAGCATATGCTTTTGTTCATGCTACGTATTCAAACACAAAGGCGTGGTTAAAGTCTGATGTCCTTTTTCAGGGGGAAGAGTGGGGAAAACATCTGCCTCTTGATGGAAGCCATCTGGTGTAACCAGACGTGAAGTCAAGCGTTTTAACACAGAGTATTCTGTAGAATTATATTTACTAAAGAGAATTACAGATTCTTCTCCCAATGTTCTCATCACACACCATCTCAGGGCTTTTCCCTTGCATCTACCCAGGAATGATGGGTGCAATTATTTTGCAAAGTTTTGTCTCGGTGCAATCAAAGTAACCAGAAACAATGATACTAATTATGTAGATATCTGTTGTTACTCTCCCAGCTGAACCTTTCATTACAGGTGCAGAGAAAAATCACAAAATAGTTTCTGTGGAAGGAGGGGCCACAGAGGTTTTCTGAGATCAGCAGTGCTGTAGAAGCTGCCTTTGGTTTGTTCCAGAGATAAGAGTTAACGTGCTAGGGTTGGAAAGGTGAGGTGAGCTCTTCTTCATCCTAACATCATCAATTCTAGCCCTATGTGGTCATGTAGTGTCACTCAGTTCTTACACACATCAAACCTGGCTTGTGAGGGATCAAATATCCTTGTCCATCCAAGGAGGTCTGGTAGGACAGATATGATGTTGAAGTCTATAAAAGCTGGGTGGTGGGCCAGCTTTCAAGAAAACTGCGAGTGTTCAGAAAGCTGCATGACCTTAAATGCACATCTTTGGGTGAGGGAGATTAGCAGGCAAAAGGAAAACACAGACCACTGGTTTGAGATATTTGTAGGGCAAACAAAGCCACATCATTTTTATGACATGGTTCTCCTCTGCTGCCAAGACTATCATCGACACACATAATAAGGGAACATTCAGTACCAGCAAATACAGTTTGTTTAACTGAGCTAATCTTCAAACACAGGGCAAGATTACACTCAGGGAATCCGAAGAAAATTTGCAGTGTTTTCTGGTTTCCTTAAGGAGTTTATTTCCTATGGCAGAAAATGGGGGCTGGGGTGGGGTGTCTAAGGGAAATAAAGATATTGTATAAATATAAAGCTGGTCCCTGGTGCTCTGTGTTATGCTAGGAGGGTCCTGATCACCAGTGGTCTGCCCAGGGGTCAATACTGTGGCCAATACTGTTTATCATCTTCATTAACGACCTTGCCAATGAGGCAGAGTGTGTGTTCAACAAGTTTGCGGGTGATACAAAGCTGGGAGGAGTGGATGATAGGCCAAATTGTTGTGTTGCTACCCAGAGGAATCTTGACAACCTGGACAAATGGGCAGAGAAGAACCTGGAAGTGAAGTTTCAGGAAAGGAAATACCAAGTCCTGCCCCTGGGGAGGAACAACCTGAGGCACCAGGACAGGCTGGAGCATCTGGAAAGGAGCTCTGCTGGAAAGGTCCTGGGGACATTGGTGGACATCATGAATGACCAAATGTTACCCTTGCAGCGAAGAAGGCAACAGCGTCACATGTTGCATTCAGAAGAGCACTGCCAATTGGTTTGAGAGAAGTCCCATCTCCTCAGCACTAGTGACAGTACACGGGGTGTGCTGGGTTCAGTACAAGAGAGGCATGGACATACTGGAGCGAGGACAGCAAAGGGTCACAAGCGTTGGCAGGCTTGGAGCATCTGTCACACAAGAAGAGGCTGAGAGCCAGGACTCTTCAACCTGGAGAAAAGAAGGCTCCAGAGGGATTTCACCGGTGTGTATGAACATCTGATGGGAGTGGGTTGATAAGACAGAGCCAGATTCTTGTCAGCAGGGCCCTGTGAAAGCACAAGAGGCTACGGGCACAAATTGAAATATAGGAAATTCCATCTAAACACAAGAAAAAGCTTTTTTCAGTGTAAGGTTGGTTGAATGCTAGCACAGGTTGCTCAGAGAGGCTGTAGAGTCTCCATCATTGAAGATATTCAAAACCCAAGTGGGCCGGGCCCCGAGCAACCTGCCCTGCTTGGAGCTGGGGGATTGGGACTAGATGATCTCCAGAGGTCCCATCCCACCTCAGGTACTGTTTCAGTCTTTTCTTGCCTATCATGACTACCAGTCTACCACTTACCATAACTACACCATTCTATGATTCCATGATTATGCCAGTGTACAGGGAGCTGACAGAAGATCCATGACAACTTTAATTCCACAGTTTCCTTATGGCCAGTTGTCGGTGGTGGCCTCACAACCCAATCTTGTCATGAGGTTCCCAGCAACTCCTCCTAGGCCAAAATTCCCAACCGCCCCACACTGTTCTGGTTTGAAGGTATCACTTGTAGACACATCAGGAGGAAAAACCTCAGGAGAACCTCCTGCTGAGAGGCTGTCCACACACTGCACTAGTATGCACGCTGCCAGGCTTCCCCAAACTAAAACCCTGGCTCCTAGGCCCAGAGATGTCAACTGTGGGAGTGCCAGCGGGGAAGGAAGATGAGGTGTCCTTGCTACACAAGCACCAGAGATGCTGAGGTGAAGTCTCAGGAGAGGTCCCCCTCCCCGGAGCGAACTACAACTCCCAGCATGCCCCGCGCGTCCCGCTCCCCCGAGCGGCCGCGGGGCACGCTGGGAGTTGTAGTCCGCTCCGCCCTCCGCCCCCGCGGTTGGCGCTGGGTGCGCCTGTGCCTTTAAGC
Organism: Thinocorus orbignyianus; assembly: GCA_013400375.1. Lineage (NCBI taxonomy): Eukaryota > Metazoa > Chordata > Aves > Ciconiiformes > Thinocoridae > Thinocorus > Thinocorus orbignyianus. The sequence continues at coordinate 215 of VXBW01005008.1, read as the reverse complement.
CCGGCCGGACGCGCGGTGCCCGGCGCATGCGCAGGGAGGCCGTGACCTCGCGGGGTGTCGGTGCTGCCGGTGACGGNCCAGCGGGGCCAGCACCCGGCCGCAGCGGACGGGCCCGGAGCGAAGGCTGAAGGCGGAGCGGCCCGGCGTGGTGCGGGAGCTGTGTGCGCGGCCCGGACAGGTCATCGCGCCCGGGTGAGTGCGGGGCGGCAGGCGGG
>VXBW01005006.1:412758-424217 GCA_013400375.1 Thinocorus orbignyianus | reverse complement strand
AGGAAGGGCCTTTGAGATCGGGACAGTGGCAATGGCCAGTGTTAATATTCATATGTAGGCAGAGTCTGGGCGTAGTCTTCCAATCTGGGGAGGTTTGCAGGGGGAGATCCGGACCCTTCATCAGGGAAGGTGGTCTTTTAGTTTGTCTTCATCGGGTTAAACTTTTGAACTCCCCCCGAGTCTTTCCTAGTTTGGTTAGTTTCCTTGTGTTGTTGGCAGGGTCTTGGTGACCTTTGCCCATCCTAAATCTGCTGATGCTCCTATATCTTTGTTTATACTATTTATTGCCTCTGTGTTTTCCTAATGCTAAGCCTTTCTATAGTGCTTCACATTCTTGTGTTTTAACCCTTGGTTTCTCAAAGACTGCTTCCCTTTAGTGGTTTCAAGACAACCAGGCAGCACAGCTGGGAGCCGGCAGCTCTTGCAGAAGCAAACCAAGACAAAGAAACTTGCCCTTTGACTTTTTCAGACCTTGTCCTTGTGTCTTCCTCCAAGGCCATCCACACTGAATGTTCTCAGCCTCATCATTTCTATATTTTTGTGCACTCATACAGCCACAGGGGCAACTTTAGCCTTTTCATGGAGGTGGGATGTGCCAGTGTCTTGACCACAAAGCAAAAGCAGGAGGGATTGCTTTCCCTTGACAGTGAGCATGTGCAAACCTGTACAACTGCTCCACTTCCCTGCAGAGTTCCAGAGGACATTTTCTAACCCTCCCTTAGTTCTGCTGCTCTCCTGATACAGCATTAGAGGGTGAGCAGATGCATTATCCTCCCTGATTGCCACCACTGGGTCATAGACCCTGGTTTTCTCCTGGAGACCGCATTCCTATGTCTGTGTCCTTGCTGGTTCTTCCCTCAGAGTCTCCTTTAGAGTAGGCACCTCCCTGGGCTTTCTGTGAGATTCCCTCTGGGCCAGGATTTAGCTGGGCAAATGCAGATGTCTACGGATTGGGTCTCTGAGCTATTTCCACTGCATCCCTTTTTATAATCCATGGAAATACTTCACAGGAGCAGTTCTCTTCACCCTCAAATACTTATTCAAACTAGGCTAGATGACCTGAAAGTACCTGTTTTTCTCCATTGACTGTAAATAGAGCCTGGGAACTCTAGCTCAGAGGGAGGAAAAATGTCAGACAAGATAAATCTAATGCTCTGTCTCTGAATATGGGCAGCAACCTATACAGCTCCATGCTGGGGAATAACAGATCTGGCTCTCTGTCCCAAGCCTGGGGGGTGGGGTTCAAAATCACAATCCCACCAGTTTTACAGGCCATAATGCATATATTGTCTTCAAGCCAAGTCCCTCTCCATACCAAGGTCTTGCAGAGCCTTTCAGCAGACGACCTCTAATCTTTTCCTTGCAGGAGGGAGTCTCATAGAATGGTTTGGAGAAGGGACCTTAAAGATCATTGAGTTCCAGCCCTTGGTTGCTTGGTAGTTTCGTGTGAGACCTTCAGAGAAGCTTGGCTGCCCTATGGGAAAGTGGATTCAGGTAGGGACATTTTCCTTCTACATCTGTGCTGTCTCTGTAGGGTGTCCTGGTGCCATCTGGCTTTTTGCATTCAGGCTTGCCATTGATGCTGCAGGCTGTTATCAGCCCAAGGAATTGGGCTTTTGCCTGTGGATGTGTCAGCCAAGGCTTGGTTTTAAGGAGCTTCTGAATGCAGAAGACAGCACTGGTGTCACCAGATGAGAACAGGAGGCAACAGACAGTTGGATGAGAGCTACAGACTAGAGGGGAATTGCTGGGTAAGGGGAAGAGGCAAGTGTGGATAAAAGTTCATGAGAGAGAAGCAAAAATCTCTTTACCCAGTATCTTTGTGAGTTGTCAGCAGTTTTACATGTATGAATGCAAATATCCCATGGGAGATAAATGACTAGCAAGTAAGGATCAAAAGACAGGGTGTCTGCCTAAAATTTCCTGGATTTTGGATGCTGAGCTTTTCCTAGGTCTGTGTGTTTGGCAGTACCCAACATTTTTCCAGGCAGAATTTCCTATGTTAATGCGTGTAGCTCTGAACATGAAAGCAAAGAGCATCTGGAAGCAAACAACTTGTAACTAGAACCATTAAGAATTCCAATCTGCAAACCACAAAATGATCCCTAGCACATGTAAACGACTCTGCCAATCTGTTTCTTTCCTACCTACTAAGCATAACAATGATACTGGGTTCGTTTTCCCAGTTGAGGGTCTTACTGCTCACACCTCAGCTCTGTGAGCAGGTTTGCATCAGCATTTCCACAAGCAGCAGGAGGACCTCTGACTACAGTAGGCAATATCACAGCCACCCAGGCAACACCCATTCTACAGGCAGGCCATATACAGTGGAGCTACTCCCCAAGGTCTGCCAGCATTCTGTTTCCCACTGGCAGGGGAAACAGCCTTGCTAATGACTAGAAGTCCTGAAAGCATCAAATAATTTAGACCCAGGATCCCTCGGGAAGAAGAATGGCATATGCAAGCAGTTACCTAATCATGGTCTAATTAGCCAACTGGAAATTGGCCAGGATGTGGGACTAAGAGCAGCACCCTAAGAAAAAGGTTGGAGGGTCTCTGGTAAGTGCATGCACTCGGGATCTTGGCTTAATGCAGTTAGTGGAATCTGTAAAGGGGCAGAAAGCATGCCTAGCACTCCCTAGAAATGCTCTGGTATAAGCAGATGTCGTTTCAGGTAGGTTACTTCTTTATAGCTTCTTATTTCTAGAAATTAGACACCCACCTCTGCCTCGTGGCAGATCTTAGACACCCCAACTATTAATTGGCAGCAGCAGGTTTTGGTCTAGATGGGTGGGCCCCAATTTGACCTTCTGCTGGGTGTCCCTCTCATCATCCCATCATCTCGTACTGATAGACGTCACTATAGGCTGTGAGGTTTCAGTGCTCAGATGTAAGAAACTACATAAATGGGAACAGGGAATGGTATCTCACCAGACCAAGAACATTAATTTCCCATAGGTGATGGCAGGCTGGACCTGAGCTGCTCTTCACCCCTTCTGACACCATCTGACCTGATCTCAGTGGCATTACTCCACCACCACCTTTTTCTTCAGGACTGTTGTGCTTTTGTGTCCCCTTCCTCAGCGAGAAACAACAGTTACTTGCTTAAGATGAGACCTGTCAAACTTGTGCCCACACCAGACATGAGTTAAAGGCACTGCCAGCGCCCATGCTCTGGCTGTAGGCTCTGAGAGGTGCTTCAGCTGAGCCCTTCTCAGGCAGATGGGAAGAGGTGAGAAAGAGGAGAAGCATGGAGGGAAGCAGCAGCCTTGGAGTAATGTAGGCAGCTGTTCATGGGGGAGATGGGGCTGGAGGTGTTGGTGGCCCCTTTGGGTAGGTTTGGACATGTCTCCTGGGAGAGGTGAGGGATGGCTGCTGTGTCACGGTGGGTCTCAGGGCTGCATCAGTGTCAGCGACCCACAGAAGAAATCCTCTGGCTGTTATAACTTAGTAACTGGGGACTTCTCACCCCCCAGCTTTGGCAGCCTGCTGCCAAGCCAAACCTCAACTGCCGCAGGATCTTTCCAGACTCCTTATCACAGCCTCAATGTTTAAACAGCCATACCTGTGCCAGGCTCTTTTTCTCCAACCTTTGCTGATTTTCCTAAGCAATTTTAAGTAACCAGCTGGGTTGGATTTCCATTAGCATAGGGCAAAAGCCTATTTCCCTTTTTTGTTTCTTTGTTGTTTTTGTTGTTGTTGTTGCTGGTGGGAGTTTTTTTGTTTGTTTGCTTTTTATGATAGAAAATACAGCTGGAAGAACAGTATTTTCCTCCTTTTTAAAACCTATTTTATTTCTTTTTATCATCAACGCTTGAGAGAGGCTCAAAGAGCTCGTGAATGGTGTCTGTTCTGGTTGTGACATGAAATGAAAATACCCAGTCCAAGAAGCAGAGCAAATTGGGGATTGGTAGCTACAGTTTTTAATACTGCCTTTGTATTTGCTTGTATCAATTTATTTCACTCAAAGATGCAGCAAGCAGCATGGAGAAATAGTCCCTAAATGACACTTATCATGTTCAAACAGATGTTACTCAAGGCATTCCTGGGGAAGGTTTCAAGATTTGTTATTCTTTCACAACCTGCCCTCTGAGACCTACCACCAAGGATACAATGTGAATCTCAGCAACATACTTATATGAGTAATAAAGAGTTATGGTCCATAAAAACAACAGCTTTCGGGCTGTAATGCTACCTCTTCTGTGACTTACCTTTACCTGCAGCTTGCTCTTTTACTAAGGAAAATCTGCCCTGCAGCTGCCAGGCAGGCTGTCTTGTGGACACAAGTAAGTAAAATCTGAAGAGTCCTAAATTCCTGGTTTTGTTGTTTAAAACAGGTGATTTGAGGGAAGAAGGGTAAAAACTGCTCTCTGGGCAGTGAGATGCTTCCTAGTCGTTAGTTATGGCTTGTCTCAAACTGCAACAGTCACCAGCGGAGTGCTAGACATTGCATGGGCATTTAACAAAATGGATAAGCTTCTCCCATCTTTGCATTTAAAAATATTTGGAAAGGTTTTTGTTTTAGTTTGGTTTGTTTTTTTTTTCTAAATCCTTTGTAAAAGAAAACCAGAAAGGGACAAAAAGGGGAGTAAAAATCTGAACTCGAGAAGCTCCTGCCTGCACCATGAAGGATGGAGTTGTGAAGTGTTTGCTTTCTAATGGCCCCTCTGAGGAGGCTGGGTGGCAGCGACCGTTCACAACAAGGGTTTTATTCTGCTGTGGTATCTCTGGAAGCTGGATGTGTGTGCCCCGGGGAGGACGAGCCTGCCTGCCTGCTTTCCCCCTGTTCTTCACGTAGCAGGAGGGCAGGGTGCACACGTAGGCTGCCAGGGCTCCACTGCCCACGGAACAGCTTAGCTGGAAGGTTTTAGAGGCCTGTTTGCATAGGAAATGTTACTTGGCCACTTCTAGAGGGCTGGTGGCTGCACTGGTAGACTGTGGGAGCTCAACCTTTCCCTGCAATCTAATTTATTGCTCTAGAAAGTAATTTACAAGAACACTATATGAATCCTCTGACAAAAAAAAGCATGTTTCTTATAAATACAGCTAAATGCCCTCCCGTATTCTTCACAGGTCCTACCAAGGCATTTTTTATTCTATTATAGAAGCCACTTTTCTCTCCCTGCTGCTCTCAGATAAAAAGTACACTATGATATGAAATCACACCGGAGGGAAGAAATTTTGTCCAGCTGCTCCACAGAAAAACAAGAGGGATCCAGTATCCTTAAGGGCTAACAGGGTTTCCCTCACGCCTGTGATGCTCTTTGCCAGACCTGTTGCTTTTGAATGTGGTCTTGGAGTGGTGAAGCAGGTCAAGCAATCAGAAGAGTCCTTTGTGGTCTGACTGTTCTTCTTCCTCAGACCCCATCACTTTGGCTATATTCACCAACAGCTTTTCCTTTACCTTTGACAAATAGCTCCTCTTTTGTCTCCGACAAATGTTCCTCTTCAATGAATAAAAACTATAAAAGCAAGAGAAAAGCTATCCCCCTAGCCTTCTCTATTGAAGAATAACCTTCTGCACTCCTCAAATGTGTGTTAACGTGAACAGAACAAAAACTGAAGACACAGCTGTCAGGCAGGAAACAAGCCTGCCTGGGGTGAGGGGTTTTGCACCTTGCCAAGTTAAAAGCGACCCCTCTTGGAAAGGCAAAATATCCGATTTCTTTAAAATAAAATAGTTATTCCCTCCCTCTGTAATAGGGAAGCCATGGCTCAACGTAAATATTAATCCAACCAAAGAGGAGTGTGGAACAGCAGAATGGGTGTCACTCATTCCTGTTAAATCAGGCGGTGGTTATCTGGCAGAACCACACGGGTCCGTGTAGCTAATCTGAGGCATCAACACTGGGAAATACTGCCTTGATCCTGATGTGACCTGCTGTGCACAATACGTGCCATCCATACCTGAGAAGTGTTAACTCGAACAGAAAGAGATACAGAGCAGAAATCAGCCAGTCAGAGCCGATGATCTCTGGACCACTCAGAGAAGATGCCTTTTGTAAGGCTGGCAAAGCAAAATTAGAGACGGGGCAGGGTTGCTGTCTTGTGGGTAAATATTTGAAAGAAATAAATGTTATTTTAACCAAAGGTGAAGCTAGCAGAAGGATGAACAACATGAGTATGTTGGAGATGGTGGCTGCTGAGAGATTCCTCCCAAGTACCAGAGCAAACCCCCAAGCTGTTTGTTAAAGGATCAGGGCTGCGGGAAAAGGGCAGTGACTCTGCAGGGACAGGGCTTCTGACCCCAGAGGTCTCTTCAAGGCCAGGCTGGATGGGGCTTTGAGCAACCTGCTCTAGGGAGAGGTGTCCCTGCCCATGGCAGGGGGGTTGGAACTTGATGATCTTTAAGGTCCCTTCCAACTCTGACCATTCTATGATTCTATGATTCATGTCCCTAGCTCCTGACTGCCAGACATATGTGTTTAGGGGGACAGCTGAGGAGAAAACTTAACTAAGAATAAATATTGCTTAAAGGACAGTATCTCTGCTGATCAGAACTATCACTTCTGCTTAAGGCTGAGGCTTTCAGAGCACCTAATCATCCTTCAGTTCATGGATATGTTATGGCACCTGTTTTCGGAGGAGCAGCAACAGTGCCAGTGTCCATGCTGGCCCAGTGAGGGGGTCACTAGCAGACAGCACCAGTACTAGCATGCAGGATCAAATCCCAGAAAATTATCCCCTGTCAGGGCCTACACTTTACACAGGCCAGACCACGCACACTGTGTGTTGCCCTGGGTGTAACCTGCAGTGCAATCCCACTGTGTTGCTAAAGGACAAAGCGCCACAATTTAAGCAAGAAATCCCGTGTTTGGGACACTTGGAATACTTGCACGAGAAATGGGTTCAGTTCTATGGGCTCCAGCATCAACAGTTGAAAGACTTTTCTTCTGAGCAGCTGTAATTGAAACGTCAGTTCCCATGGAAGCTGCCCTCTTATGCAGAGGCTTTTTTCCTCGAGATGAAAGGATGCTTCTCGCCTCTCCCTCCTTTTGAACATGAATTTGTAATCTAAAAGCAGGCAGATCTCTTTATGTTATCTGTCTTAACTGGTTATGTGGTGACAGTGTCCAAGCATCCCACAACCACTGATGTATTTATAATTGGGGTACCCATATCTTTAATGCTTCCTTTCTTATGGAATTATCACAACCTCCATTTTGGGGATGGGTAATGAAGGCACAGAGACTAAACCCTACCCAGGCTTTCATGCCACGGAGGGAGGAAAGCTAAAGGGCTGCAGAGAGCTCCTGAGCTTGCCAAATGGAAAGACTCAGGAGAGGGACTTCAGTGATGTGGTAGTGTGTTGAACAGGGCAGCTGGAGAGTCTCTGGTTCAAAAGGGAATTAAAATGAAGTCGTTTGGCAATGTCTTAAATTGCTATACCACTGTCGCTCCCAGATGTCACCAATCTCTTGGAAAAGCCAAGATGGGGACCCTGGAAAGATGCCTCAAGGTGTACCCTGAAGTTTGGTGGGGTGTTCAGTGGGAGCTGCAGCCCCTCACTGCCCTGTTCACCCCACTTCCCTGATAGTTCAGAATCCCTACCCATTCCCATACCTTTAAAATCTCACAGGTATCACCCTGTTTGAGCACTTAGGGGTGTTAAAACCACTATTTTCATTCACATGTGATCAAGAGGATTGCAGACTCCTTCCCTGCAAGTTTCAGTGAGTGCACATGGTGTTCCCCAGCTACTACACTGATTCTTGGCTGTGATCCACTCCAGGCAAAGCCACATTTCAAGATGCTATTGAGATGGTTCCTGCACACAGGGAAGACACCATGCAGTGTTGTGAAAGAGATCCTGTGATCCTCTGGCTGTTCTGCAAATGTTAACATTTCATTAGCAAGCAAATAGAGCAGAAATACCAGTGAAATCCAGTTGAGTAACCTGGTATCTTACAGACAAATCTGAGGGTTGCTACCCAATACCAGAATATCAATCAACTGCATAGTCTATACTCAGTACTCAATTCCTGCAAAATGTCATAGGGTAAATTAAAAGCTTTTTTCCCTTATCTTTAGAGCTTAGCCCCAAAACCCAGGTCTGAGATGACTTTTTTTTTTTTTTTTTTTGGTCAGTTGCATAACAGAAAGATGGTTTAACAGATCTAAACCCTTTGATTTAAAATAAAGCCTATGTGGGTTTGCTGCATGCCAAGTTTCAGCTTGAGCCATTCTCCAGTGGCAGAAATACAAAACTCGGAAAAGGCAGAAAAACCGGAACAGCAGAAGAAAACACAGTTTACTTAGACTGCATATATAGCTACAATATCGCACTCTGAGCAGGGAAACTAGAGCAAACAGGCAGGTATAAAACAGCTGGCAAGCTGCAGTGAGCGGAGGATAGACCCTTTATTACTTTCCTACCCAACAGCAGTTGAGCTGAGATCAATGAGGTCTGAGTAGCCAGAGAGAATTAACTCTTGCTCTGCAGGGAGTGAAACCCGTGTGTCGCTTTGTAGTTGATACTAAAGACTTCTTTCTGAAAGTGCAGGGCACCCCAGTCTTTGTTCAGAAAAGCAGATGGTTTCAGTGTGTGTGAAGGTTACTGTGAGATGCTCGCTGCCCTGTATTTTTCCTCTTTAATTGATTAAAAGCCTTCATTAAAAAAATTATGGGGCCAAGGAGCATACTGCCTGTGCTACCAGAGGCTGCTGTCAGCTGCAGAACTCAGATCTGTTCTACTGCAACAGGAGTTAAGTATTTGTGAACCTGGCTCTCCCTTTTGTGGATTTATGGAAACAGACCTGGGAAGATTGTTCATGTTTAAGAGGCTGAGGACAGCACAGGAAGCGGTGGGCTTTTTTTCTCTTCCTATGACAGTGTTTCTTATCACTAAACTATTCTTGTATTTGTGATGATGACATCCAGAGGAAGAACTAGAAAAAATAACAGAGAATGATGCATTTGGGGAGTGTCGTTCACCTGGGAAAACATAAGGAAGTTGGTTTCGAGGAGGAAGCATAATTCAGAAGAGAGTAATTCTACCTAGCAAAAGTTTCACAGTAGAGGCATGCTCCTTCTCCCAGCCTGTCTGAAGTGTGAAGGAGGGGAAGGGTGAACAGACACACCAGTAACCACTGTACTTGGGCATCAGGAATTATACAAAAGATGATCTCTTTTGACTAAATATAGACTAGTAAAAACACTTGCGTCTGACTAGGCCTCGGAACTGCAGGGAATTTATAACATCTATGATAATCCCATCCTCCACAGTTTCTGCTGGTAGCAGGATATTTCATCCTGGCTACAAGATGCTTCCTTGATTGCCATGCTTGCTAATAACACATTACTATGATTTTAAATTGCATGTGACATCAACTGCCCTTGATGAGATAATTTCTGCATTATGGTAGCATTTACAAGCTGTGGGCAAGATAGAGACGTGCCATACCGGGTGCTGTGTGACACGCTAGGTGACAATCATGGCCTCAGAGGCGTTCATTTTTAAATTAGGTCAGACAGAGCAAAGGGGCCTGGCGAAGGGAAGAGGGTGGCCATGACGGGATTGTGGGGTTGTGGCAGAGTTTAGCTCAGCCACGGTTTTAGGGTTTTCATTTGAACGAGGCTGCAAAGGAAGACAGGAACGGAAAAGCATCAGAACAGCTCAGGGATGCCTGAACAGATCTCTTGCTGTTGGAGAGCTCTGAGGGTCTGAATGCAGAGGAGTAATGGAGACCTGAAAAAGCTGAAGCTGGAGATCGGGTATCCCACTCTATGGCATGTGGGAGATAAGTAATAAAGGACTTTTTATAGGAAAACGCTAACATCCCCTGAAGTTAACTGAAAAGCCACTCTTGTGCCCAGCTCACAGGTGGTGCAAGCTTTAATCATGTACAGCCAAAACACAGAGGCTGGTGTGCTGTAGCTCTCACAGTCTGACACGGCTGTGCTTGAATAACATGTAAAGAAGCAAACTGGAACTTTTGAGGAGCTTTAGCAGCATTTCAGCAGCACAGAAGCCAGTTCAGGGGCAAGGAGAGGTGATTCCTTCCCCGCTTGGCTCAGTGTTGGCACTTGCTGCTCCCTGCGCTGGCACTCTGAGTACACACTGCTAAGTGGAAGTGTTCCCAGTCCCTTGAGACTGCCTCTGGTAACACCTTCAGCACATAGTCTGCTTGTTTCTTTGGAGCAACATCATGGTTTGTCCTTTCAAGAGATGCCTCTTGGTGCCTCAGAGATGCTTCATGCACATTTTTGACTCACTTCCTTGACTGATATGCTTCTGTGTCGGAAACATAAGGGCAGTAAAACACGCTGAGCTAGATAGGACAGAAAGCATATCTTTCCTGCCTAGGTCTGAATTCTGGGAGTGTTGGCTGTGTCTTTGAAACACCCAGCTTGAAGTCTTGTCCTCTGTGCAGACTTTTGAGTTATTCTAAACAGTAATGCAATAGCAATCACATTATATGACACTTTGCTGTGGACTTTCAATATCAGAAATTATTTGTTTCTCCTGGGATCCTCTGTTTGGAACTATAGAAGCACATTCTGCAGTGTTACAGTTATTTACAGGTTGGGATGAAGCAGCACTAAAGGCACTGGGAGGACATCAGAGAAAACTGGGAGAATCAGCTAAAGGGAGACCCCATAGTGGTTCCTCCTCCAACAGGCAGCAGACCTGAGAAAGAGCTCCTCAGGAGATGGGGACGTGAGGAATTTGCAGGGGTCTGAGAAAGACTGGACAAGCAGAGAGATGGGGTTAGGGGTTACTTAACTGCACAAACACATCAGGCTCAGGAACCCCTTGGACCTGGTCACACTTTAGATCTGGAAGAGTACTGAGAGAGAACTTAAGATCCAGTAATCACACCTGCTCCTGCTCTTCCCAAAGCATTTGCTTACAGGTTTTGCTACGTGGGGTCATATGGGTAGCTGTTGCTGTGCATCAGTCGAGTTTTGTGTGGTGATAACCCATAGCCTTCCCTGGATGGGTGGCATGTAAATGGCAGGATCAAATCCAGTAAGTTCTCATGCCCTGCAGGAGAAAAACAAAAGCGAGAAAAGCAGAAAAACAAAAAAATAGGCAAAATACCAAAAAACCCCCAAACAAGTACAGCCCACCCTTTCCTCAAGTAGGGACACCTTTGAGCCGGACTGGGCAGTGGGAGGGGATGAGGGCCATGTCCCCATTGCCCTGCCCTGGGGCCCACGCGTGATCCCGATCCTTTCCATTCTTACTCGATGCTCTGGGAACCTGGTAAGTGACCGCACCCCTCTCAAAGAATCCTGTGTCAGCATGCGCAGCTGCAGGTTCCTTTCCAGATCATAGATGTTCATCAGATGGAATTCTCCCCTCTACTCTACTCTGGTGAGACCCCACCAGGAGTATGGCATTCAGCTGTGGAGCCCCAACCATAAAGACATGAACCTGTTGAAGTGAGTCCAGTGGAGTGCCATGGAGATGATCAGAGGGCTGGAACACCTCCACTGTGAGGACAGGCTGAGAG
>VXBW01005006.1:240478-411434 GCA_013400375.1 Thinocorus orbignyianus | reverse complement strand
GAAGTTCCCGGAGAAAACCACCCGCCCAGGCTGATGCTGCTGGGATCTGTCCCCCCTCGGTGCTCTGCACCGAACGCTGTGGTCACAGAGTGTCCCTGGACGCCAGCTGTGCCCTGCGGCTTAAAAGTGTAGTTTTAATGTTCTCAACTCCTTTGCCAGGTATGATTAAAAAAAAAAAAACACCCAACAAAACCAAAACAAAGCGGCACTGGTGTGCTGTTGGCAGTTTAGCTCTTACTTTGTTTCTGATCGATTGATTTAACAGCTCTTCATCCAGCTGTTCATCACCTTTTTGAATAAAAATCCCTGTGTTGATGATAGTGTTAATAAAAAGATGCCAGCAGAGAATCTTCAGTGTGCATTGTTTTGAGGAGAGTGCTGCTCTGGTAGCAGAGTGTTTTTAAGTTACATTTCAGCCTTTTCATTAAACATCTGTTGAGTTTAAGGGCTTAGGAGAGGTGTACAAGTGCAAAGTTAACTTAAAAATGTTTTTGATCATCTTCGTTGATTTCTCTGAAGCATGCATGGCATCTCTGGTAGACTTCTACATTTTGAAAGCATTGCCAAGATGTCATTGTTGAAGCTGATTCTTATTAGTTCAGGGCTGTTTACATTACAGGTGTTTCTTTGTTCTTTTTTAGTACTTCATCTTCAAAACGTTCTTTGTTTTAAAGAAATCTGGTTTTGATGCCACTTGGAGCTGACTGTTAAAGGTGTATTTACACCCCATCTATTGAGAGCAGTGAATGAGCATGAACTGGATGATTGAGTTACTGAAACTAAAACTTCTTCAGGTTGTTAATTCTTGGTGTCTTTGGGATGAAAGTATTTCAGCAGCTTGGCATGATGCACTCTTGTGCTTAGTGCATTCCTTGGTTAAGTGTGAAGAGCTAAAGAAGAAATTTGAGGTGGTTGGTGACCGTGTGTGATGGAAAACTATTGTGAAAATTATATCTTTTATTTCCACTTGCTGTGCTAAGACAGTAGAGGATACCAGTAGTAATTTAGGTGATACTGAGCAACTTTAGTATAAGAATGTAAAATATAGCCAATGTCCTAAGCTTGAAGAAGCACGTTTTCTGAAATAGCCAGGAATGAAGAACGAGCTGATGAGATCTCCCAAGTATGAGCCATTAAACATCAGATGAAAGAATGCTGAGATAGAGCAGTATGAAAAACAAAACGGATACCAGGAGCTGGTATAAAAGAATAACTTGGGGAGCAAGGAGGAGAAAGCTCCATTACTCGTCACTTAAGAAATTAAAAAAAAAAAAAAGTGGCAATTCTTTTTCATTTTTTCCTTCCAGCCGAAGGAACTAATCTTGCTGAGACAGCAGTGCAGCTGTTAATAGGGGAATTGGAAAAGCTGCTTTTTTTCATTAAAAATGGTGTACACGTAAGACTGCGTAGTAATGTTGGGTTGGATGCTGTAGACCCGAGATTAAGAAAGAAAGACAACAACAAACCCTATGAAATAAATGTGTGCGATTGGGACACTGTTAATGGCCTCTGTATGGCAGTGTAACAGACAAAGGGAAATGTGGAAAAACCCCTAAGTGGCAGTGTAACAAGAAGCCTGACAGTGGGAAAGATAGTGTTGTAATTCATTGATTTATTTCCCTCCTCTTGCCTTGAATTACGCACATTAATAGTATTTTAATGAATGGCTAATCTAAAACAGGGCACAGCAAACATGTCTGAGTGCTCCCTTTGTTTCTGAAAGAGGAGCTAACATACATGGCTTCTTGATCTCATGCTTAGTAGCACCTTGCTTCTGGTACATTTTCATTTAAAGAACAAATCAGGTGTGTTTTTGGCTTTTTTTGCCCTCCCGTCCTCCCCCCCCTCCGCCTTTTTTTTGCTCCTCATGTCAGAATCATTCAGCTGTATCTACAGTAGAAGTACCTGACAAAGAAATCTAAGATAAGAGGAACTGTTGAGTCTGGGCCCACCTGCACATATTCAGAGCATGTATGAAATGAACCCGTGGTAACAGGCTGTTGTAGAAGGAAATTCAGGGATTCTTTAGAAGCAGGGAAAAATTATGCAGAGGGAGTAAGTGAAATGAAGGGGAAAATAATGATTGAGGGTTTTAGAGGAGGCTTCTTCGTATTTTGATTCTACTGCTTAAGTGCAAAAGAGATTGCATATACTCCTGTTTAGAGCAGCTGTGTCTGGATTATGGCTGATAATCTTCTCTTGGCATAGTTTGCTTTATTAGTTTGTGTTTAGTGTTGTATTTGTGGAAATAGCACATATTAAATAAAACTAATCCCAGTGAAGCAGTCTAGTTTTCCCATCAGTCTTGCATTGTTAACTTTCTCAGGCTTCTCTTGGAAGTCTTGATTTTTAGCTCAGATCTCAACTTAATTAAATTTCTTCTTCTGGTCTTCCCTGTCTTCTGATTTACAGGTAGAAATAAGTGCTATCTCGGCACAGCTTGCAAGGGTCATGACAAAGGAGGACCCTGCTGAGGTTGGTGACGGGTTTTCTGTCATCAGTTTCTTTGCTCTGTTTGTATCACTGTCCTCAGACTTGGTTCAGACCCTTTCACTTGCTCACTTCTATCACGTTCTGCTTTGTCCCTAGCTTTTGCTGTCTCAGGATGGCGATGTCTGTTCTCTACTTTTTCTCCTCTGCTTTGTAACAGCTTATGCCATGTCTTCAGTGCTGTATTCCTGACTTCTTGACCTACCCCGTCCACCTGATAATTATAGTAAAAAAGCACATCTCTTGGTCTCTCATCTTGCATGTCCTGTTCGCTGCATCAATGACTTAAGTGCTTTGCTTTTGCAAGGATATTGGCAGTGGGGATCTTTGTGGGCAGTCCCTGGCATAGTCCCGTGGGGACACAGTGCTTTTCTCACGTGTGCTTTCATCCTGGGACCTGATCCACAGTATCTGTGGGAGATGACTTGTGTTAAGTCATCTCTTCTGGTGTTGCACTCTAAAAAACTTTGAAGTTGCTGACTACTGGGTGAAATGATGCTGCTGCGGTGAGGTTGGGGATGTTGTTTTGTTTCCTACCATTTATCTTGCTGCTGCTCTGAAGCGTTGGAAGAGCCTTCCTATCTGGTGACGTTTTTGGTTTGTTGGAGCAGCCAGAGTGTTGGAATACTGCTTGGCAAACTTAACTATGCAACCCTGTGTTGCCAGCAAAATTTGGGTTCTAGTACCTGTCCCCCAACTTGAACTCTGACCTCCAAGTGAAAGAGGGAAAGAAGGAAAGCAGAAGTGGATGTTAGTGATAATGGAAATGAAAACATGTTCATCGTGTGCTTGGAGAAGAGGTGGCTTCAGGGAGACCTGATAGCAGCCTTTCAGTATCTGAAGGGAGCTACAGGAGAGCTGGGGAGGGACTCTTTGTCAGGAAGTCTAGTGAGAGGACGAGGGGTAATGGTTTTATATTGGAAGAGGGGAGATTTAGATTAGATATTAGGAAGAAGTTCTTTGCTGTGAGGCTGGTGAGGCACTGGAACAGGTTGCCCAGGGAAGCTGTGGCTGCCCCATCCCTGGAAGTGTTCAAGGCCAGACTGGATGAGGCTTTGAGCAACCTGCTCTAGTGAGAGGTGTCCCTGCCCATGGCAGGGGGGTTGGAACTTGATGATCTTTAAGGTCCCTTCCAACTCTAATCATTCTATGATTCTATAATCTGTACCTAGAAGCCTGGTAGTAACATGTACAGTCTTTTTCTTTATGTTTAAAGGATTTCCCCCTGCACTGATGCAATAGTGTCAACTTACTTTGGTGATCTCTGTAAGGCTAAATGCGGTGCCTCCAGCTCTTTCTGTCTCAAGGGTGAAAGTCTCCAGCGGGAGCTGCTGACATTACACACTTGTAAATAGTGCTCTTAGCAATAGGGTAATTGTGTTGCTGTCTTGTGACAGCATTCTGAAACGGTTGCAGAACTGAGGAATAAGACCCACGAACAAACCCTGCCTGTCTTTATATAGGTCAAAATGGAAAAGAATGGAATGGATCATTAAAAGCAGTAGTGGAAGTACAGGCTGTAAAGGTAGGGTATTAGTGAAAGTGCAGTGCTTCATGAAGAATTTGCTGTGCAAGTATTACAAGCTCCTTTTCTCTAGCTGCAATTAGTCAGGAAGCTACCAATGTGTGCGGTGTTAGAACGAAATAAAATGCATTAGAAATCTGCATAACGATAGGATAAAAAAGTCTTTGCTACTAAAGGAGCTACTTTGCGTTGAGTCTTAAGTTTGGCTTTTGTAAAACTGAATTGGTGGCTAATTGAGAAAACTTCTATTTTCAAGCTGCTTCTATTGTTTAATAATAGGAGTGTTTAAAACCTACAAACTGTGTGTGTCTTGTGACATAGGCGGTTGTCCATTTTCCTGTTGAAACTCTTGCTCCTTCAGCTTTGGACATTGTTAATACCAAAGTTTCACCAAACGGTGTGAAGTCTTTGTTATAAGTATTTAGGGACTGAGAGCTTCCCCTGTGATATGCAGTGGCATCCAGGAAATGTACAGAGTTGCTCGCTGAATTCAAATAGCTCCTGCTTTCTTCTTGCTCACTTGATGTCATCTCAGTTGACTCCTTCAGTTTGGGATCTGCCAAGTCAAACTGTAATAAGTTGTTATTAACATACTGTTTTAATATGCAGCAACCTACTTGGATTGAATCCAAATGCTGAAAGATCCTAATTTTGAACTGTGACAGCGTGAGATCTAGTTGCAGTTTACACAATGGCATATAAAGTCCAAGTAAACGAAACTGCTGTTTTAAATTTCAAATATTTGACTTGGAGGCACGTGAAATACATGCATCTGACTGGAAATGATCCTCTTAGAAATTTCTTTTGAAATTTCCTCCTGTGAATTCTTTTTTTATGCCTTGTGATTAAAGGTTACTTGATGTTTTGAAAAATACTTTAATCACTTGGTGAAAGCTGTTCTCAGTGTTCTTCCAAGAGAGCTTAAACCAGAGCGATGTACCTGATATCTCTCGCTCCCTTGCTTTTTCATTCGGGTAATTCAGTGTGCAGTTCCGTGAACAGATTGGGAGCTGCTGTGAGGGTGTGTAGGGTTTTCCATTACTCTGGTGCTTTGGTAGGTTTAAAGCTTACTAGTACCTGGCATTTTCTCAGTGTGCAAGTGCATGAAAGCAACTTGCTCTTTTTGTTTCTTGTTAGGCAGAGTGACTTCTGGAGTATATAGTTTGAAAGGTTTCTCTTTAGCCCTTGAATTTGTTCTTCTTTACAGTCTCTATTTTCTGACCAAACTTCTAAAATTTCTATAGATGTGAAAGTTGCATTTAATATTCTTGTGTTGATATCATCATTAAATGGAGGAATAAATTCTGCTTTATTCCTGCTGGCACCTCATGCCTATGTGTGCATGCATTAGCTATCTTTGCCAAGGACTTTGCTGAAATAGTGTTTTGTTTGTCTGATGTTCCCTGTAAAAGTTGGCATATGCTTTCTGTGATAGAGATTCCTGTTCTATAGGTGTATCCTGGGGATTTGGTTCAGATCTCTGCATTTAGCAGGATTTGAGATGGATTTTCTTTTCCCTTAGACCCTCCTTATACCTGACAAGGCTGCTTTTATTATTTGCTGCTTCTGTGACCTGCTTGGTTTTATCTAAAGGGCAGATGCCCAGTTTGGGAGCAAAAATGTTGAAATATGGTGGGCGTTTTGCATGGGGAAACCCCACTAATCATGTCTGGTCTCTCAGGTGACTAACCATTACTCTATTTCACTGGATTTTGGCCATATCATGTTGTATTACACTTCAGTGAGACTACCCTGCACAGTAAGTCACACGTCTCAGAAACTTGTGTGTTAAATTTGGTTAGAGTTGGAAGGGACCTTAAAGATCATTGAGTTGTTTGTACAGTTTAGATCAGTCTTTCCACATTGGTGTCGAATAGTAGGCATCGTTTTTTCAGAACTTTAACTCTTTAGGCACTTCAGATGTTTCTCTGGTGCTCCCAGTCATCTGTAGGTACTTGTCCTCCTCCATGTGTGCCCTGGGTGCCTCTTCAAGTGCCATACTCTGCTCTCCTTGGACTCTGTTTTCTAATTTCTCAGATTGCATTTAAAGGAAATGTCACTGGAAAAGGGACTTCTTCACTGACACCTGTATGGTATCTTGGATTTTAACGTCATCTTCGCTTACTGTTGGGGCTGGAAATTACCTGATCTCACAGGTACTTGCCTCTCCTTGAGCAGGGGGCAAATCTTTATTGGATGTCTGCTGCTGTTTCATCATTAGCAGTTAAGTCAATTAATGGGATGACAGTATCCTTGTTAGTGTTTTTTCTCTAATATAACTAAGATTTTTGTTATATTTAATGTTCTCTCTTTACTCATGCATCTAACTTCCTACGCCTAGGGCCACCCAACCTGTGTTGATATTGTTTATTTCTTGTCCATTTTACCATGTCTTACAGCTCTTTGAATGGAAGGGACTTCCAGCTGTCCTTCTTGCTTAAGGAGCAGCAGCTTTTTGTCCCCCTAGAAAACTCCTAATAAATGATTCCTGCATTTATTATCACTACTTTGGTTCAGATTTATTCTTTTCAGTCAATTTTCTATTAATGAGCCTCAGCTTTGTCTAATTAACCACTCTGAAATATCCCTCCTGTGTTACTAGGAATTGTCTTTGGATATACCATATTGTATTTGATTTAATTGGAACTACTGCAGGTGACTTAAATCATTGTTTTATAGAAGTGAATTGTAGTGGGGATCCAAAATAGTTGTTGAGTTCTCATGTCTCCTGTTTAACGGTTTGAGTTGGAATGCTATTTGCAAGTTTTAAAAGAACTGAAAAAGTACTGGAAGGCATGTGAATTCTCTAGCATTTCTCTGTTTAACAGTCTTATGTGACTCCTCTGATGAGTTCCCAGATTTCAGTTAAATATCTAATGAAATACACTATAAGCATCTATATTTCTAGTTCAGCTAGTAAGAAAGCTGCCAATTTAATCCAGATTAAAAAAATAAAAAACCCAACAAAAATTAAACAGAAAAACCTCCAGCTGATAGTTTAATGGAAACATGCAAGTGGAGTTTGCTTGGCATGTTGCAGAAAGCTGAGATCTTTACCTTCTTTCCTAGGCTTTCAAAGTGGATTCCTTAATGTCCTTTTAAATTATCTTCCCCGTTATTAACTTAGATGAGTAATTACTGAGTTATTCAAACTAACAAATAGCACACTGAGTACCTACAGATATTAGTGAACTTTTCCTTCTTGTGCATCATGGATTACAAGAGTCCAGCTGTGGCTGAGAGATCAAGTCAGACAGTGAGAAGTCCTCAGCTGAGGAATTATTTTAACTGATGTGTGTTGGACTTCGAAAGCATTATCTTATAGAATGGATACCTGTCCTGCTGTTGTGTAGAGTGGCAAGGAATTGGAGTGTGGTACTGGCAGGTACTGACAGCGAGGTGAGGGCATCTTGAAAATGAAAGGAAATTCTGCCAGCTAATGGTTGTGACTTGGTTTATGTTCCCTTCAGCACGCTGCTTGTGAGTGTTGATGTGCTCATCCTTTTGTCAGATGGGTTGAGGCGGGATTTGGAAGGAACGGTATGGAAGTCGGATGCCTGTATGTAGTGTGGAAGTGCATGCTCAGAGACCTTCAGTTCAGAGAAATCCTATGCTGAGAGAAAGTAAATCGAGGTGTTGTCAGGTATATATGAACCTCACTCACATTGTTTGCAGGGTTTACTTTTACTATCCAGGCTTAAATTTGTAAAGGTCTTAACATTGCTGGGCAGGTGGCTAAGTTAGAAACTGTGTTAAAGGAGTTGAAAAAACTGGTTTTGTTCCCTTTTTACTTGCCTGTATTTGGGGAGGTGGGGCATTTAGAAGCATAAAGACAGTATGATCTTTCAGTAATAACTTTGCACTGGCCTCAGACTCCCGGTTCTTCTCTTCCTTGTGGTTGAACATTCCACATAAATGGAAAGTGAATTGAACTGGAATGGCATGCCTGATGAGGGATAAGAGGAGGTGTCTTGTTTGAGATGATCCTTTGCCTAAAACTGTTGGCGAGTTTTCAGAGAAGTTTGGCTTCCAGCCTTGACTGTGTCCCTTTAAGGAATACTGGTTTTAACCTTATTACTTAAAGCTCCTGTGACTTAAGTCTCTTAATTCTTTACAGCTAAATGCCCTGCTAAACAGACTCCAGTGTTTCCATCAGGGAGACATAATTATTAGATATAAAATAACTGCAAAAATATGCTTTTGAATATTGGTACACTCAGTGCTTATTTTTTCAATCTCAGGCCAATGTAGCAATACTCAGTTTAAGAAACATCATTAAAGAAATACATTGTAAATGGCTTCTTGCATCACCACTCTGACCAGCTGAAGTCTGCAGCATATAACTAACTTGCTTTTGTCTTTGCACTCTCCTGAGGAAAGGAATTTGGGTTTGGAGATTGTATTTTTAAGTTTTTTTATGGCAACACAGTGGTGCAGGCCCTGTGACAGAGGTGCAGCCGTGCTTGAATAAGGCAAAATTAGTTGATGCAGGAACTGCATCACCTGAAACCTGTTCTGGAGGGAGATATGGGGCTGCTGTCCAAGACCTGTGCTGGGAGATGGTTGGTTGGCTTGGGAACAGACGAGGGTTGTTGCTTGAACTTCTTCTGTGATGTTGTAGCAACTCTGGCCTGTGTTGTCCTACAGTCTGATGTTTTTGTGACTTGTTACCACCAGACGTTCTCTCTGCTTGGCTGTACCAGGGCAGTTCTTGAGTTGGGGAGCAGGGTGGGTAGTGGTGCTGTGCAGGAAGAACAGATGCCCAGAGTCAGGCACTGATTTTGGAGCCTCATGTGCTGATGAAGATTCACTGTACTTCTAAACCTTCACAGGACTTGTTCCTGACCACCTCTCTTGACTTGCTACAATTTTTGGAGTTGTTGTAGATTTATCTTATACATTTCTGCTACTAGATACCTGATTAAGGCCAGGCAGCATTACAAACTTCAAACACGGGGAGATATGTGCTTTATTCTGCTCTGTACTCGTTGCTGGCATCCTGAATACCACAAGAAAGTTACTGTAAGACTTTTTTAAAATTTTTTTTAAATTCACTGAATCCTTGGCCAGATTGTTCAAAAACTACTGTGCAAACTGAGTTCTTCCAGAGTTTTGTGGTTTGTTCTAAATTGTTCTAAAATACATTTTAAGGACATTGCAAACCAGTTCTATATAGTGAGGTAGTGATGGAAGGGCTAGGCATGAAGTCATGTCATGGGTCAAGTTTTGCTCAAGTTATGTTGTAAACTGAAAATTTCTGCTTAGGAAATATAGCATGTCCCACATAAATATATATATTCCTTAGAAATATGTAAATTTTTAAATTTCTAGAGAGAAATGCTTTAGAGACATTTTCCTTCCCCGAGGGCTTGTATAAACCTCAGAATGTGTTTTCAGGAAACATCCAGGGATTTCAGACTTTCAGTACCTGCGATGATTCACATTTAGTTGTCACACAATCTTCTGTTGCAACAGCCACAGTCCTTTGTAAATGAAAACCCTGTGGAGTGTTATGACTGCAGTTATACACTGGAGATCTACCAACTGTTATTCTGGAAATATTTAATAACTGTGTTTTTCCTATAGAGCCAGGAGCACCAGACACTAATTGACATGATGCCATGGTAGCTTATCAGCCTTGGGTGAGGCTGAGTAAACTGCAACACACATTTTAGAAGATTGTCTCACTCCTATTTTGTTCACCTTCCCAATTTCATGAGTTATTCTTCATCATGAAACTTCTTTAAAAGTGTGCAGGTGGTATCCTTCAGAAGATCATTTGGCCTCTGGAAGGCACATTCATGTGGCTCCTCTTTGAGGGTCTGAGAGACCATAAATTACTAGAAAACTGAGATGATTGCCTTCATTTTTGAATATGGGAGTTCTAATGCTACTAAAATGATGATGCTGTAGATTAATAAAGCCTTGGTTTTAAACAAAATGAACACTTGTAATTTTCTTATTCAAACACATCCCAGCCTTGAGCTCCTGATCTAAACTTAAACTCATAGTATGTGACTTGAATTTGGCATGGAACATGGATATGGGTTGCTGAGGATTAAAAAACGGATGTGAAACAGTAACTTTATTTCATCCTTTCCTACCTGGTATAACTTGCTGCATGTGCAAAATTTTATTAGATTTTGACATATCAAATTAAGTAAGTGGAGTCTGTGTATGCTCCATTTTAGTAGGAGATTTTTTGAGGAGATTAACTGCTTAGAAACTCTATAGTTATAAGGCCAGAATGGATTGTTGTAATCGTCTAATATGACCCTCTTTAGGACATGGTATTTTTTTAGTTTAACAACCTGGAGTCTGACAGAAAAAGATCAGATTATGAATTAAGTGATGAAAGATTTTCTGTACTCTTGGCAGCTTTATGGTGATTACCATCATACGTGGCAAATTTATGCTTTTTAGACTGAACTGGTTTTCTAGCTTCAGCATCACAACAGCAGAAGTTGGTGTGCCTTTCCTTAGGTTGGAGAAACTATCACAAAATTTGTATTCCTCATCTTTCTAGTACTTAAGGATTCAGAAAAATGGAGCTTGATAATGTCTGTTGGGTGAGTAGAGGTACATGGCTGTTTTATTATGACTAATCTGACTATAGTGAGGAGTGTTTATCTATCTTTCCACACTTAAAAGAGCCGAAGACATCCCATGACCTATCAGATTGCAGTGTTAAATGAGTATTTTATTATGCTTTGGCTAGGTGGGAGGAATGTGGTTTTAACAGACCTCTACTGACAAGCCTTTTACTTCTACTGTACACTTGAATTTAAAGTTACCATTTTGTATATACCTGGCACTTTGGTCGAAGATGTGGAACTATTTTCAGGCTTCACTGGAGCAGAGCAGCACGTGACAGGAGTCTGAGTAAGTAAATATGAGTTAACATGGTGTGTGCTGCTGGGGGCCTGCATTTTATTTTATTTTTTCCTCATAGAGCGTCAGGAAAGAGCTGGTGTTAGAGATGAAATAGGGATGACACAATCAGGAAATGATAAGCAATACAGTTATATAAAGTCAACAGTGAAAAGCATTTTAATAAGTAGTTTTGAGTTTGTTTCCAAATGTTACAAAGCAAAGTGGGGAGCTTGTGACTAAAATGGTGGGAAAGGGGGTGGTTGGTGGAGAACTCAGAACTATCCCTGATAGGGTTAGCAGGAGCCTTCAGGAGTAGGGGATGCAAAGGGAACAGAGATGTTGGAGGGGGTGCTCTGCTCTGGAAAGAGATGAATAAAGGTGACTGGGAAAATTCCACTGTGTTACTGATGCAAAATTGTAAAGCAGCATTAGTGTGGATAAAAGAGAACCAGCTGGGCTGAAATTGCTTTGGGAAAGGCTGATAAGAGATTTTGCTGTGATAGCGCAAGAGATCTACTGCACGTAGTCCAGGATTTAAATGTGGGTAGAAATCTCGTAATATGGCTCAAGGGGAGTATTTCTGGGTATTGTCACTGTGACAGACTATCTCCACACACCAGAGAATGAAAGCTGTTGGTAATGGCTGGGTACAGAGGGCTGTGTTATCTGGCAGTTTCATTATCAGACAGTGGCTGGAGCCATAAATTTGATAAGTCAACTGTAGATGTGGCTTTAGCAAGCACAGAAGATGCTTCAGGGAAGCTGCACATAGAAGTGAACTTCGTTTGAGTGATCACAACTCAATCTAGATTAGGTTAAGCAGTTAAATGTGTAGACCTGCAACTATCAAGCCTCTAGAGAAACTGAAGGAGCTTTTTGGTGAAGTGAGATGCTTGGATATGAAGGAAGGCATGAAATTGACTGAAGCCATAGAGGTAAATATTAGCATCTCAAATAACAAGAAAAAGCTCCACCTAGGAAATGACCCTAGAGCTTATGATTCACCTGACAATTGCGTCAGGGTATGGTGAGCAAACAGAGAACCTCTGAGAGGTGTGGGCAAAAGAATCAGTTTGTAAAGGAAGGTGTATCTTGAGGATCAGGAAGTCCAGGGCTAAGGCAGGGGATTCCATCTCAGCAGACAAGGTGACGTCTTGCAGAGGGAATTAAAACAGATAACAGAAGGTGCTTTGGTCACATGAAGAGAAGAAACAGCCAGTAGGATATTGGACTGCTGTGCACAGGGACAGGGAGTTGAGAAAGATGATTTGAGTGTGATCCCTGAATTGTAGGCATCGTTTCTTACTGTACTGGAAATGATACAGATCCATGGGTTGGGAGCAAAACCTTAACACAGTGAATAATGAGACTGGTACTTTGTAGCCCTGAGTGCTAAAACATGCTACATTGGAGGTCTGGACTCTGTTAGCAGAAGTTTAACTACTGCTGTAAGTAAGCAGTGACATCGCCTAACTGGAGAACAAGAAAGGTGGTTTCTGTGGTTTGGCAGGAAGATAAGGAGATGTGTGATAAATGTGGGTAAGTATGGGTCTTGACTTGGAAAGCAGTCAAGGCTGTGATAATATGCAAGGTTTAAAATAAACTTTAAAGAGAGAATAATAAAAACTTTAGAGAGAGGTGGAAGAAGCGCAGAAGGTCACTAGGTATAAAATGTGATGTGGGTTTGTGAGAGGAAGATTGTTCTGAGTTAACGTCTTTCTAAATGAAAGCGTATCTGTTTGGACTTTTGTAATATCTCACAAATCACCCTAGCAGGCACTTCGTTCTGAAGAAAATTGAAATTGGCAAAAGACATGTAAATTGTATAAGGAACTGGCTGTAGCAGAAGCTATAAAGACTGGTGGGAGAAGCAGATAGATGTCCTCTGCTTGTGGTGTGGTGAGAAAAGCAGGAATGTGTGTGTTGGTTGGTTGGTTGGGGTTTTTTTATGACTAAGTCCTAATGGTATAATCAATTTGGAAGTGGGTAATTATAGCACGTGAAGTATTCAATGACCTTGAGGACAGTGATAATGAAAATGAGTTGATAACATGTAAAAGAGCTATGTACTCAACAGTATATAACAAGAATTTTTGAAAAGTGCAAAGCTTGGTGAAAGTAGAGGTGTTGGGGAGAGTCCTTGAGTCTCAGCACCATGGTGTCAATCAGTACGGAATAGCTGTGGGGCGAGGAGAAGGTGATACCAGTACATGCTGGGGAAAGTATTCCTGGCAGAAAGGGAAGGACAAAGGCACAGGCAATTTGTCCTTGCATGGTTTGGCCTGTGTTGACTGACCTTGTTCAGGTAGGATGAACTTGGTAGGGCTAAATGGAGAAGGTGAAAGGAAACTTTGACTGGCTCTCTCTTCCTTCACTCTCTGTGGTGAAAAGATTAGCAGGCTGTGGCTTCTTCTGATAAACATCAACTGATGAGATCTGTGGCTTCTGTCCATTAAAAACATCAGGAAATTAAACATGGGGTGAGGAAAAACATTAAGGTGGAAGATAGTGTTGACATAAGATATATGCCATTAATTAAAGCGTAGGCAGGAATGATTTTGAATGGCTGAAGTGCTGCAGGTGATAGGAGAACCAGCATTAGATCTGGTGACTCCAAGGGGGTGCAGTCTTGTGATCCTCACCACACTAGCTTCATTATGACGTGAATTATTGCCCTGACAACTACTTGCTGTAGACAAATAGTATATTAAGGTAAAATTTTGAGATGGCATCTTTCTTGGATGTAAACTTTCATAATAAAAACCCCAGTCTGCTTCTGAGTTAACTTGCTTATATTCAATTGTTACCTAAGGCTGTTTATTTTAGTTAATGATTTTGATTCTAATGGTGTTTAGCCTGATGGAATTTCACTTTAATTTTTATGGAGGCCCAAATGCAAGCAGCCAGCATGGCTTTCAGGAGGACAGTCTTGCACATAGTTTTTGTCATTAGTAAGGCCTGGTTGTGATTCAGTTCTTTGTGTAGGTGCTGTGTCAAAGCAAAACAAAACTGTTGGCAGGTGAACGCTAACGTGTTTGAGAAATGTACCTCCCTCAGGTAACGTAAAACTGCCGTGGGGAGTGGCCATTCAGCTGCTTCTCCTAGATAGAGTTAAAATCACGTGCTTGCTGTGGTGTCAGTCTCAAGGCAGGTTTTATAAAACACGCCCTGTCTTTACAAACTTCACTTAAAAAAAACACCAACTCAAACTAATAGCTCCCAAACCGTGCTTTTCAGTTTCCTTCTGCTGGAATACTGTGACCAATGTCCCAAGGCTGTAAGTAAGAAAGCCCTGTAAGAATGCTGGGGCAATCATGGTCTCCTGTTTCTACAGTTTGTGTGTGTCCTCCAGAGACTGGCATTGTCTGAGCAGTTTGTGAATGCCGTGAGGAAAGTCAGGCTGCCAAAGAATTAGACTGCAAACAGTGTTCTGTTAGATGCCCTGTTCCTGCCTTGGAATGTCGTTTGATTGCACTGTAACTCCATATCCTAAATGGTTCTTCTGCTCTTTCCTAACAGTCAGCTTATTTCTGTTTCCTAGATATTAATCCTTTCTCTGGTTTGTGAACTCAGATAAGTAAATATTTAAGTAACACAATATTTTCACTAAAACTATTTTTCAAACTAGGCCAATCCTGCTTCGTTATTTGGTGCCGGACAACACAGGTGCTTTTTTTCCTGGGGGCTTATCACTTACTGCTTAATTAGTATGGTTTGGATATTTCTGCTTTAAAAAAACAAAGTTACTGAATTCACCACTAATGTGCTGTTGCTTTATTTTTATTTCTCTCTTGTTGAATAAGCCAGGCTTCTGAAGTTTAACAATGGTATTTGTTAGTATCAGTTTTTAGCTGGGTGCCTTTGAGGGCAAGCTTGTGCTCAGTCCTGCTTGACAAGTAGCCGTGTTCCAGCTGGCTGACTGCATGCAATCCTGTAACTTAACTCGAAACTACCAGAAAAATATGCCAAGGCTGTGGTTAGGTGGCAGTCACTTCTGGTGGTGGCCAGTCAGCAGCTCTTGTTGCAGAGTGCATCTTGTTTAAACTAAATCTGAACAGGGAGTGTAGAAACCTGAGTGATTCGGGAGACTACACGCATCGTGTAGCCACACTTCAGTACTTCTCTTGGCTGAGAGAAGCACATGCCAGCTGGAGGAATAGCACACAAGTTGTTTTATTCTATCTGCAATCCCTGCTTTTTTGATTTGGCTGGTACCAGAGTACTTGTTTCTTCTATTAGTTGTTACCTTGCTGTGACCAGGATGTGTGATTTGATCTAATAACTCTGGCAAGATTCTAGTGATTTCAGTGGCCTTTACCTGTGTGTACAGTGTCTGAGCATCAACTGTATATGCTTTGTATCTTGGAAGAAATTTTTTTTAATTTTTCTTATTTTTCTTTAATTTTTACTCTTCAGGTGGTTGTGTGTGTGTTGTATGTTTTTTCTTTTTTTTTTTTTTTATTGTGGCTTTTTTTATGAACTCATTGAACTATTAGTTTGTCAGCAGAGTTGGTTTGCCAACTCAGACTGGCTTCTGGCAGATTTAATATGTTATCAGTCTGTCTCTTTTCCTGACTTCTGGTGCAAGGATATGGCTTTTGTTATGCGTGTTTTGTTAGTCTTTGACAGCTGGTGGCATCTATGAGTTGAAATCTGTTTTGTGTAAAATTAAATAGTGTGGGTTTTGTTCCCTTACTGAATTAAGGCATTTCCACTAACTTAAAATAATGTATTTCTGAACCTTATAGAACTTGAAAGAAGGATAATTTATGTCACTGAAAATTGGAACCTTCCTTTATTCTCTGCCCAGTAGTATTTATCTTCTCTATCTAAAAATTCTGAGAGATTTGATGGATTTATCTTTTTTTCCTAGTCTAGCACAGATTCAGGAGTAGGGATGCTGTCTCTTCTGATCATAAAATGGTTAAAAGTTCAGGAGGAATCTGTAACCTTCAGAAAACTCCTTAGAGCGGTGACCAAAACTCAGTTTAACAGAATAAACTGAGAGTCACAGTTACAGTAACTCACTTCAATATGTTGCACCCAAGCTGCTTTTTTACTACTAAAATAAAATAAAATGAAGGCTGCAACAGAATGATGGAGAGGAGGCAGCTTGGATTACTGTTTAGTTCACCTCTTGGTTGGGGAACCAGGTCGCCTGACAGAGTTGTCTGTGTTGCCAGCGTCAGGAGGATTAACCTCTCATAATCTCTGTGATTTGAATAAGAGATTTTGTTCCTGTCCTCACTGCTCAGTTCAAAGCAGCTGCTGAGCAGAAACTTCAGTGAATCTTCAGCAGTGTGTCTGTGTTGGTCAGCCAAAAAAGGAAGACCTGGATGTTAGAGAATTTCTCCCAGGTGTGCTTCTTATCAACTGGTTTTAATGTTTGGGTGGTTAAGTGCATATAGGTGGAGCTGTTCTATAGAAACAGGGAAGTTGGCCATATCCTCAGTTTCATTTTTGATTAAAAGGTGTTCTGTTATGCAAATAGTACTGCATCCATTTCTCTGTCACTACACTGTGCTTCCCCAGCCCCTGGAGAGCAAACTTTGGACAAAAGCCTCATCTCTCAGTTTGTAAGCACAACATAACAAAACTTCAGTCTGTGTTTGTCTTCTCACTTCTGCTCCAGAAGAACGTAGCTGGTCCAGACCAGAGGTGATGTTCTCCTGCCTGCACTAGGTCAGGCCAAAGCTTGGAGGGATTACTCAGTCAACTAGCATATGTGTACCTACCCTTGAGGAATGGTGGTGGTAGTAATAAGGGACTTAGCTCTGCTTGCAGCCCCACGAAATTTGAAGGAGGATTTTCTTTGGTGTGTTGTGGTTTTGGGGTTTTAGGTGTGGGGTTCTCTGTCTTTTTTTTTTGGTTGGTTTTTTTGTTTGTTTGTTGTTGTTTTTGTTTTGTTTTTGAGAAAAACAGGCTGTATTTGCTATGTCAGATGGCTAGGAAAGCATCTTGCCTTTCGTTGAGTGATAGATCCTTTCTTAACAGAGGGTGTTTGGTCCATCTTTGAGGCACCTTGTATTGCAGCACAGGCTGTGGTGCTCTTGAGAGCTGGAGCTAATAATTTCTGCACACCCTTTAAGGATAATAATGGGATGCATTGCTAGAGGAGAGATTTTTGTCTGGGAACTGAGAGGGTGTCCAGCAAGTCCCAAAATGGGCAGAAGATGACTTATGATTCTCCACTTGTTCTGGTTGCCTGAAAGGTGACTTGAGCTCAATAGGCTGATCTACATTCTCTTGGCTGGGGAAGTGTACTGAGGTTGTGTGCCTGCTGGCTGAACTCTGTGGGACCATGCAGGCAGGAGAAATGGGGTAGATAGCTCCACAGCTTGGAAGAACATCTGCAGGGATGGAAATTCCATCACAGTGTGTTCCACTCCTCTCTGAAAAGTACTACATCCTTCTCTTTCCCATTCAGCAGTTAGTCAAACAAGCTGCCTGCAAGTAGAAGCTTCTGCTTTTCTGTTTCCAAGTATATTTCGTGTACAAACTGGAAAATATTTTATGGGCTGTTGGCACTCTGGATTCATGGGCAGTGCTAATCTGTTTCAGGAGGTTGTAAAGTTCAAGACTTCCATGTTCCTACTTTCTTTACTGCTTCCCAGCATCTGTTTCCAGATTTTTTTGCCTGTATGGCTCATGAATGTGCTTCCCCCACCCCCCAATAGAAGAAACAATATTGTCAAGGTTATTTCAGCTGCTGCTTATCTGAAATCAATTGAATGCTTCCTGCTGCCTTTCAGGAAGCTTTTTCTGGGTTCAGCTGTAAGTGAACTTCTTGCAGCTTCCTTACTGCAAAGCAGAAGTTTGACTAAGTGCTAATGCTTAATGTAATAATGATCTGAGCTATGTTTTACAAGATAGCTTGTCAATGTTTTAAGCATTTTATGGGGAAGACCTGAGGCTTTTGGGATAAGATGATCTGCATGTTTTAAAATGTTGGAATCCTTTTGCAGTACCTGATGGTCATGGTATATTTTTTTTGTATTTTGCCAGTGGAGATCCTGTTCTGTGCTGGCTTTTTAGTAAAACTGCCATATTCATTTGCAGGTTCAGAGATGACAAGAATTCTGGGTTCTGGAACCTGCTGTTTGTGAGACTTCTTCCCTTCCTCTCTGTGAAACTATCCTGTCCTAGTTGCTCTACTTCAAATCTTGTTTTCAAACCAACAAATAACAGCATGACCTTTCTGCCTCATACTGTTTTCCACAGAAACGCTGTTGTAATTATCCTGGAAGAGCAAGCTGATGTCTACTATAACTTCAGGGATGGAACAAGTTGCAGACCTCTTTAATTTCCTCTTGCCTTTTGTTCACTGTCAAATTGGCTTTCTACAAGTTGCATACATAGTTTCAGTTCCATTTTCCCTGTCCTAAATTCTCCTACAGGTTTTATTTTTCTGTTCAAAACTCTGTTTAAAACTGTGGTACCCATGGTGTATCTTTTGCAGCACTATTTACAATTTTTCTGATTTCTGAAGCATTTTTTGTTTCACCTGTGAATTTCTGTTTCTGAAATAGTTCAGGGAGTAGTTCAGGTAGGTGAGTTCTGGAGCTGAGCAGCAAACAAGAGTGCACATGAAGCTCTTCAGTTCAGGAGGCTGAAAATCTGTGCGATGTTAAGTCAATGTGTCAGATCAAATCTGGTAACAGATTAACCTGTAAATGAGACCCAGATGCTTCTAACTGTCTGAATCTATTTTGTCATTGAAAGTGTTTAGAAGCCTACTTACATTAACTGCCTACTACATTAAACCATCATAGAAGGCAAATTGAATTGTCACTCCTTCTGTTGCATGAAGTGCCTTTTAGAGAAGTAGTGTCTTTTAAGAGAAGGCTTCTTTTGCTGATGAGAACTGTTTTATTTTAAAAACCCTAGCAATTAAACACCCCTTGTTAAAGGGTCTACAAATTTGGGCCTCTGCTCCAGTGAGAGGCTTTGATTGGAGTATTTGCAACTACCAGAAAGAGTTTCCTACCAAGTTTTCAGGATGGAAGAAGTGGAGCACTAAGAAGCTCTGGTGCAAGCTGAGCTGTGCTGTGTACACTTAAGTTTTATGCGAAAGCTGAGATGAAAAGTGCCAGGAGCCCTGAAATTACCTAGTTCACTAAAGTGATCAGGGTGGATGATTCAGCAAAATAATCAGACATATCTTTCATTTGATAACTGGTTCAACGCAGTATTAGCTGTGGATTTGCTCAGTATTGTGTAGGTTGGCCATCATGTTGTTCTGCTAGCTCTCCCAAGTTCATGGGAATGGAACAGCGGGGAGTACTTGGATACCCTTCCACTGTGCTGTCACTCTGATGTCTGTGAGCTATGGCAGTAATAGAGATTTGGAGAAAACAATGATATGTAGCTTTTGTGTATAAAAGCTAGGTCTCTTGTAGGTAGATTTCAGTACTTTCTTCGTCATAGTTTGGCCCATATAGGTGGTGGGACGCTGAGCCTGTGAACATCCTGGCAAGAAACAGATGTTGGGGTGAAGCAGAGCCAGCCAGGCAGCAGCTGCGGTGTCCCATCGGGACTGGAAATACCTGTCAGCCTCAAGATATGGGGTGTCTGGGCTGTGGAAGGAAACAAGGAGGGTACAGTCTGCCTGTGGGACGAGACACTCGTGTGTGCAAGCCCTGGCTCTCAAGTGACCAGAGAATTTACAGATGACCAGGGGAGCATCTAGTGAAGTTTGGCAGTATGAAGGGTTGTTGGGACCGCTATTTATGTAGGGCTTTCCTGGATTTTCTCTATGACATGGTGTAAGTTGAATGACGTGTGAGTATTGAGTGTGCCTCCTCTTAGCACAGGAATCTGGAAAGGGTGGAATGACTGCTTGAAAGCTGTTTGTTGGAAATTGTGTTGTAAATCAAATAAACTTAGTAGCTTTGTGTGTCTCTGGGCAGGTTAATGAATTTGCAGATCATCTGAGCAGGAAGATGCCAATTTATGTGAATTAGGAGGCATTCTAATCCATTCTCAAGACATCTGGTGAAACGGAAATCCCTTGGGTAGATCAGTTTGCTACCACAGGCAACAGAATAGAATATAATATATATATATATTTTTTTTCTACATGAACGGGAACTGCAGTGTGAAAGTGGTGGGGTTTTGTGGCTTTTTTTTTTTTTTCATTTTGATGAACTATTAAGAATTAATGAAGTCTTATTGTGTCCATCCATTTATCCTGGACTACTTACTAAAGCAGATCCATCTCTTGGTTCAGTTGAAGTAGATTTAGTGGTACTGATGGCTTGTTGTTAAGGCTATTCCTTCACAGTTGTCTCAGTCAAACAGATTTTTGAAGGACCATTTCAGGTACTAAGTCAGGAGAATTCTGCCCTTAGATGCAGTTTTCCATCAGTTCTTTGGGTACTGATGGAAATCTGCGCTATATTCCTGCTCTCTTCCAGTTACCAAACTGTCTTGGTTTGAGGTAAAAAGAACCTCAAATTTTATTTTTACAGTTTTACTTTTTTAGCTGGGCCTCTTCTAACTAAACTCTGGAATTAACTCCAGTCAGTGTTCCTGACTCCAGATCTGGAATCCAGCTCCTGTTGATCACCAGTTGAGTCCAGTCTGGGATCTATCCCGATGCCTGCTGGTGACGTGATGGTCATCCTGGGAGCTTGATACAGTTTTGTATATACTGTATCTGTTTCGTTATTTTCATCTTACTTTAATTTTAATATTAATAATTCATTAAAGTAGTTTAGTTCATTCTAAACTCCTGAATCTCTTTATCTCTTCCTCTGCTTTCCTTTTGGGGGGAGGAAGGCTGTCTATCTGGTTTTGGTAAACTTGGCTGAAACCACAACACAAGCCAAGTGGCATTTCATAGTGTCTCTTCTTCCTTCTGGCACCAGACAGAACAGTTCTCTGGTCAGCCCAGCCTTCCATGCCCATCAAGAAGTAGCAAAACGTTATGCTCTGTTGGCTGTTAATGCGGTCTCAGCTTTTATGTTTGTTGGTACATGAAGATACCCACCGTGTTTCCATCACATCGTTCTCAAAGAGGATATGCTGGGGCGTAAAGTGCTCTCTTCCCCACTTGAGTGGAACATCGTTTGTACGTAAAACAGTGGTTTGTTTTCCCTGGCAGAGAAACAAAGTGTGAAGTAATAAATGCAACTTAAGTCTCATGTCTCTCAATGGCCCCTGAAGCTGAAGGAGTCTCTCAACGGCAAAACCCACACCAGCTCAGCAGGGCTCTGCTGTGAGGAGATGAAGCCCAGGTGGATTCCTGCTCTGGGCTCTCTGCAGTTACAGCAGGGGATGTTGGGAGTGCTGCTCAGTGCTGGTGGGTCCCTGGGGCCTCCTGTGCAATTATCCTTCCTCTGAGCTCATTAAGGAAAATCTTTTTCCTTCTGAACAGAATTTAGATCTGAGCGTATGAAAATGCAGTGGAACCTTTCTTTTTAGACCAGTCTGAAACTGGGAAATACCGAGGTGACTGTGACATGTTGAATCTTCATAACTGGCTTGGAAAATCATTAAACTGCTGGTTTATGCAGCTGTTTCTTTCTTAGAGTTATGAAGGGATGAGAGGAGTTTCACTGCCCAGTCTGTACTGCTGTGGCACGTGCAATTCCTTTTAGTCGTGTGTGTCTGATGCTGCTGGGCTTTCACAGGGATCATGTGAAACAAAACAACGGCTGAGTTAAGATTAGGGTGAGGTCACAGCGTGGCTGCTGTTTCCTCCAGCCTGAAACACCTTTTGGGTTTGGGCAGTGGGAAAGACAAGAGTTCCATACCCTCAGGTGGGACATAAGGATGTGCAAGGGGTTGTGCGTGTAGAACATATTGATTTCCAAAGGAGGGGAAGGTACCTGTGTGTCAGGGTGGGATCCCCAGGGACAGAATAGCCCCTGTTCTGTGCTCCAGTCTTGTGCTGCTTGACCGATTCTCAGGGATTTTGTAACAAGCTTTCAAGAAGTAGGAGGTGCCGAATTTCCTGCTGTGCAGTGAGGACCTGTGCTAAAGCGTTGGGGCAGTGTTCAGACAGCAAAATTATTACCAAAGGCTCAGTTACAGACGTGTCGGACCTGAAGAGCTAGAGCACTGCCTTATCTGCTGCTTCCCTCCCAGAAGGGAGTCCCTCCCTTCTGTGTACGTGGTGCAGGGTGCACAGGCTGTGAATTTGGTGTCTTGATTTATTTGTGGGTAGTATGAACATTTTACTGTGGTCTCTTATTTCTGTTGCATAAGCAACCTTTGCACCCAGTCCTGCCTATCACTGTGCAATGAAGTCTGAGCACCTGGAAGAGGTGAGAAAAGCACAGAACGAAATGGAAATACGTATTGATTCTGCTGTTCAGCTGGGGATGGTTACTGTAGAAGTTGGAGTGCTCTTGAAAACACATTAACGTGACGTTCAAGCTTCACGGGGAAGGGGAAGCTATTTGTCAAATTGCTGAACATGAAAATGCATTTTGGATGTTCTGCTTTCAGAGTTGCATTTCTTTTTAAAAGCACTAATTAAGCTGCATCCTTTCATTCTTCTGATTTTGCCCTCTATGGCAGTTTATTGGCATCTATGTAAGGATGTAGATTTTGTTGTAGTGTGGTGAGTGACCAGCTCTTAAGTCATGTGCTGGATTTAGTTAGGATGTAATCTTTTGGCCATCTGCTCAGGCGCTCCCTGTGTCTGCACCCCTCTGATTTGCAAACAGATATTGAAGGTGAGCTTGAATCTGAAGATGTTCAGGGCACCCAAGGATCTCTTTGAGTGTGACCGTCTTGCCGCTTAGGTTTGAGCAGTGTGTTATCTGACCCTTGCAGTAATTAATGCTTGATTTTAATCTCTGGCTGGTGTACGAGGCACGTAGTCAGGAAAAAAAAAAAGTCTTTCTGACTGACTGCAAAAAAGTGGATAGCAAGAATTTTTCTGTAGAACTGAGTTTAAGAGTATTCTGCTACAAGTTTTGCTGTTGTTTTTCCACCTTCCCACAATATTTCTGGACCTTTTTTTTGAATCTCTGGTTTGTATTTTTGTTTCCTAGTTTTTAGGAGTCTGTCTGACTCTCCAGCCTTTGGTAACTGACAACTGTACAACATTTTGAATCCTGCTGTAGCTTTTTTTTTTGTTGTTGTTCTAACTTTTGGGCAAGACCAACCTAGTTTTGTTTTGTCTTGTCTCTTTATTTAGAGTGATGTCAAAATGGTGAGAGATTCCTGGATGTGCTGAATGTTTACATCAATTTTCACTGCTTTTCATATCTGTCTAATTTGTGTCCAACTATTTCAGTACAACCTGTTTTCTTCCTAGTAGCTCCTTGAACAGAAGTGCAGTAGCTGTGTCTGCAATATGCCCAGGTCTCTTCTGTGATCAAATGAGTCTTTGTGCATGCCCAGAGCAGGTGCAATCTCTCTGCATCTGTATCGTGCCGTGCTCGCATATGGCCACGCAGAGCTCTAGGTCTTTCTTACCTCTAATTTTCTGTCATTTTCATTCCCTCCCTGCTGTCCTTCTCATACAGTGTCCGCAGGGGGATTATCCTTTAGCATATTCCAATGTTGGGCTTTCTGTGCTGCCCGCTTTCCAAAGAGAAGTCATTTGAAACTGGATGGAATTTAACGTTCCCAGATAGTTTAAAAACACGGCTCTTCCAGAGCCCAGAAGTGCCTGTGGGATAAATCTCTGATGTGGACCTTTGACTTACTTTGTCTTCAGGTTTTTTACCTTGTGGCAATGCAGAAGCAACTGTACCTGCAAAGCTTGGTATTCCTGAGTGCTCTGCACAACGCTTTCTTTTTGTGAGACGGACTTTATTCCATTAAATGTACTGTTTCACCTGGCTTGATTTCAGCCTGCTGTCCTCCTGCCCTTGGGGTAGTGATGAGTTTTCAGCCTTTGTTGCAACACTATAATTACCTGTTAATGCCTCAGGCTTCTTTGTGACTCTGGTCCTGAAGCAGGCTTTTCACCTGACCTCTGAATTCCTTGGGCTGACCAACAGGCTGTGTCTTGGCAGTGTCTAAAGGCTTTCTGAGCTCCCTAGTACTCAGCTGGTTGTATGGGGGACACTGTGGTCTCATGGCCCGTCCCAGTCCTGAGATTCTGTGGGAGCTGTACCTTTGCAATGGTTTTTACACAACTCTAGGAAGTGCTTTCCAGTTGACTAACAAAACGAAAGCACGTCCAAGTCACTTTTCTTAGGAACTTTTTGGGCATGCTGTGTAAACTTGCAGGTAGAGCAGACGAGTTATTACTGAGGTAAGACTCGCAGGTTTGTGATCCAGCTTTTATAAATAAGCCCTGCTTCTGCAGCTAAAGATGTAATTTACTACACTGGGTTGTCTGGGGGCATGGTGTTCATTCCTGGTAGATGCTAAAGATAAAAGACTACATTTTGGTTTTGTGTGTCCATAGCAGGTTTGTGATCTTCATTCAGTCTCACTGCTGCCCCAGAATAACCCTGTTGCTGGTTAGCCCTGGGACAGCTCTTGCTGGTGCCCCACATGGGCACTTTCCAGCATGCTAAAGGCAGTGTGGTGGGGTTTGCAGCCTTTCATCAGATGAACCTCTTAATATTTAGAGGCTGAGGCCATAATGTACAGACACTATCTGTCTCTTGGTTTGCATATAACTTGCTGCAGAGACAGTGTCTTGTCTCTGTGTCTCGAGCCCATTCTGGCTGCTTTTTTTTGACAAACAGTACCTGATTCTGCACTAGGAAATTTGGTGTTATTTGGCTCTGCTTCCCTGCTAACAGCAGTGGAGCCTGTTACAAATAGGGAGAGAGACCAGCTGAAGCTTACTGTGTGCATCCCCTGCCTTCTTTCTCCTTTTTTCCTTCCCTGAAGCACACGCACTTGTTCCTATGTCTCCCGCTTCTTGCAAAGGAGGGGGAGAGGGGTGGACCAGAGACACGCTGGTGTCTGCCCACTCCAGGGTAGTATTTAATGAAATGCCTGCTTTTGTGTGGTATCCAAAGGCACCTAGACAGTGGGTAGATTGCCCTGACTGTTTCTCAGTGGTTAAACAGACTGATTGATTCGGAGATTAAAAAGGAGTCTGCATCTTCAGTCAGCAGGAGCAAGGGCCCCCATCATTGTATGTTTTGCTTGCACTGTGAGGTTTAGCATCAGGAATGCTTCAGGCCCTAAGCCTGGGAGAAAACGAACCTGTTTATTTTGGACCTGCAGGCTCACCAGCTTTGGCAGTGTAGGTAAAAGCTACAGCTTTTGTAACTTCTGTTCGGGATGCCTCTGGCTCATACCATACCTGGTACAGCATTTCCTTCATGCAGACACTGACTGTAATACTTTACCTGGACTGTAAATGCTTGCAAAAGAAAATTGCTCAGATAGCAAGGGTGTTCTCCAGCATCACACTCCATTGAGATTCTGTCCATGTAACTGTGTAAGGGCCGTTATTTTATTTTTATTTTCTAATGTTCCTTTCGAGAACATTTATCTTGCAAGTTAAGCTCTGTGAGCCCTTAGTAAGCGTTGGGTGCTCTGTTTTCTGGTAAAAACTTCACCACACCAGTTTTTATGTCGTTTTCTCTCTGGTGTATGTTGCTTTATCACTTGTTAGATATATTTTTGTCTTGGTGTTAGTTTTCCACTGGGAAAAGTAGCTGGAGCCTATATATGTCTTTTCTTAGGGCTCACACTTAGCAATACCAGTGAGGATATGAGCTTACAAAAGAAATGTAAACAAAATCTCTCTTAGGTAGAGATGGACCTTCTTCACCTGGTGAGATAAGAGCCAGTGCAGTTTTATGTTCTAACCATTGTTCTTGATAAATACTGTCTTGGAATTAAATTAACAGAGGAGGCCTCAGAGAAGTGACATCTGTGTTTAGACTTCTGCTCGTTTGACTTAGTGGGTTAATTTGATTTACAGATGTCATACCATAGAGCTGTTATTTGGGCTTGATTATTTTCAAGTTGTGGTTGAAAGTCTGCTTTGTACTGTTGAGGAGATATTTTATTTTATTTTTGTTTAAGAAATGTTTTATTTCTTCTAAAGTGACTGTAACTTTGTAAGTGAGGTGGTATGAAATGACATCTTGCTAAGCAGCAGTGAGATTTAGTTGAGTAGGACTCATTTTGAAATCACTTTGTGTTAGCCATATCACATTGCTTTCCAAACATTAATTCTATGATTATTTTTAAACACATACAGAGAGTTGAGGTGGGATACAGAAGACGTTTTGCCTCCAGATCTGTTGAACTGTTGAAAGAAGTATAGGTTTCCAGCTACCAGTCCCGGGAATGTTGGCCAATTAATGCGATGCCCTGTGCCTCTGTGACTCAAATGAAACTGTAGTAGCCCAAAATCACTAACAGTTCTGTTTTGTTTTTTCTTTTTCCTCTTTACAGTAAAAAAAGCTAAACTCCAAGGACCACCAGGTAAGCCATACTCTACCGCTTGTTGGCAGCAATGGTGACACCTGCTCTCTTACTCCTGCTTACGCTGCTCCCTCTAGTTTTCATCTACCTCCTCTCTGCTCCTCCATCTTCTCCTTAGGAGTGACAAAAGCTATCCTGAGAATCCAGTCAGCCTGGGTTGGGAATGACCTGGTGTCACAGTGCTGAGTCTCAAGCTAAGAAACCTCTGCCTGCTCACCTGACCTGAACAGGCAATGGATGAGGAAAGATGTTCCTTTACCGTCACAAGTGCCCACTCTGCCCTGCCCTTTCCTTTCATCCTTCTTCTGTCTCTGTTAAAAGCAGGATCTGCAAATGTCTGCTGAGCAGAACTGGTGTGCACCTGTTTGATTTGGTGCCTTCTCAATCCTGATCGGGGCTGCTGAATGTTACAGAAGTGATTAATTTTCTTATGTGGCAGTTGATAATGGCTATGCTTGAGACTTCAGTCCCAGCCACCAGGTTTTGTATCTGCATAATAAAATAAAAAGAAACAGCTGGTGATACCCAGAATTTACACTCTAGGCAACTATTTCACTGTAGTTCAGTAGCTAACAAGGAGTGCCTGAGGAGGCAAGCAGGTTGTATATCAAATTTCGTTCAATAACTTTATCAAAGAATATGGAGCCTACTTCTGGAAGAACACCTGTTCAGCTGTTTAGATCCAAAGCAGTGGCACAGCTGTGTTCATGGCTTACTTCAGCTTTAATCTCTTGATATAGCCATCCTCAGGTTATAGTAGAAAGCTTCCCAGGTCTCCTTGTTCATACATGGTGTCGGGTCAAGATCTGTGTGTGTACCAGCCTTGAATTTTCAGGGAAGGAAAGCTGAGTGCCCAGACTGGAGGGGAAATAGTGTGTACTTTATCCTTTCTCTTATCAAGAAGCCTGCTCATGGCTGCATTATGTTTGTGCTGTAGTCTAGGTTTAACTTAAGTGTCTGGTTTCACTGACAAACCCAGAGTCCCAGGAGGATGCAAGTGATGTAGCTAGATGTGCAGGAGTCTGACTTCCAGCCTCAGCTTCTGGATCATGTAGCTTTCCTTTCCTCCATCTCGTAGGATATTTGAAGCTAGATGCTGGGAAAAGCTATAGTAGCCCACGGCAATCATGCATACAAATTTTGTCAGTATTAAAATGGACTGTGATCTAATTTACGCTGGGAATAGATGCAGCAGAACACTGAAGTATTAAAATATGTACACTGCTTTCCAGCTACTTAATATATGTCTTGTTCCAGGATTGATGAAACTGGTAAGAGAGGTCTAAGGTGGTAACTCCCCTTAAAAGGGAGTTTGTTCATTCTCAGATGCTGATATTCAAACTTTGTATGTGTCTGTGCTTGGCTGCTTTTGATTTTATTAGCAAAGAGAGAGCAGTAAGTAGGAAAAAAGTTTTTCCAGGCCTTTTCTTCAGATTTAAAATAAATAGTAAAACATTTAAACAAAGCCTGTCTTGTCAAAATGTGAGTGTAATGTGATTCTTGTAGGGCAGCTGGTTTAAGCAATACAGATCAGTTTTAGCACATGAGTGAGTTCATTGTATTTTTCTTCTACCTTTGATGGATCTGTAAAGTTCTCTGTGGATTCATGGGTGGAAAACCAGGGTGGAACTAAGAAAGCAGTTGGGTCAGAAGGAAAGAGGTGATACAATCTGTCCAACTGCTTCTTGCGTGCTTTGAAAATTGTTTCTTGCTCTGTGTGCCCTTCAGATTGTCTGTTGTTCCTCTTGTTTGCATTTCAGTAACAATATTACACACAAAGTGTTTGTGTTATTCACAATTTTACACTCTTTATCCCTGTCTTTCTGCAAGTGATTAGTTGCCTGGTGTTTTCGTTTGTGCATGAATTTCTAAAAAGCTGTGATTGAAAATTTGTGGGTGAAAACCAGCTTGGATGTTTGGCTACTTAATGCCCTGATGGCCTCCAATGTGGGCTTTTCATTTTGGGTCCCTCTGGGATCCAGTGCGTATGGTCTGAAAATCTTGAAATTTTGTGTTTGTGTGATGAAATGTTATAGTGAAGGAGATAACTTTTTGCCTTTTGTTCCCCAGATAAATTCAATACGTACGTGACCTTGAAAGTGCAAAATGTGAAGAGCACGACAGTAGCTGTGCGTGGTGACCAACCTTGCTGGGAACAGGACTTTATGTTGTAAGTACGGTGTCAGGCGGTGATGAGGTGCTTGTGTTCGAGTCCTTCCACAGCACTGACATTTATATGGAGCTGTTCTTGTATTGTATAAACATAAATTGGAGTACTTAAGTAGGTAAAATGCACAAGCTTCATGACAACCTAAATCATTTGCTTTTCTGTTGTACACAGGGACCTGTG
Organism: Thinocorus orbignyianus; assembly: GCA_013400375.1. NCBI lineage: Eukaryota > Metazoa > Chordata > Aves > Ciconiiformes > Thinocoridae > Thinocorus > Thinocorus orbignyianus. The sequence goes on along the minus strand of VXBW01005006.1, from coordinate 382,830 downwards.
CTGAGCAAGATGTGGGTTGCAAGATTGTCTCTGCCAGTGTCAGGTCCATAGTGATAAGTCAAGTCTAGAGCTGAGCCAGGAAGCTGGTCTTTGGATTGAGTCTGGATTGACAGGGTCCGTGCTGGAGAGGCTGGTCAGGGCAATGAAGGGCTGCCAGTAGTGTACTCACGGCCTCCACAGGGTGATCCTGGTTACCTCACTGTAGGAGCTACTTTTGTGTTGTGATGTTTTCTGCCATTGGCTTGTAGCCCGTGAATGTGTTTTCCATCTCCTGTGCTGCAGCTTGAGGGGCTGCCAGTCCCTGCCATGAGCAGCAGAACCAGTTCCAGCTCTCCTCGGGGTTTCTGGTGCAGTTGTCACTTTTGATTTGCCCTACCAATAGTCCTGACGTGCAGCCAGGGATTTCCCAGTATTTTTTAGAACAGTGGGGTTTTTTGCTGGTAAATGAATGACTCATGTATATATTGCATCTGCTTCTGCTTCCATAGCTTTGTAAGACAAAGTGAAATAAATTTACTAAATCCTGAATGGCAAGGTCTTTTGTCTGAACTTGGCATGCACTTGCACTCTGCTTTTGTGAGGCAATGATCTTATGTTCATCTTGTGAAGTCAAAGTCAGCGCTGCTGGTTTTGAATGAGTCTGAGGTGTTTATGTAGTATCCATACCAAGAGAACCACCTGGGATTTTACGAGTATGTTTTCCTGTCCAGTAGCAATTAATCTTCTCTACCAAAAGTGAGAAGCTTTTGCCCCTGGTTGAGGAGTTCACCTGGGTTGATCCGCTGTTGCCATCACACAGCTGTGCTCCCATCTCCCTTGGCTGGTGGCACTCTGCTCTTGGAGCACCATGTGAGATGTGTGCTTCTGCATGGAAAGTCTGGAGCCTGTCCTTTGGCATCTGGTGAAACGTGTGCTCCTGAACACCACAGTCTTCTGCAGTTCCCTGTCAGGCTGAGGCTGTGGCTACCGCTGACATAAACCATGCAGGACTGAGTAAGGCTGAGGCTGGGCATTGTACCTGTCTGTCAAATCACATGCCCATACCCAAGCTACTAACCCATTCTTGCTGTGATTTGTGCTTGTCCTGTGGACGGGAACTAGTTTTAAGCATGTCCAGGTACAGAGGAGGCTGCTCACCAGTGATTGAAGAATGGCAGTTGTTTGTATTGGATGGCGGCTCTCACTGTTGCTCCTCCTCCTTCCCCTCAAACAGCTCCTGGAACTGCTCACCGCTATCAGCTGGGAGCTTAACTAGCATGCTGTAAGGTCACCATGCTGCTCCGTAATTAGTTGCTAGGGGATATGAAAGCAGAATATTAGCTGAACTACCTTGCCATTATCGTTCCTGCTTTAGCCAGGCAACAGAACAGTTGTTCTAGTGTTTCTTTTTAACAGAACTATTGCACGTGGCAGGGAACGTGTTTTGCATGATCCTGCATACATTAAGTTGTCCCAAATGGCACTGATATTCCAATACTACTATTCACTGGTTTGCTCTTTTGCTTTCTAGAGTTGAAAAAAGCTTTTAAACAAAGTAGTTTTTCCCTGAGGGAAGGATGCTTTTACTGTCTGTGTTTCTGTTTACGTTTTTCAGGAGGCACAGTAGAAGAATAGACTACAATCAAGAAAATGCTTTCTGTCTGTGTTAGTTTTATATCCTTCCAAACCCATTGTGAGACATAACACTTCAAAATTTGGGGCTCTGGTGTTGTTTGAGATTTGCTTATTTACCAGACCCGTAAAGCTCTTTAATGTATTCCTCAGGGACATCATCTGATTTTGAAGCAGTTTTAAAAGGGCTGCAGATTTGTGGCAAGCACCTCTTGAGTGAAAATGCAAACGGATGTTTAGAACACGATGAATAAATCTGTGTTAGAAATGTTGTTATAATTTAAGTGAAAGACATTTCTACCTTTGTGTAGAAAGGGAGGGACAACGAATTCCAATCTCAGCTTTTGTTCTTTGAAGCTGTTCTACATCTAACCAGAAGGTGGAGAAAGGGAGACACAAAGGCAGTCAAAGGTTCTGTGCTGAAAATCTTTTTATTTTTTATTCTTATATGGTAATGTGTCCTACACAGAAGTCCATTGGGTGTTTTATGATCAGTGTCTTGCTCTATCACTGTATGTTGAAGCAAAGAATATGGTGTGCTTGAATTAGAGCATTTCTCCCTTCCCTTCCCTTGCTGGTCTTGCACTAGTCTGGCCAGCAGAAAATCAGTTTGTGCAGTCAGGTAATGATCATCTTCCAAGAGGGAAGCAGTGGGAGGGCAGAGCAGTGATAGTGTGGGTGGCTAGTGGTCATTTTGTCCATATTGAGTAGCTATTTCTAAACAGCAAGAGTTAGAGAGTCAATTTCAAAATGCCAGGAATAAACTCATAATAAACCTGTGCAATAGCCTGATTTTGAACTATGTAGGTTGAGTCACCCAAGTCTTGACTTCAGTTCCTGTGTCTTAAACAAGAACAGGAGCACTTGGTTTAAAATAGATATTAATGTGCTTTGTTGTAGCTGTAGGGTTTGTCTTGAACTTTGTAGGTACAATATTCTCTTTTAAAGTTGTAAGAAGTCTCTGTGGCAAAGCTCANTTTTTTTTTTTTTTTTGCCATGATGGCAGTCTGTAGAAATTGGGGACTAATGTGCTTTTAAATTCCCTTGATAAACTTAATGTGGAGACATTTGACCAGAAAGACAGCAGGCAGCAGCACTGTGTGTCTGAGATACCCACGTTGGGGAACTGGCAGTTGCACTAAAGGAAAATTTTGATCTCAAAGAGGGAGGAGCAATAACCTTCATAGTAAGCGTGAGGGAGTTGTGTATCAACAGACAGCTCAGGATTCTTCTCTGCTTCATTGCTTTTACCAGCATTCAGGCTGTGCATGCGTTACGCTCTTCTTAAGTGGATGTGTTAGAAAGCAACATGGAAGAGAGAGGCATAAATGCTGTGAAGTATTGGGAAGAAGTGAATATAAGGTGCATTATTCCTTATTGAGGGGGCAGATGGTCATGAAAACCTTCAGATAAGTTTTTCTAAGAATGTAACACTCGGTGGTCTTGTATCGCTGCTTGCTGCCAGAGGTTTGCAGGGCTCAAAGCTTTGCAGTGTCTTGCTTGTGCTGGAGCAGGTGAGGTGCAGTGCAGCCCTGAGCAATGGGTAGTGATGCTGATGTGGGGTTTCAGACTGTTAACTCCACTTGCAGATAACTTCTGGCAAGTTTGGACCTGCTGGGGTACACTTGTGCTGCTGGGCTACCAAGGGAAAGGAGACACCCAGTTTGTTAGAAACGGGATGCCTGGTGACAAATAACAGCTCACCTCTAGGTTTTGGCCCCAGATACACTTCCTTCTCCTGTGTACATAGCTGCAGAGACAAGTTCCCAACTGGCAATCCATGTGTGCCAATAGTTCAAGGGTTTAGTTTGCAGTCTTTGTGTAGTTAAACTGTAAGAAATCGGTCATTAGAAGCTAGCGTTCCCTGTGAGTGTGAGCTGCCTTTACCACATCCTTCCAGATAGACTTCCAGGCAGACAGACTAGCTTGACATAGCTGTGTGGAAAGAGTTCACTGGTACAATCGTGGCAATGCAGAACCTAAAGCAGAATTAGGTTGCATTCTGTTTTTTTTTTTCTCACCTGTGCTGCCTTTTCTTCTCTTGCAGTGAGATCAGTCGGCTGGACCTGGGCCTAATTGTTGAAGTATGGAACAAAGGACTGATCTGGGACACCCTGGTTGGAACCGTGTGGATTGCTCTGAAGGCCATTCACCAGTCTGATGAGGTTAAAATGACACAGAAGCTTTATTTTGACAGCTCCAATGTTGGTAGTTAACAAAATCTGCCTGGAGCAGCCCAGGACTGTGTTCCTCAGCAAAACTTTCACTTGCAAAGTTAGGAAGGCTCTGTGAGGGTAGAAGGCTATTGGCATCACGTTGTTGTTTTTGTTTTCAAAGGAGGCTGCCAGTAGTGAGACTAAAACTCAGCTTAAGGAGAGGTCTTTGGTCTCACTTCACTCATGTGGACTCAAAAAAACCAGGGCTTAATCTGTTAAGGAACACATATAATTGACAAGTGTCTGCAGTCTTAAGGACTGACTGCTTAGTGTGATGTTCAAATTTCTGTAAGTTCTTGGTAATGACAGAAGGTGCCCTGATAATAGATAAGACAGCCTTTGAGGTAGGCCCAGATCATGTCCACATCATCATCTTAGAACTTCTGGTTGCCACGTTAGCAGCTGTATAGTGGTGCTAATATGAATTGAAAAATATGGGGAATGGGATGTGCCAGTGTCTTTAACTGCCCTAGCCACTGAATTTGGTGGTTCTTGCAGCTAAGCCGGACATGTTTGGTTTTTTATGTCAAATTTCAGGGCATTTATTTAAAAGATTACTGAATTTGAGCCGAGGGAGAGAGATTATATTTTCCATAAAAGGAAAAGAGTGGGGATGCCTAGCAGTGTGGCCATAAGGTCTAGCTGATGCTTAGCTCCTCTGGCTGTCTGAGCACTCCTTGGTGCCTGCTTTTCAGGACTTGCCTTTGCAGTTCTACTGAGAAGGCAGTAGTTCTCCTAAGAGATGTTTGCTGCCTATGTTGCTTAAAGGCCTTTGAGATTTGGAAGAAAAGCTGCCAGCATGTGCTGAATGGATGTCATTTGATGTTAAAATCAGGTACCAGGCCTTGATAACACTGTAAGGTGGTTCTTGGAGTCTTTCATCTCAGTAAATGTGTGAGACTTGCTGTGTAAGGATCTGGTGGACTTGAAACTTGTGGCTTGTGATTCACAGGAAGGTCCTGGGGAGTGGTCTACGCTGGAGGCAGAAGTTGTAATGAAACATGATGAAATCTGTGGAACCAAAAACCCAACTCCTCATAAAATTTTGCTGGACACAAGATTTGAACTACCCTTTGGTAAGTGCATTTCAGTAACTTGCCGTGTGTGTGGGCAGGGGTGAGAGTGTTTTGGGGAGCAAAATGAGTTTTGTAATCAAGTTGTGCTCATTCTCAGTTCACCCAAAATATTTCACTGCAGGTGAAATTGCTGACTTTCATTTCTTGTTTGTCTTGCGTCTAATAAAATCACAGCAAAGAGGGAAGTTTTGAAGGTCTCCATGTGCTGGAATGTTTAGAGTAGTAGCAGTTTAAGAAACTATTAAGACTGTTTCAGGATTGTACAGTTAAACATTTTGTTCCTGAGCAGGGAACATTCACTTTTTTGTATCTAGACAAATTTGGCTCTAGAAGAGGTCAAGTGTAGTGTTAGAGCAGTTCCGTGGTAGGTGCATTTAAGCCCTGTTAGAAGCGTGCACTTCGGTTAGTGAAACATTAATGCTCTGTGCACCTGAACATTATCATTAGCAGAGTATATAAATAACTTGGTGTTAGAAGAACTGCCTTTCTGGCAATTGCTTGTGGTTGAAAAGTACAGAAAGTGGACATGTAGCTGACTGGAGCAAACCCTATCTAAAGTAAAGTGGTGTGTGATTTTATTTATTTTTTATTTTCAATTTACTTAATGACCCCAAACAAATAAACCCCCAAAAGTAAGGCCTTAGAATACATCCAAGGTTTACATAGCTTCTCTTTCCAGCTCTTATCTGACTCTTGGGACCAAGAACAAAGATGACGTTTTTAGGATTCAGGGTATTTTTTTTTCCCTGCGTTGGGCACTGAAATGTTTCAAAGTTGTCTGTCATTGCAAGGCTCACATTGACCCCTCTGCCTGTTGCTTGTTTTTGGTGTTTTTTTTGTTTTTTTTTGTTTTTGCTGCCAAGCCCCTGGCAGCGTGAGCAACTTGTATCATGCTTGAAGCACTGGTGGAGCATTTGTACACCCGCTGGCATTTGACCAGCAACTGTCAGGGTTGGCCATCTGTTGTGGAAAAAAGTTAGGTCATCTCTCAGTCTCATAGCCCCCTTCTGGGTGCAAGGGAGGATGCAGACTGTGGCCCTGCAGCGCTACAATCAATACAAATTGCATCTTGTGCCCCAAGTGTGCTGTTTTGAGCACGGAGTCTGCTGGATGGTGCAATTCAGGGTGAGCAGAGTGTTTTATAGATGTGACGGGCACTGCTCTTTAACCACAGTCCAGCGTGTGAAGAGGAGAAAAGGTATCTGACACCTCAGCTGTCTTGACGACTAAGCTGTCTGATGTTGGGCTGGAGCCATCCCTCTTCCTCATGAAAACGTCCTGGTGATTCACTGCTGCTGTCACCCTGTCAGTGGGAAGTTTATTACCGAAATTGCCTGTTATGTAAGAAGAACAACATTCGCTTGACTTCCTTGTGGGGTGAAATGCTGGCTCTTTGCAGCAAGTGTTTTAAGCTTCTGGGAGGGAGACAGTGCAGTACACCTAGGCAAGGCTTGTAGGCGCTGCCTTCTCACCTAAGCTTCTTCTGACATAGTTGCTTGTAAACTATCTCTGCTTTAAAAGAAAATGAAGTTCTGATCTACCCCTATGTATTCAGACAGTATCCAAAACTGAAATCACTTTCTTCTGCAATTCCTGTTTTCAACTACATTGCATTTTGTGATCTATTTTTTCAAAAGTATAGGAAAACAGGCTCCCTGTAAACCATTATGTGTTAGAGAACCTGCATTTAAAAAATAAAAAATATTTCAGGTAGTAGTGTGTTTTCTCCCTTCTACTATACACCAAACACAGGACAGGTTTTTTTTTTCTGTGTTTGTTTTGGAGTTTTTAAATTACTGTTTTAAAACACATGATATTCTGTAGAATATGAAAATCTGAGAAGTAGGATTTCATGCAGAAAACTGAAAACATTAAATAAATAAAAAGCTTTTTGTGACTTTTCTGTTTTTAACACAATTGATCATTTAAAGTACGTCTGTTACTTGTTCCTTTGCTTACTATGCCAAATACTGAAATAACAGGAACTCTGTAATGGGTGTGTTGGAGGGCTTTTATTTCAGAGTGTGAAGTTGTCTGCCTGTCCAGTGTTTCACTGTGTCCAGGAAAACGTGGATATATCAGCTCTTTTGGAGCTTCTGCTGCTTTTCACTTGAGGAGTGCTGCAGTTTTTCTTGGATCTTTTCCGTTTTCAGTCTGGTGTGGCAAGATCAGAAGCAAGTTGAAAAGTGGTAGGCACCAAGTGTTGTATATTCTTTGTAAGATTGCATCTACTCATATCACTTTCTCCAGCGGTGCTTCCCTTCACACCACGACTGAACATCTCCTCCATCACCTTTAGGATAGAAAAGGACCGTGCAAGGTGGATTAGATTCTGTCTGCCTGCCCTTGCAGTACTGTGAGAGTTGGAGGGATGCATGGAGGCAGGACAGCACTGCCCCTGCATCTCTCCCGATGGATTTGCAGCTCAGTTTTCCTTTGAGTGGAGGGTGGCAGTATGGACTCATAGTGCCCAACAGCTTGTCGTATGAGCTGGGAACTGCTGCTATAATCCGACACAGAGAACTGAATGGATCAGGAATCTGCTGTGGAAGTTCTCAAGTCAGCAGCTCTGTGGCTGCAGAGGTAACGTTATAATAACAGCATGTTTGCAGTGACACTTAGGGACGTTGTGTATCACGTTTTGTTTCCCAGGTGGAGATCTCCTGGCTATTGTAGTTACATGAGAACTGGAGCGGTGTGTGTGCACACGTACAGCTTGTGCTGCTTTCCAAGTCTGGTAAAATACAGCTGTCTGGCATGGCAGCTTTAACAAAATAGTGTGCTTGTCTGTTTTGCTGTGCTGCTTCTGTCACTTCTGGCTGCTCTGTTTCCTTTGCATTAGATGGTGTACATGGATGCAGTATCCCAGGTTACACAGTCTGTGTATTTAAAATACTTCATTGTATTTAGGTGGGGCTTGAGAAGCTCTTTAAGGGTTGTAAGAGAGAATAAATGAATTTGAAAACCAGAAAAGCTGAAGACCTTGGTGTAAAACATGATTGTATATGCAGAGAGGTTTAAAAACTGGTTTGTTGTTTGCACTATATTTATCCCAGATTAGTTTGCTTCTTCTGCTTCCACCTGATATGTTCAGGATTCTTCCTCTCTAGTACGCCTTCTCCTGGTATTCTGGAGACTGGCAACAGCTAAAGTGGAAATGCCTGCAGAATGTGCTGATGCTGCTAGTGGTAGTTCATGATGAAAGCAACTTAGAGAGTGGTGTTTTGTTTGGTTTTATTCCTATTTCAAATTGAAGTTGGTTTTAGTGTTTACCAGGCTTGGGGTTGGGAAGCCGTCGTTTCCTCAAAGGGGCTGGTGAGACTTGCCTCATCTCCTGGGGATAAAAGTAATCTTTCCTGAGGTTATTCAGGGGTTGAACTTTGTTAATGCCCAGATTTCTAATGGGACAAAGATCGTCTGTGGTGGCCTTGGTCTATATTCTGTGTCCCATTGTGTGTTCCAGAGGTGTCTCTTGCATTGCTCAGTAGTGTTGTTAGTGTAGTGTTTGTAGGGTATGGAGGAGAGAGCAGACCTGTGGGTGCTTTTGCGGTAAGCATCTTCATGTGAGGGACTATGGTGTTGGGGACCACACTGTCATGTAATGTTCTCTGCCAGCCCTGTGTTCTTAAATGTTCAATCTCGCAGAGACAGAATGACTGAAAATCCTCTTCTATGCAAGTGCAGCAAAGCGTGAGCATTTGAAATGTGAAGTGTTAGTGAGAGCTGGCATTAACCCCTAGGGTGCAAAGCATTTTTATGCTTGGAAGTCTTTTTAAAATGGCAGTACGCTGCCTTCTTGATGGGAGGAAGTGGTTGTTAGAGAAGACAGGCTGGAGCAGCTTTTCCCATTGATCCTATCTATTTCTCCTCAGGAGCAAGACAAACATATCAAGGAAGGGAGACAGGTTTTCTTCTCGGTTGGCTTAGAACATTTGCTGGTAGGGAGAAGACAGTTTTGCTGTTGTCTTGATGCAGTGAGTGTATGCTGGCACAAGTTTTCCAGGATTCTACTTTTCAGCTGTAAAATTGTGCTGTTTAAAAGCAATTTACACTCTCTTCCCGTTTTTAGAAGTACAATGGCTATGTGCAGGTACCTCACAGGATGGAGTACCCAAGAACACTTTTGGCTCCTAAACTACAGCAGTTTGTGTCTGTTCCAGGCTGTTTCTAGTAGATAATTGGAGAGAAAGTGCTTTTAGTGTTCTCCCCAGTTCCAGGCTGGGAGCATGCTGATCTTTCTTGTTTTATTTCTGTAAAGTTCCCAAGACAAGAAGTGTTCAGTTCTGTGAAGTTATTTCAGTAAGAACTTGTGAAAATTCTTGTGCCTCTGGAAAAGGAAGAAATTGTAGCTGGGAAGAAAGGAAGCAGGTGAAAGCTTGTAGAAAAGCACGAGGAGAGGGAGATTATCTCTCATTTCCAACACTTGTTCTCAGTTGTGCATACTTGGGCTATGCCCCAGCCAAGGACTTGCTACCTGGGAAAAACCCAGGTGGTACAAGGTGATGTGCAAGGTGTAGAGCAAGGACCACCAAGCCTGATGTGAAGAAAAGCTCTGAGCCTTCACTGCTGCATGATGCTGTGGGAGTTACTGATCCCCCACCTCAGCCACTGCCATGTCTGCTCATTGACCCTGAAGATCCAGGTCCAGATATGGACTGACTTCCAGGCTTGACCTCACACTTGCCTTGTCACTGTGGACCTGCCTGCCAGTCTGGGCACTTGGTTGAACCTGGCTGTGATCTCTGGGCTTCCTTTGCTTGCCTTGCTCAGATGTTGCAGGATGGAGCCCTGGCTGGCAATTCCCCTGCCCTGCCAGCCGTGAGACATCCCTTCTCTCCCCTCTCTTTGGGAGCAATCAGACCGTGCTGCTCCCTGATACCAGGAGCCCTGAGAAGAAGGGGATTTCGGCTTCCAGCTGAAGATGGTGGCAGTAGGAGCAAGGACAGTAAAGCTTGCAGCCTTTCTGTGTTGGTATCAAATTAAGAAACCTCGAAAGCTAATGAACAGATCTGCCCATCTCCTATCTGTTCTTGTTCAGCAGTTTTGTTTCACTGACATATGGTCTTGCTCCTCTTGTTTACCAAGCATGATGTCAGTGGAGTCCTGAGCTGGCATCAGGTGGCCTCTGTTTGGATTAGTTCAGTTTCTTATCTTGTAGGCAAAAGATAATGTAGCGGAGTAACTTGGGCTTGTAATCAAAGCTGAGCGGTGATGTAAGACCTGGCCAGTTGACGTGGCCTTGCAAGCAATCAGGCTGTGATCTCTGCGCCAGAGATTTCCATTCTCTGTGCTCCAAAAAACCAGCTTCAACAAAATAGCTGAGGCGACGCACAAATAGATGGTGAAATAAAAAGTAGTTATAAGATGCGCCCTTAGGCAATAGAAAATTTTGGTTCACTAGGCATTGTTTCTTCTGAGCAGGTAACTTCACTCAAGTTCATGGGCTGGTTGCTTAATATTTACGGTTTGCTGTGCATTAGTATTAATGACAAGAGTTTTTCTAAGATCAAGAAGATGTCCTTAAAGTAGCCATTATCTAAGACGGTAGCAGATTTTTATCTCTGACTTACGTAAGAAGCTGCTTCAGTAGAACAGCAGCAATCCTGCAAATCTGATAGCTCCATTTAGGAAATGGGCACCTTGGGTACAAGACAGGAACAAGAAATCCATGCGGCACATGGTTCTCCTTGATGCCTGGGCATACTGCTGAACTATGGGAAAGCATTGAAGCCTTCCATAAATTGGCTGCAGTGCTGGTGGTAATCCTTTGCTTCATCCCTCCTAGATATCTTTGGTCTTGGTATCAGGCTCCAGAGTTGAGTTGTTTTGACAATGAACTTTAGTCCTCAGTTCATTAGTTTTTCTTCATCTTTTAGAGATGTGATGATCTTCAAAGATGAAATTCCACAGGCTTTGCTGTAGTGTTTGAATTGCTTCAGGTCTTTGTTGGAGCTTGTCCTTCTAAGTCTCATCAGGCTGTGTGCTGATAGCCCTTCAGTTAATTGATATCATCTTTCTAGATCAATTCTGTGCAGATTTCCTTTGAATGCTGTCCCTCATTTGTGCGGAGCTCTTTTAATAGATCTGTGCGGCTGTGATCCACAGCCTTGATGATCAAAAGCATGTATGTTTTGCTACAATTCCTGTAATTGTTGAAGACTCTCTCATGTTCCTCTTACCTTGTTTTCTAATAGCATATAACAAATAAACAATGTACTGTACATCAGAAAGAGCAACTGGCTCTTTGTATTATTGTTAAAACAAGTTGCTTTGCTGGTCTCCCTTCAAGTAAGGAGATACGGGTTGTCTTTTTTCTATTTAATGCCAGTTTTCTATGGCTAGGTACTAAGTTTTCAGTTCCCTAAAACTTTCTCAAGTTGGGCCTGTTTTATCCCCTTTGTATGGTTTAGAAGGGTTGCATAAAAATGCAGAGATGTTTCTGTGTAGACATTCACTTGTAGCTCAAAGAAATACCTACTTCTGAAACTCCAAATTGCACCAAATTGGTTGTGTTCCTTGTTCTTTTTGAAAACGGCTCGAGTTCTAGTACACTGGCCATTGTTATCTCCAGATGTTTTGGGATCACAGGCTTCAGAAGATAATGATTTGTGGGCCTGAGAGAAGACACACATAGGACAGATAACCCCTTTAAATAAGTATGATCCTTCCTGAAAGTATTGTAGGTCCCAATAGAATGCTCACCTGTCAGTAGATCTTCTTGTTTCTCTCAGAAATGAGAATGCATCTAACTCCTGGAACGATCTTTTCATCAGGAGACCGTCCCGGCCTACATTTCCCATTCTTGCCAACACGTAGATTAGCATATCACTGGGGTACAGTTCCTTGCAGGGAAACAAAATTGTTAGGTGTAAACACGTTGGCTTCTAATAAGGCACCTCAGAGTGTAAAGAGTTACAAGAGATGGGAAAACTAGCTGAACGGGTATTATACTCATCCTCTTTTGTCAATGTTTGGGATGGTGAGGCTTGAAGGGCGGGTGGTGCCTGGTTGGAGCAGTCCTTCTGCTTACTTCCCGTGTGAGCTCTGTAGTTTCTGTATCGGTGTAGTTTCAGGCTGTGAATAGCCAAATTCTAGAAGTCATTACCCCTTTCTTGAGGGAAGACCAACCAACCACCTTACAGTCAGGGAGATGTTGCGTGGCTTAAAATAACAAACCCAAAACACCCAAACAACTTTATTTTCCATTCTTTGCAGTGATTTTACAGCCCGTTATCCCTGAATAAATAAGCTAATTCTTCTGGATTTGGAGCCTAGGTGATGCTTTCTCTTTCAGTGGGTGCTGTGCATGTCTTGCTCTATTCCTTAAGCATCGTTTGTGCCTCACTTGCCTTGCCTTCAGCTTTCCATGGCAGTTCATCTGCACCTCCAAAGGTGTGCTTTGAGAGATGAAATTTTGAGTGGCAGAAGTCTGTGTTGCCTTCAAGCCATTAGGACACTGTATTACTTCAAAGTGTGAAATAGAAAATAGTTACCAAAATAAAGGTGATAATGCTTGCAGCTTGCTGTCAGTCATCAACTTGGTAAATCTTCCAGAAGGTAAAAGGGTTGTAGTGATTCATTTCACAATGAAGTTGCAGTGTGGTGTAAAAATAGGAACGTGCTTCCATGTGAATATGACTGCTTATAACACTGTTCATTACCTCAAAAGATTTGGCTTATTGCCTGCAAAGGAAAACAAGAGGCTATTTCTATTTTGATACTTAATTTGTGTCACACTGGGTACGTAAGAAAGATGTGATATTCAAAAGGAGCCCTTACTCTTCTGAGGTTATAAAAGCCACCAGAAGAGGCTCTTGATCGTACTCTTGTGTTATCAAGCATATAGCAAGTGTATTAATATCATTGTGAAATGGCTCCTCATAAAACTAATACTTCCATTAAATCTAAACCAGTGTGTCATACTCTTTCCTACCTTTGTGCAGTGTGCAGTTAGTCAATCAGCTTTAAACAAGAACACCGTGTAAGCCCTTGAACTGTGTTACTGTTTACAATGTTTATTTTCCATCTGAATGCTAACGTAAGACAGTCCTATTCCTTCAAACTGAAGTGTGTTTTTTTTGGTGGTGTGATCTTAGAACACCCTTCTTGTTTTAATACTGCTGGTGATAACTGGAAATTTGTGTGGTTAATAAGATGGTGTGTATTATTCTTTTGCCACAGATATCCCTGAAGAAGAGGCCAGGTACTGGACCAGAAAATTAGAACAAATAAATTCACTGGGAGATGATGAGGTAAATATTTAAATTGAAAGATGAATATAGTCCTGAATGCCTTACAACTTTTTTTTCTTTATTGAATCCCTGTGATTAAGGTAACTACTGAGTGTCCATTACAAGTCTTCCACGAACTGTTTCCTCAAGTGTACTATTAGTTTTAAGGAGAGGAATATACTGGAAGTGCTTGAGTAGTGAGAACTGTTTTGTTGATATGCATACACAGAAGTGTAGTATCGTGCTTTACCTCCCAAGAAAGTGAGCTGGTTTTGGTAAGCTGGGGTAGGTTCTCTTCATGTGTGAAATCAAATCAAAAAGAACGTTTTTGCAGTTAGCTGCTTCTGGGAAGTAGAAAAAGCGAGGTACTGAGTCTTTCTTGGAACTGAGGACTGTGGGAACTGTTAGCTTTTTGTTCTAATCTAGTTGTTAATGGCTCAGTTAATATGAATCTCTTACTGTAACACCTGCTAGCTATGACTTTGGTTTCCTGTTTTTAGTAGCATGTACTTGGCTAAACAGCTATAAACTAAAAGTTACGATTTTTTATTTTTATTTTTTTAAGAGAGGCTGTTACATGATTAAAATGTTTACTGTTCATACTGTTTGGAAAATAAGATCTGACGTATTAGTATCTATGTCAGAAGTTTAGCATTTTAAAAGAAAACAGTTAATGTTTGTGTGTCGATCCTACTCATCATTGTGTAGGAAAGTGGTGCTTGCTAAAACTCTTAAACGGCCTCTTTCCCTAGCAAGATAGAGTCACTGGCAGAACATTTTGCAAGTTAAGAGGTTTTCATTCTAGAATCCTTCATCTTCTGCCCCTTGTGTGAATCATTTGGTTTACTGTGCAAATGGAGAAAAATAGGGTGGGATTTCTTTTCGACTCATGACACTCCAATATTAGTGCGTATGGAAACGTAACTGCTTGAGAGCAACCTCTCCTGCCTTCCAAGAAGTTTGAGAACTTCTTAGAGTTGATGACAACCTCAGTCTGTGCTTTGGCCTGTGGCCTGTGGCTGCAGTCTGTGCCAGGTGCTTCGGTGAAGCGTAGGTGCCCTCTAGTGCTCTACTGAACTGGTGCTTGCTGAGAGGTGCCCTGAACTTTGTAAGACATCCTTTGCTCTGGAGTGCCACCCATCTGCATGCGAAGTGCATACTTTTATCAGATACTAGTAACAAAATGATATCTCTCTGTGTGTGACCTAACAGTTTCAGATTTATTATGGGTGTTCCCTGTCACTAGTGGGAAAATGAAAAACTGCAAGAACACCTGTGTAGGGCCTGACCTAAGGTTCACATTGTCCCATATCTGTCAGCGACCCAGAGTTGGGATGATGCCTGCCTGATTTGCAGCAACTTACAGCTCAGGGACTTCCAGAACCAGAGGCAGTATCTTTGTGTTTAAAACACTTGATGGATTTTTCTTCTTGCATGTGGGTTGCCTTTTGAATGCACCCAGGTCAGTTGTATTGTACAAAGGAATTCAGCACCTCAGTTGTGCGTTGCCTGAAGAAATACTTTATTTGCTCTGAGCAAACAAACTCAATGTTGTGAAACCAAATAGGTCAGGTTTATTTGGAGAAATTAAATGGTTGGTGCTCATACATCCCTCCTGGCCACTCAGTTTTGCAGACCCTGCCTTCTTACATGGCTTTTGGGCTGCAGAGTCGTAGTCTGCACAGTATTAAGCACAGGGCAGCTTTGTACCTTTTATCTTTTTTTCTGTGCACTAAGTTCATCTATTGCTGTTTGAGACCATGGATGAACAGATTGATGTGACACAGCAGTGTTCAAGAAGCAGTTTAATTTGGACTCAAAACGGTGTCACAAAATGCTTTCCAGTCTCTATTTCTAAAATCTTTAGTTTTCTTTTTGGGGCTGCTGATAGACATTGGGTTGATGCCTTAAAATGAACAAATTACTGTCGTTCTTGTAACTCTGAGTGTATTAATTCAGAAGCCACTGCTGTCCTGCACTGCTGAGATTCCTCATTGACTGACTTCCTTTCACCGCTTTGTCAACGAGACAGTGCTGTGAGATCCAGCAGTTCTTGTTTTCTCAATTCTGATTAACTCAGTGAGTTGGCAGTTGGCTGGTGATGAGGCTAACCACCTTTCAGGATCACTTGTGCATTTTAAATAGCTCAGATCAGAAGACGGCCACAGCGGAAGTCTGCAGGCTGCCACCTTCCGTGTAATGAACTGGTCATTAATCCTTACCAAATCCAAGGAGAGCTGCCTGGTCACCCTGCTTTACACACATTGCAGCACCAGGCTGATAAAGTTGCCAATTCTTTTGTCGTCAGACTGTTTTGTTTTGTTTTTCCCTAGAAAAATCGGTTCTCGTTATTTTGCTCAATTGTCCTAATTTTCTCGTATCTCTATGTAATATGATAATACTGTGAGCGTTCCCTTAGGGAATGCTTTGATGCTGTAACAAACAGCTTTGTAAAAAGTCAAAGCTGGCTAATTGAAATATCTCCTTTTTCTCTAATTTAGTATTAAATGAGGTGAAAAATTCTACTTTTAGGGTGTAAAGTAGATCACAGGAGAGTTTGTACATGTTGGCTGGGCAAACATAGTGTTACTGTCCTGCCGGGCACGCTAATTAACTTACCATTTCAATCTTCTGCAGCGTTGATGTGAGCCCACATGAGTTTGGATCTGTTGAAGCTGTGCTTGAATACCTGAATATAAATGGGTTTATGCTCAGTTCTGAGCTTCATCTCGCAGTGATGTTGTGGCGGAGAATCAGATCTTTTCGCTGTCTAATTTGAGGTCTCACAGATGAGAATGGGACCTGTGCTTGTGGTAAAGCACCCTTCACCTTAACCAGATACTCATTTTTTAACACCTGGTTTTAGAACGAAAAAAGAGAAGACTTCTGGGAGTGTTTATGAAAACGGGTATAAAGGAGACTATTCAGTACTTTGATACTACCAGGGATATTTTCTCGTATGTGTGGCATGCTGTACTCTGAGAAACATTTAATAAAGTTACCGTTTGCTTTCTTATTGGTCTGTGTTCCCTTTTTTCCCTTCCTCCTTTAGTATTCCTTTCACGAGGAAGTCCAGAAGAAACCGTTGCCCAGTGCTGCCTCCCAGTGTTGTAAGTTAGACTTTATTTCTTCTCAGTACATTTCCCTCTTTCAGAATACATTATTTCCTTCTCTGGTTAGTTACCGAACGATGCTTAATCTGAACAATCTTCTCTTGTTAGAAGAATCTCTGTGAAGTCAGTAACGTGTGTCAGTTACGAGAGACTGTGCTTCTCAAAATGTTGGTCTAAAAGCTTCTGATGCTAGAAAGTAAAATCAGGCATTGATGATTTAATCTGTGTGTATCCTTGTGTGCGGTAGGAACACAAAATGTGTTCAGAGTCACCTGGATTGTTCAGACCCTTGCAGTATTGATGCAAGGATGGAAATGCTGAGGTTTTTTCATGTAGCTACGTTAGGGTATGTTGTCTTTAAACATCATGTATTGAATATTATTTTTATAACTTTTGTAATGACATTTGAAAAGGAGGAGAATAGATGGAGACAGGTACTGCTGGTAGCCTTTTAAAATGCACCAGAAGTTTGTGTCGTTGATGCCTAATTTCTTTGATATTACTTTTCAGTGCTGTGTTGATGGATGAAAAATATTTTTACTAATTTTGCTTATCTCATCTTGCATCTTTTTTTTATGCTTCTGAAAATGTGGATGGAAAAATAACCTAGCTGTATCTGATGGTCTGCAAAATTAGATTCTGAAATGCTGCTTTTAATGTACAATAGATGAAAGCTCAATGATGTCTCTTATGAATGTCTTATCTACTTTTGGCAACAACATTAATAAAATTCAAGTTTCATAATTTAAACAAATCTTTTATCCTCTGCTTCAAATCGTATAAGATGTGCATATTACACTTTGCAGGCTGTTTATCCATTAGGCTGATTACAGGATCTCTACAAAACTGTTAACATTAGGAAATGTTAATTACTGTTTACCTTGTTTGAGTAGAATTAATTTATCTGTATGCTGTTATTATGTTATCTTAAAACTGTCTTCAACAAAACATGGACATTAACCAATTGCCTAGGAAATCTGGATGTGTTGTGTGGCTGGAACATGTACAAAGCTTTATGAAAGTATTCCATTGTGGTTCCTTAGGTAATGCCAAATGTTTCCTCCTTTTTTTTTTTTAAGTGTATGTAAAGAATAAAGTGTTTTTTTTTTTTGTTGTTGTTTGTTTTTAAATAGACAGAAAAGTACAGTTGATTTGTAAAGCCTACAAATGAGAAGCAAATATTTGACCAAATCATACCAGCATAGTATGCAGAACCCCTAATGTCAAAAGATGGAAGAAAACCGGTCTGATATGAAGTGTCCAAGAAATTAATGTGTTACTTGATGAAATGACTTTCCTGGCTGTGTGCCCTGGACTTTGCTTGTGTTTGAGAGAGACTAATTTAATTGACTCTTTGAAGTATTTGGGATTTATGAGTAAATTAGGAGGAGTGCTTCAGTGCAGGGAAGGTAGTTGCACCTCTTCCCGCAGTGTGGTGCTTTTGCACCCTTAAGCTGTTGTAGCCAGTTTCTTCCTTGGAGGACCAGCTCAGCACTTGCAAACGGACATAGTGAAGAGTAGAACTGCAGCTGCCCTTTTAGTCTTGCCTGTTCACAGCCTGCGTTGTGCTGGAAGGTGACCTTTTACAGTAATTAATTGAAGGCCCCTGGTTTGAACAGTTAATATCACGTAAGAATTAATTTAATCATTCATGGGCTTAAAACACTCATTAGAATCGGTGTTAAATATTACGCAGCAGTATGTGATTAATGTACTTAAGAATTTTCTAGTAATTCAATAAAGCTTGTGGCACTGCGTGTACTTTTGCTTATCTACTGCCTGTGAGTATCCGACATCTATGAATATCTAATTATTTACATGGACAAATATAAAATAGACATTTAATTGAGAAGTACTTTTGAAAAATGAACTCTGCCTGCGTCAGTCTGCGCATAGGAATTGTAGGCTTGCCTGAATGTAGCGTGGTCCTTCAGCCCAGAAGATGCATTGATTGTTTCTCTGTTGAAAGCTGATGTGACCTTTGCATATGACGCAGGACTCAAGCCTCTTTTACATAGGAGCAGGGTGGGTGTCCTTCCCTAACCTAAAGCACGTGGAGTATGGAATGTTCTTACTTAGCATGTGGGTAAATAATTGATAGACCTATTTTTATATATAATAAAAATATCCTTGAGAACATTCGTAAGACTCATGCAGTTTTCCATCACGATGTGCTAGATGAGACGTGCTTGCTGCTGGGAGCAGGACATGATCAGCTGGATGACAAATTAGGCAAAAAACCTGAGCATGAGTAGGTTCTGCCCCATGAGAGTATCTTCCAAAATCCTAAAAAATCCAAAGTTAACTTAAAATCTGGTGCACCAAACCACTCCGTATAGCTTGCATTTCAAGAAGTAATGATATAACTGCGTGTGCCGCTGGTGTCCAGCTTAGACCTCTTGCAGACCTTAGAAGACTCTTCTGCCTTCTTTTATCTAGCTTGAGAAAATCCTGCTCTAGCAGGCAGGGTCTAGTTCATTTAATGGGGAAATACATGTCCTTGCATTTTAAAACGAGATTATTTTTCTGCCCTGTTCTGCTGCTGTGTTTTCCATGTATGTCTGTTCCCTCTTCTGGACCACCTTTTCTTGTGTTGGTTGCCCCATCTCCTCCAGGATGGAGCTGGATGTAAGAAAAGAAAGCTGGGCCGTCTCTGAAAGCCAGCATCTGATCTGTGAGGGTGGGTTTTTGTCTCTGGTCATGTGTGGGCTCCTGCCTTGACATGATACCACAGGAAATCTCAGCCCCCATGAAGTGCTCTAATTTTTCCAGAGATGATGGAGCTTTCAGGCCCACTTTCACAGTCTCAAATGTTGCTTTGCTCTTAAAAGGTTCTGATCCTTTGATTTCTGAGGAAATGTGGGATCCAGGGTTCTTGTCTATTCTTAAATGAAGCAGGTGGATCAGTTCTTGTACATGTTGTTTTTGCCAAACCCTACTGATTTTGATACTTCTCGTATCTGTCTTCATCATATGTAGCCATTTCATTTTTATGCCCCAACTTCTGTGCTTTCCTATATATTTTTCCTGCCCCAGAAAGATCACGTGCTTCCAATTGATTTAACTTTCAGTGGTCCCAAGCAATAAGCAAAGCAGTGTAGTGCCCATGGATCCAGTTTTGTTTGCGTTTCTGTTAAATGTAATTGTAATTCTTAATTTCCCAGTACCTCATTGTTGGATAACTGCAGCATCCTCATCCTGGCTCAACCCGAAACTGGATGTAAATTAAAAAGAGAGCAAGCTTTTAATGTCTGGAAATTCACTTTAAATGAAGCAGATTGAAAAAACTGTTATTAGATTACTCTGGCATTCACTGAGTCAATCAGCTCTAAGTTATTTATTGTGGTAGATATAGATTTATTTTCCTTGTATACTCAAGATCATTTCTGGCAATATTAAAGTCCATTATAATCCATAAGTGAGTCACTCTGTCAGTATTTTAAATGCAGCTTTGACTTGGAGCAGACACCGTGCAAACAGGAATGTATCTTTGTGGAAACTAATTGGAAGTCTTAGTATCACTTACCCTAAATACTGCCCTACACCTTTTGTCAGGGAGTTTAAAAATATGGAAGAGAGCAGGTTTGTTCAGCATGATTCTCAGAAAAAATAACCTAAGTGCCACTGAATCAACCAGTTTTGTCTGGCCTCTTGCCTCTGGTAATGTTTCTGAGAATGCTTTAGACTCCCTTCTCCGCATGTGGGGTGTTTTTTTTCCCCTTCCCCTTCCTTGCTCCTCTCACAGTAAGACCCTGACAGACCACAGCACAGCGTAGTCTTTAGGTCTGTAAAATCCATCTACCAGGACTTTGGTGTGGTTGGTGGGTTTTTTTTTGGTTTTGTTTTGTTTGGTTTTGTTTTTTTTTTTTTTTTTTTTTTTTTTTTTTTTTTTTTTTTTTTTTGGTTTTTCATTTTTTTTTTTTTTCAGAAGACAACAAATTTTTTGCTTGGCTTTACATTGTGAGTTGGTGAGACAATGGAAGAAGTAACTTTTCCAATACACTGTTATACCAGTAAAAGGAGCCAAAGCTGGCCTGTGTTTGGTCTGCCAGCAAATCAGAAAAGAGCAAGACATTATCTTTTCCAGGAGAGTAAGAAGGAACCCCACATGCTATCTGGAGTCTGTGTGCACACGCATGCAGGAAGAAAATGCTACAACTTCATCGTAGATTCATAAGCAGCCTTTTAACTACTTAAAAGCTGGCAAAAGGTTTTATACACATTAAAGGAACACATGTCATTCCATGTCAGATTAATTTGTTGTATTAACCCTTCTTTCCCACTAATATTTGAAGGAATCTATTTCTGCAAAATGCTCTTTAGTTCTTGTTAGGAGCTCAAATACCACTGGTGCATGGTGCTTTCCACCATAGCAGTGGTGAGGAGCCAAAACTCTGGGTGACAGTCTTCCCTGCCCCTGGCTCCTCAGCAAGCCCTGGTAACACCCGGGCTGATGTTGTATTGTGGGTGCTGCCCTGTGGATACCTGCATCTCTTTAAGCTGCTGTTAACACGCTGTTGGGCTGGAGCTGTCAAACCCCGCTGCTAGGATTTTCACACCATGGGTGGTACAGTTCTAGCAGAAGCAGCAGCAGCAAGCGTGCAGATCTGGGCAGGCTCTGGGTCCAAGGCAGTTGGGTGAAGTTCTTGCTTAAAGAATTTGGTTGGCAGAATATGCCTTGCAGCCCTTTTTCATGGGGTGAAATGATGGCCATCCAAGGTTATGTGTGTGCTTCTTTGACCATACCATCTTGACTACTGTCCACTAGTGTTCAACTGGNTGTGGGTTAGCACAAGATTTTTGGGGGTTATTTTCCCTTTCTTTTCCTTGTTTTTTTTTTTTTTTTTTTTTTTTTTTTTTTTTTTTTTTTTTTTTTTTTTTTTTTTTTTTTCCTCTTTGGTAGCAATATGTAAAAAAATTATCTACTATACCAGGCTCTCAAGACAAGGCAGCATCAAAATGTTTTAAGCAGGCCACAACTTGATTATCTTAATTGTTTATAGAGATGTGGCAGGCAGCATAGTTGACCATGGTTGCTGGGAGGCCATACTGCCCTCCTTGTTATAGAGATTGATGCTGTGTATCTAGTTTCTTCCTGGTTTTTTTCTTTTTTTTTTTTTTTTCCTTTTTTTCTGGTGACCAGTCTCCTGCACTTAGAAACAGCAGAGGTCAGCAGCTGCTACAGCACCTCTAGACCAGACCTGTTTAGGAAGAGTAAGGAAGAAGTCAATAATTATTTTACCCTTCTCAAGGGCAGGTGACTCTAAAGGTGCTGCTCCAGTCCTTGAGAAACTGTTCTCTAGTAAAACTACTGGCCACAGTGCAAGTGGTAAGCCTTACAGCAGTCTTCAAAAAGCGTCCAGTGTAAATGTAATTCAAAACAGGACCTGTGAATGATTTTTTTTTGTTTTAATTAAGCTAGGTGGATGAAAAACTGTTGTCTGTACAAGTGAAACCATTGTATGAGCTGTTCTGTGGTAGTTTACTGATGGGCTGGGAAAGCAAGTTCCTTGGCCTTGCTGCTTCTGGGTGACTGGCAGCTCCTATTCCTTTTTGTTTAGGATAAATCCCATCTGAGAGACTTGTTTCGTTGTGGCTTTGTGGTGCTTACTGCCTGGGCTGGCTGAAGGCACCGTAGTTCTGACTCGAAGGGATGCAGATTCAAGGTCTTACCCTGAAACGTCTGCCTGCATTTTTAGGATAAAACTGCTACTTCAGGACTGGCTACACCAAAGGAAAAGTACTCATCAGATGAAAGTTAAAAATACTGGATGTGTTAGAAGATTATACAGTAACAAAGTTCGACTTACACCTGAACTCTAGAGGACAGCAGATCTGTAGTTTTGCTGCTGATCCTTGAAATGTACTTTGTTAGTAGTATGTTCCTAGAGGATGTGCTGTGTTCTGAAAGGTGTTGAAAAGAAATTAAAAACCTAAAGCTCTTCCTGAAATACTGAGCACTGCTGATATTAATGTGTCTCTATAAGCAGTGATAAAAAAAAATAAGAAGATGCTTGGTTAATCACTCCAGGTCTCATAATTTGTTTAGTGCTCTTCATGAATGCTGGTTTTTTTTTTTTTTTTTCTGGTGGGGATTTTTTTAAGGACACTGAAACTTTTTTAGTCATCCTTTAATGTCATAGCAATAATAGAAAATTCATTTGAATTTTGTTGCCACAGTGGAATGTAATATTTTCAAGGATTTTAAGCTAATAAAAAAATTACTGCTCAACTTTACACTCAAGCCATGAATATGTGTCCTTGAGCAATGAGGCTGGTACTGAAAGTCCAAAATTGAAAATCAGGGGGAAAAAAGGCAACAAATCTTTTATCACTGCTGCTTTAGAACATTATATTCCTTCTCGATCTTACACATGTGTGTAATGTTAGGTGATCCACTTTAGTCCAAAGCTGTATCTCATGAGGAGCAAAAAAAATTTGTTGGTTCTTGTGTTTACATCTTTTAGCCAAATAGTCTGTGTGACTTGGTAGCCCAGAAATTTGTAAGACAAGACAGTTTTGTTAGGTATTGGTGCATTGACAGATATGGGACAGTTTTTCCATTGTAGATAAGATTAAATGACGTTTTGCCCGATTCTTTCTATTATGGTTACTAATGAGTTGGACAAGCTTGCAGTAACTTAGTGGATACTCTCGATGATTTGATGGTCATCTAAGCCCTGCCTAAATTCTCAGCTCTCCATCTGATTTTGTTTAGGCATAGTAAAGGTCGCCAGAAGTGCTGTTTCATTTAGTGAAATAAAACACTCCAAAATTTTAGCATAAGTTGAGTGCTGGAATAGAGTAAACTGTGGTGAAAAATAAGGACAAGTGAGAGCAAGGAGAGTACTCGTGTTGTACTCTAGTGCCTGTCCTTGAATCTGTCAGCTCCTTCTAGCTCACTTTCCTCCTGTTCTTTCTTACCTTCTTTTGAGCAGAGGTCTTAGCTGTCATCTGCTGTGTTCCCGAACTGAAATGGAAATAGTGATTACTTGTTATGGCACCCTCGTGCTCACCCTGCTTACTGAAAACTTGACTTTGTTCTAAAAAGCTATTCAATGTTTGTTTTTGTTGAAATACAACATTGTTAGTTTTGGCAAGTGCATTGAATACTGGAAGAATGTACATTTTTATGGAATCTGAGATTTGTGTGCGCTGTGTTGAGGGTCTTAGGGGAAAAAGAGATCTATTGAATCTGGAAAAAGAACTGACCAGGACATTCCCATCTCTGTATTCTATAAACAGGACTTTGTCAGCACCAAATACAGTGTAATTTACTGAGCTCAGTTTACTTTATAAACCTGTTTAGATGCCCTCTGTCTTTATACAGCACAGGATGTAACAAGAGGATTAAATAATTTATCAAGATGACTGTAAGCAGTGGACAGCAGTAAACAATGTTCTGATGGGGATAGTAGGTCCCAGCCACTCTGAGAGGCTTGTAAACAGAAATAAACCAAAATGGCACGCAGGCAATCAAATTAGCCTGTGTTGAAAACTTGGAATATTCAGCTTTTTCTTCAGTGTCCCTGCTGATCCAGGGTTGACAGTGTGAAACGAGGAGGAGGAGTTCCTCCTTGAAGAGTTGCATAATTGAGACACAGAGCGAGCATATGTTATGTTCAGCTATCTGTGGGAACTTAGATGTGCTTTATAAAATGTGTTAATGACAAGAATGTTGTAGCTTCCAAGGCACTAGTCTGCTGGCATCACTTAGTCCTTAATTGGAGGTTTATATAAAACCTCGTTTTCTGAGTACTGAAACTTAAGAATACAAAATAATGTGATAACCAAGACACACACTGTTGGTATTTGAGAGCACACAGAGTAACTGGTCTGATTTGTCTGTATCGTCTATTCCAGTGTTAATATGTGACGGTGGTGTATGTTTTCAGAATTGCAACTTTCCACTTTGTGCCTTCCTGGATTTCTTGGTGTCTTCAATTCAAGTTTATACGGGCTTAAATTTGTTCCCAAAGGTGGTCTGGAAGTTTTTTTTTCCTGGAAGTGGTGGTCTGGTGGTTTTTTTTCCCCCTCAACAAATTGAAGTTATGTTTATTATTTTTATGAAGCAGAAAAACAACTTGAAAAGGCTGAAACAAAATTCTGTTTTCATTACCTTCAAAATATCAAGACTGTCAGCCCAGGTCTTCTGCGATTATGCTGAAGGACTGAGATATATACTGTTAGCTCCTGAATCTTAAATGAAGCAGCATATGTGCTGAATCTTTAATAAATTAATCTTTTATACAAAATGTTAGACTCTAAAGTGAAGTGGGTGTTAGCAAAAACAAACAAAAGCAGCGCAGTTTTGAGATTCTGCCTGAAAAATCCCTTGCTCCCTGTTACGGCACCTCTTTTTGTTCACTCCTGCAGTGTTCCCTTCCCAGTGAGTGTCTGCTTGTAGCACGCCCTGGTCAACCAAGACCCAACTTCTCGGTGTGAGAAGAAAACTTGCAGGGTCAGGAGCTCGATGTCTAAAGGCAGCTGCCCTTCTCTCCTCTCTGCCCTGCTTGGCATTGACTGCTATTTGTCTTGGAACCTAGCGGTCTCTGATTTGCCTTTGAAACCTTGTGGGATTTTCATTCTGTTCATAAGGAAATTGGTAGCAGTATGGCAGACAGGTGGGTCGCTGGCTCAGGGATTGAAGACTGTGGTCCATGGGACGTGCTAACATTTCTCCTCCAAGGACAGGCCTTATACCTGCAAGGCTTGTTTGTTTGCATTGGGTGTTTTTTTCTTTGTTTCAGTTTGAAGCTGTGAGTAGTGTTGTGCCAACCATCAGACCATTTGCTGTCAGAGAGACAAGGGCTAGGAACAGTGAGGTGGTGTCAGGGGCCAGGTGTGTTGGTTTCCCTTAAAGAACCATTCAGTGCCTCTGTGCAGATTACAGTGGTTTGAGCTGAGGTTTGTGCAGAGGTTGTCAGTCTTGGGAGTTTTATCTTTGGGAAAAGGTAAGCTGCATTTCCTCTGTAGTGTTTCTGATCTGTAATGCTGCTTTTTGAAACTTATTGTATCTTCTAACATCTCTTACCCATTTGCTTTGGGACATTTCAGGTACATTCACTTGTCAGTAATGCCAAGGGTCTAGCTGGTAGTCCGAGTGCAATAATGTTGTGCCACTGCAGAGCTTTTCTGGATCTTTAATCACAATCCAGGCTGCAAATCCTCAGCGTTGGGTTCTTTGCTTCTTGCTGTTCACCTGAGATAGGAACCTTTTAATGGAATCAGGTGCTGAAGTTGCTATTGTGTGTGTTAGTAGCTTGAGATTTTCAGGAATAAGAGGCTATTGTTTGACTTACCCATTGATAGGAAATTGTCTTCTCTTTGATATGAACTGAGAGGCTGCGAAAGCTGGGGCTGTCCAACCTGGAGAAGAGAAGGCTCTGGGGAGACCTTCTAGCAGCCTTCCAGTATCTGAAGGGAGCTACAGGAGAGCTGGAGAGGGACTCTTTGTCAGTAAGTCTAGTGATAGGACAAGGGGTAATGTTTTAAAATTGGAAGAGAAGAGATTTAGATCAGATCTTAGGAAGAAGTTCTTTCCTGTGAGGGTGGTGAGACACTGGAACAGGTTGCCCAGAGAAGTTGTGGATGCCCCATCCCTGGAAGTGTTTTAAGGCCAGGCTGGATGGGGCTTTGAGCAACCTGGTCTGGTGGGAGGTGTCCCTGCCCATGGCAGTGGGGTTGGAACTGGATGATCTTTAAGGCCCCTTCCAATTCTAACCCTTCTGTGATTCTAACTGATTATTACAGAAAATTAAAGCTCAGTGTCTGTTCAGTATGTCAACTTCTTGCTCTCTTTCCTCAGTCCTCTCCTTATGTCCCTTATTTCTGCTCCTGCTTTCCATGCCTCTTGTTTCCATACTTTCTGGTTGTCTCCCTTTCTCATCTCTTTGGTCCACGTGTTTTACCTTTGTTTGCTTTGCTAGCTTGGTGTTATCTCCTCATCTTTTCCCCTGAAAAACACTCAGGCCTCTGTCAAAGCTGATCATTAGGCAATTTGTGGATTTGTTGTTGTAATAGAACAAGCCTGAGATGATGGCCCTGTGGTCAGACCATGTGAACGCTGACCAGTGGATCCTGTCAGGCTTGTGAGGTGTCTGGGTACTTCTTCATCTTGCCAGCACAACTGGCCCGGGTGCCTTGTCCAAGTGGTGGCTTGTCACAGTTGCTCCTGTGGACCCCAGAAGAAGCACTTGTCATGTCTCAGATGGTAGTCTGTTGGTACTTCACTCTACAGATTTCAGTTTTTCTCACTTGTTAAATTGTGTAAACAAGAAAAAAGTTTTTATTTGTTATTCCTGTAGGCAGGAGGGGAATAACCCTTTTATGCTCCATGGAAACTGCACGTACTCAGCATTGTACCTGTTTAATATGTGGTTCTTTCTAATTCAACCTGATAAAAACCATAATTTAATTTTTTTCCATGTGTGTACTTGGTCAGAGTTGCTTCATTTAATGATCAGAGCAAGCAGACGTGTTACTTTTTTTCCCCCTCTAACTACTCCTGTTAGGAGTCAGGAGGGAATGACCTACCTTTGAAGCTCTGCTAGGTAATAGGCCTGTCACTTAAATTTGGACTGTAGCCACCCATGCCTGTGCAAAGCCTGGAGTCCAGGGACCCTGAAGTGCTGAGGTGTATCTGAGGAACTGCATTGCTTTGTAAATCTCTTACGTCTGAGAAGAAAGGAGAAACCTGGTTGTAGCTCTGAGGCACCATTATTTCCCAGATAGGGAGAGAAAGTTAAACTCTGGTTTGCCTTTATTTTTTTCTCCCTTGGAGTGGTTCACACCTGTGCCTGTTTTTCTTTTTGCTGCCCACCGTTTCTTCTCCCATAGAATTACATGTAGTACGTGTGGATAGGGACTAAACCCTTGGCAACCAAATTACTCAGCAGGACCTGGCGGTGATTTTTGGAGGACAATGACACCTTCTTTCAGAATTGTTTTTTGTAATTTAAGGAAGAAGCAAGAACTAGTCAATTCTGATTTGTTAGTCTTGTTGCTGAGGGCCGGGGAAGGGATTTACTGAATCCCCTGAGCAATCTCCCTCCTGGAAGTGTGTGCCTGGCTGGTAGGTAAAGCTTTCTGTCCTGGCTACCAGCCTCATCTCTCACTTGTTCTCTGCCTGCACATGCAGGATTTGTTTGTTGTCTGCTGCACTTACACCTCAACACTCCTATAAACTCCACTTTTAATAGCATTTTTTTACACACCACCTTCCAAAAACACTGATTCTGAAGTTTTTCTTGGAGTTGTAAGTTGTATTCATGCTTCCAAGGTTCTTTGAGGGTTGTATGTGGTAGTTTGTTGCCTCCATCATACCGAGTATGACCTTGGGGTCACAAGATGGATATTGATAAGTAATGACTTGGCTGTCTTACCAGCTTCCAGTTTAGCTCTAGCATGAGTTTGCTATCACCTTTCATTTTAACATGGAGAGACTTGCTTGCTGTTGTACAATTAACTTATGATTATTTGCATCCTTAGGATGCTGAGAGAGAGAGGGTTTTCTATCTAGTTAACAAAATACTCTGCACTTAATGCTATTTATATGCACACAGAGTTTTTCACGCTATTATTGCTGGTGTGGTGCTTTATGCACTGTGTTAATTTTGTTCTGGAAAAGGGGCAGGAGGGGAAACGTGAAGCAGCTTTTACCACTTGACTTGTACAGTTTAGCCGAGAATCAGATCCTTCTCTTAACTGGACTCTGGTTTCTGGGGCGTTCTGTCTATAATCCTGATAACATTTGTACTGGGAAATGCAATGCTTACCTGCTTTTGCTGATAAACGGAATATTAATTTGTGTTAAAAAATGCACGATTGCTTAATTTTTCCTAGAGTTCATGGTGATTTAATCTTCAGTATGTCTTACAAACAAACTGGACAGTAAAGAGTGATCCCTCAAATAGATTTAATGCTATTTTTATAATGATAAAACCCCTCTTCTCAAGATCGCAATCTATAAGGCATTTTAAATACATGAAAAGTATGCTTATGGTTTGTTTTTTCTAAGCTTTCTTTTTCCATTCCTATTCTTTGCTGCCATTTGTGTTACATGCAGGCAACTGGAGTTATTTCGGATGGGGAGAGCAGCTGAGTACGTAACAGTTTGATTTCTTGCAAGTTTTCTGACCCTATAGTGATGCAGCATGCTGTATTACAAGGAAAGTGGGAATATTCATGCATATAGAAAATCTGTACCATTGTATTTTCTTTCACTTTCACTGAATTTTCATATTTCCGCGGCTGGCTGTCCATTCATTTTTGTTCCCCACTGTTTAGTTTTGTTTTTGACATGTTTTAAATGAGTTGCTTGTGGCTTTTACTGGGATTTAAGGAGAAGAAGGAAGAATCGGACTAATCTTCTTTTCCCATAAAGATGATCCCATTTTTCTGCTCGAGCCCTTTGTGTTGGTCTTTGAACCCACGTAATCCCAAGTCATTGTTTGGAGTAACTGAAAACCACGAGGGACTCTGCAGTGGGGAGTGATCTCAAACATTCCAGATACTACATATGGGAGCAAATCTGAAAGCAGACCTGGCTGGTGGACACCAGTGTGACAGAGGGTAATGCAGCATATTCAAGCTCAGAGAGACATTATCGTGGCCAAAATGGTAGGGTTTTGCTTTACCTACTCCTTAGCAACCTTGGCAAGGTAAAACTCAGATACCACAGCTGTGATAATGTGGAACCGATACCCACACCTGAAGGCTGGTGTGTGAACTCTTGCAGAGGTCACACAGTTCAATGGTTTTGTTCATTTTTCCAGAAAATGGGCATCTTCACTTTCTGGAAGTCTCACACCTTCCAACAGCCAAGGTTTCTGCCTCAGCTACGGTGCATGGCTTCTATTCCTTGTAGGGCCTGCAGAGATTGATCCATTGGTCTTAAAACCAATGTTTGACACTATTCCCTGTATCAAAACAAAAAAGAAAGAGTGTTGCTAAGGGGAGCGTGCGAGGTAAGGTGACTGTGACCACTGCCAGCCAGGGGGGAGAATCCACCTGATGCTTTTCCATTTTTGACACAGCAGAATTTGGAGAGGACACTCTTACTGCAGCCAAGTGAATTAAGTCTCATGTCCAGCTAAGGTTACACCGCCTGTTCTGCAGTTTAGAAGTCCCCCACCAGTGGCTTCCCAGTTTCTCCTGTCACAAAGTGTTTTGTCCTCCTTTTTCTGCCAAAAGTTCTCTGTGTTAAGCAACCTCTTCACACTGTTAATGTTGGATGTCTCCATTATTTGGGGCTGTTCTCAGAGGTGGGACAGGACAACTGAGAGCTAACCTAAGTTTGTATACTACTAAAACAAAAATTAATGTCCTAAATAGCTTTATTTTACTCCCCAGTTTTGTGTGTTTGGGAGGGAAATGAGGTGCTTAGGCATTGGCCAGTCAGAGATTTTAGAGGGTTGTGCAGAGGGTGTTTCTTCTGTTTATCTGGAGTGTTGGTGTGTGGTGTTTTTGTTTTAAAAGGTGCTTTTATTCATGGAGCTCCCTCTTTTTCCTCCCTTTCACTCTCTACTTCATTCTTCCTGTGCCGTCCTCTTTGAAATCCTTTTAGCATCCTTACAGGCAGGCTTCAACCAGTGCTGATGACATTTCCAAGTGATCCCCTTTAGCTTGAGGATGTAATGAAAATAGACTTCTAATGGTAAGCTTACAACAGCAACTGAGAAGGGAGCAGGAGAAACAGCATGTTGGTAGCTGGAAGGCATATTCCTGGTGAGAATTTCTTGGCAGAGAAGTGCTGCAGCCCAGTGCTTTGCTAGTGGGGCAGAGGGAGCTTTGGTAAAAGGGCATCTTGTGCTGCTGACCTGGTTTCATTTTAGGAAAGTGAAAGACTTAAAGAAGTTGGGTAGATGTTCAAGGCAGTCTTTGCAATTTAGACTGCCAGTCCAGTTCATGCCTGTTTCAGCAGCAGAAAGTATTTTCAAGTGGGAAAAACAAGGTTATGGAAGCTCTTAAACTGAAGACTGAATATTGCTAACTTGCTGTCTTAAAATTATGCAAATTTCTAATGTATTTTTAAGTGGTGAGGGCAATAGGATGACTAATGACTTGCAAAGCTGCACTTAATAATTTCTTGAAACCTATGAGTTTTTAGCACGGAGAGCTCTAGAAGAGCCTAAAAAATATGCCCTCTTATCCTTCTGAGATTTTTTTTTTCCTTCTTGTTACCTCAGTAGTCCTCTTTGAACTAGTATGCATTTTGATTATGAGATTTCAGGAAGTGTACATGATTATCAGAAGTGACTGGTGATTCAGTTAAATGGTGGAGAATTGGGGTCTGAGGCTTAAGGAAAGAAGTTGTTGACAGCTGTCATGACTGTCAGGAAAAGCAATTTAAGTGGATGAAGGATGAGGGAGGTAGGTCGCAAAGGCCCTGGTGTGGAGCTGGCAGAGGTCTCTTCTGGACCTGGACTGGAAGTCATTCCTTTGGTTAGTACACTTCCTTCTCTTCTACTGTTATAAAAATAGACAGAAGCTGTGAAAGCTCAGTGGCTTATTTTGGAGAAGTAGTGGAGATTTTGAGATACAGAACCTTAAATGAACCACCTTCTTCCAAAGTGCCTGAGTTTGCTGCACTTGCTGCTTTTGTCCAAGTTTTTGCTCTAGTTAGTGGAGGATAACTGGATCCCAGCTCCCAGTGGCTGATGAAACATCACTGTTAGAAAAGCAGGAGGTGATTTCAATGGAATGCAGCTCTCTGAGAGAAGCTCCTGCTGTGCTTTGGGACCTTAAAACAACAAAACCACTTGTGAAAGTGCTTTCATCCAGTCACCTGTAATAATTTTGCTGTTAGTTTTCCTTCCTGTCCTGAAGCTTGATGTAAAGAAAGTTGCCAGAGGTTAAATGTGACTAGTAGAGCTGGCGTGACAGGATTGTGCAAAGTGGTTTTGAGGTCAGTGTGTTAAGAAGTAAATGTGTTCTGCCTTGCAGCAGTGGTGTAATAACTTCTGGAGGTGTGGGAGTGGGGAGGAATAACAGGGTGGCTTGTTTCAGTGAAGTGATCTCCCTTCTTGTTTTTACCCACTCTGTAAAATCCTACTGTGATGTGACTGTCCGATGGGATTTCTTCTTATGCTGCCTATATGCATGAATAATCACTATGTAACATGAACACGAGCATGCTTCTGCCCTGCCCCTTCAGCCTCACCCCCCCCCTTTCTACACAGTGGGTCCAGCAACAGNCGTAGCTTGTTATTAATTAACTGATCTTCAGAGAGCTAAGCTGCAGCTTTCCTTATAGAAGACTTGGTGTGTCATCCGTTTGAAGAAGACTGTGCTTGAATTTATCACGCTGTGTGTGTATTGTGAGGGATGTTTTGCTGAAACTTGGGCTGTGATGCCTGGCCCCTCCTCCTGAAGGGATGCTGCATCCCCAAAGCTGCTTCTTGTCAGCAAGTTCTTGTCAGTCTCTTCCTTAAATAAAATCTAACT
Source organism: Thinocorus orbignyianus (assembly GCA_013400375.1). Lineage (NCBI taxonomy): Eukaryota > Metazoa > Chordata > Aves > Ciconiiformes > Thinocoridae > Thinocorus > Thinocorus orbignyianus. The sequence goes on along the minus strand of VXBW01005006.1, from coordinate 351,136 downwards.
TTCAAGTACGTTAACGAATGGGATTATCAATGCGTGCAGACATTTCACTGTATGCTTTCCTGCAGAGGTACTGTGCTGTAAGTCACGTGTGGGCCAGGTTTTGGTGCTTCTAATTAGGCTGAGCACTGTCTTCATTTGTGAACACTTCCGTTAAGTGAAGTGAGATTGCCTCCAGGGTCATTGCAATTCAGCATGAATAAGACTTTCTTGAGTTGGCCCTTATTTATGAGTCAGTTGGGGAATTCTGCCTGGTATTAACATTACAGATGCTGAAGGTGCATCGGAGAAACAGTGTGCTCCTGCTTCATCCATATTTGTGATAGCCGGAGCTTTGCTTCCTTTAAAGATGTCCCTGGGGAGGCATTCTGTGTCATGACTTCTAAGAGACTTCCTCTTGCTAAACACCAGTAAGAGCTGGGAGAAATTCTGGTTGCCACCTTTTATAAATGTATATGCAGTAAATGGTTGATTAGCATTTAAGCTAATCAACTATTTTTAGGTGTTGCTTAGAGATAGTGTGGTTCATATGGGAAATCCTCATTTGATAGTGCACAGGTGGGATGTGATGGCTGGTTAACGAATCCAGACAGGGCTTCTGCAGCAATCTGGTGGGGGGATTCAGAGACTTCTGAGCCCATCTGCAGGACAGGGTTGCTGACCTGGAGAAGCTGTGCCCTCCTACCTGCACACCCTGCTATTAAGTTTAGCCCAGAATTACTGGGTTCTCTGTCATTGTTACCTGGATAATCGTACTACTGATTTTATATTTGTTCTTACACTGTTGTGGTGAGATAAACTGTTTATCTCTAAAGCTGTTGATCTGATGTCTTTCACCAGATCCCAGACTTGTAACTCATTTGGGCTGACTTAAGCCCCTACAAGTGCTCATGCTGGTTATGCAGCCACAGCTGGAGGAAATTTTGCAGCATACCAGAGTTATTTAGGCTTTACCTTAGATGAGGGTTACCTCTGATGGGAAGAGAAAATTAGTTGAGCAGCAAAGTGAGGCATTAAAAAGCTCCTTGAAACGGTGTTTCGGTCCCAAGAAAAGTAATTATTGTGCATTAGGTGGGTAATAGCTGAAGTGTTCAGCAGTGACATTGCTCAGCTAAGTAATAGCTCGTTGTCCTCCTGAGGATGGTATGTACCTCGTGATCTACAAATAGATCAGCCCTTGCTCCACAAGTCTGGACGTTTGGTGCTTCTCAGAGGGATTTGGTACTTTGGCCCATCAACTAATTTTTGTGTAGCACATCTTTAGTGTTTCTCCTAAGCACTGAACTGTAATAAAATTGATGGTCATTGTGATTTTGATAAAGCTGAATAAAGCAGTGCGTGATTGCTGTTCTCTTCTATATTCAATTGACTAAAGACTGACAAGAACTATGCAGCATTTAAACTACTAAAAAGCAGGAGGCCTAACTCCATTTTTGTTGTGGACAATCAAATTGAATTGATGGTAGTTCAGAGAGCAGAGCTGGGCATTTTCAAGTGGTTTGTATTTTGCAGAGCTGTTGTTGCGGTTGTTTTCTACTCTTCCATCCACTGTAGGGAACTGATGTTATCTTACTCAATTGGGACGGAAACTGAAAACATCATGAAGAACAAACTTTACTTTGGATTAAAAAGATGGAAATTGAATTGGAGGTCTGGGGAGCACCAGTGGAAGAAAGAGGTGTTCCTGGCTGTTAAATTCAGGGCACTTTTTAAGGATGTTGCACCCAAAAACCACTTTCACTTTATTATTCAGCCTGGTAGTGAATGGCTGTGTAGGGCGGATACCACTGAATAACTTAGGAGAGGAGGCTTTAATTTGATTGTCCTTTTTCGACAAGCTTTTGGTGGTGGAGAGCGTGGGTAATGGCTGATCCTCATTTTCCTTTGTTTCGAGCATGTTAACGGTGCACTCCACTGCCCTACGGTGTCTGTATTTCACTCCGAGCTTGCAAAGATGACCTTGCATTCTGCACAGCCAAACACAGCTGTACATCAATGTTGTATTTCTGATGCCTTTTCTAACTATGACTGTGTGTTTGCTTTTTCTGAAGGGGTAGAAAGCAGAAGTGTTTCTGCAGGGACAGGGGCTCATTGGAAAGGAGCTTTTTCCTTTGTGGTGGCTATCGTTAGTGTTTGTCACCAAACTTAAGCCAATGTGCCTGTGTATTAAATGTAGCACTTTTCCCCTTATAAGCAGTAGTATAATTGTTTATAAGCAGAGCTGCTCTCCCAGTTCTTCTGATTTTCCTGCTGAGTGCTTTTCATTAGCTTCTCTTAATTTAAACTAATACTTTAAAAAAACCCCAAAACTAGAACCCTAAAGTACTGGTTAAGGATGCTGAGCAGGGGAGATAGTATTACAGCTTGAACGCTGAAAAGTTTAATGGGAAGAGCTCATTTCCATGAAGGAATATTTATTTTCAGGGGTGGCTTCCCCCAGCATCTCAGTGTTCATTTTAGCAGCAGCAAAGAACCTGAAATTTTGGGTATTGAGGTGGGGTTTTTGTTTGTTTGTTTTGTTTGTTTGTTGGGTGGTGTGTTTTGTTTTTTGTTGTGTTGTTTTTTTTTTTTTTTTTTTTTTTTTTTTTTTTTTAAATAAAAATGTCTTAATCTGCTTACTAGGAATGACTAAAGATAAATAAACTCCTATATTAGGATAGTGAGAAAGGGGGAGTATGGAGGTGGTCACAGGAATTCCTTGGTACACACCTGAGGCAACTGGAAGTTATAACCATCTACCAGGTGGAAATGCATCTATAGCAGAAACAGCCCTTTTTTTGGGGTGTGTGTGTGTCATTCTTTACGAACTACATGTGCTTCACTGTCCCAGCAAGGCGACTTGAGAGCCGTGCCCTTAACTGCTGTTGTTTCTTAGCCTTTGAAGATGCTGACAGCGCCGTGGATGACCGAGACAGCGACTATCGCAGTGAGACGAGTAACAGCATCCCTCCTCCCTTCCACCCCACGGCACAGCCCAATGCCTCCGTCCACCAGTTCACAGTTCCCTCCCGCCTGCAGCAGCAAGGGGTCTTGCGGGAATCCTGTCCTGACTCCCTGCAAAATTACGATCTGGATTATCGGGAGCATGTGGCCATCAGGTGGGTGCTGTCTTTTGTGAAGCATTTCTTTTCCCGTTGAGTTTTCTGTAGCAGACCCCAGAAGGTGCCCAGCTAGCAGAGGAGGGCAGCTCAAGCGCTTTGAAAACTTCTGATAGGAAGGTGTTATGTGTTTTTTTTTAACGCTGGGACTCTGCTGTGAACCAGCAAAACCCCATAAGGCTATTTGTTACACTAGATCTAACAGTTTAGTGAATTACCTTTTAAAGATATGCTCAACTCCGCGGTCAGTTATTTTTGGTTCTGCTTCACCTTACCTTTTGAAGGCCTGAGCACTGGGTAATTGGTTGTTGTGGTACCACTGCGTGGGTGTGCCTCCCACACCAGTGAAACACGTGGCCACAGAGTTATCCCACTAGGAGTTTCTTTCTTGGGGCAGATTTATCTTCTGTTTCAGATCAGCTCCTGCTCTTCTGTTAGCTCTGTCAAAACAGGGTATTCATGAAGAAAGTCTGTAACTAATTAGTGTTGGGTATTTTTTCTATTATCATATAGAACTGGTGAATAGTGTGTTTTCTCTTCTGGTTTCCTTTGAACTATGTAAAAGATAGTTTACTTGCTCTAAATTAACTTTTTGACCATAAATCAGTAGTTCACAACTGCTTTTATCTTTTTTAAGCATTAACCATTATAGCATTAAATTACCAGGGTCAGTGGCTGTGAGCTAGAGCTGGTTGTGCTGGGAACTGTAGAAAACTTTACAAAACTGCTGTTCCATGTAAAGTGAGGTGTAGAGGGAAAGCAGAAGAACTTGGACAGTGCTTGGTAAGAGTGGGTGTGTATAACAGGCCCTGCTGCTACTTCAGTGTGGAAGGAAGAGGCAGTTGCCTAAACTCTGTCACAGCTCAAGGTGGAGGATTTAATGTGTATTATAACTGGTTTGTTCTGCCTCATCCCCCTGGGTAAGAATGTTCTTGTTCCCTGAAGTCTGAACTTGAATTCAGGTTGCTGTCATGAGTGTATGGCTGAGGCTAGTTTTTACTCTTTTTGCCTTATGGCTTTTAATGATAAAAGATGGAGTTTAATGGTAACCATTAATATTATTACTGTTACTGAGATTTCAAGCAGCAGAGGTTACTGTGCCAACAAAATGCACTTAGTACAATGTGACATGTTGTTCTCATTGCTTTTTTTTCCTAGTCCATTTAATATCTTATATAAGCAAGTTATTCCCTTTCTCATGCTGTTCTGCACTGCTCTGGTTTGCAGTGGTAAAACTGCTGAAGATCTTGCTGAGTGTCTGGGAAGCTGAGCTGAAGCTTTTTCTTTATGGAAGAGCGAAGCTGAACAGTGGTATTCAGCCCCCAGCCTGGGGAAGCCAGTGGTGGCTGGGTTTTTTTGCAGTTAGGTGACTTCTTGGGGTAATATTGACAATGCAAGGAATTTTTCATGGCTCACCTTGCTTGGACGTGGGGCTGTGAACATTTAACTTTATCCAGTGGATAAAGACCTTCCAAAGACGCACTTCTGCTTTGAATTGTTTAAAAATGCGAAGATGGAACATGGATTTTTTTCTGGTTTCCTGAAGGTATTGAAATGAAAGGATCTGGAGTGATAAAGTCCACTTAAAAATAAGAGCTTTGTAGTCTGCTCTTGTCTAAAATTACTTTCAGTCTGGGAACGCAAGTCCTAGACGGTGGTTGATTCCTTGTGAGCGTTCCTGTTTCCTGTGAATTTTCCACTCACCCAGCAAGAACTTTTTACTACATACTTAATTTTAAAACTTAAAAATGTGAATAAACTTTCAAAATAAGTTACTTGGGATTCTCTTTCTTACCACAAAGGTAATTCTAACAAGAGCTGGCTGGGTAGATATTTTCAAGACTCAGTAGCAGCTGAATATAGCAAAACCAAATTGTGTTTGACTTTTGCTCCTAGGATCTCTACGTGCCATGGGCTGGGCAGCCACCTGCTGAGACCAGTGCTGGTGGCAGACTGTATCTGGTGATTGAGGAAGTGGTAGCTTGTAGGAGGCTGTCCTGGGCAGACCCAGTGGAAATGGATAAGGTTCTGCTAGAACCTGTCTTGAATTGTGCAAAACCTTGTCTATGCCAAAGTGCTTCAGTTGAAACTGCTTGTTCTAACACCTGGGGTTTACTTTCTGACAACATTTGGGTTTAGCTGGAAAAATTCTGATCATCTTTATCAGCTGTTACAGGTGATTGTGTTCTTTTGATAGAAGGGTGTGTATTTTTTTCCACCCACCTCTCCTCAGGATAACAGGTGTGATTTTTATTTGTCCTTGGAGTGTGTTTTGCTGCCAACAGCCGGTTTGACTTCAAAATAGCATACCTTCCCCCCCTCCTTTTTTTTTTTTTTAAGGACTAACATTTCTTTGCAGTATTCATTTTGTGTAACCATATGTCCTCCATGTCTCCCTGCTCTCGCTGTGTTTACTCCCAAGGCGATACGGTAGCGTAGATTCCACTGTGAGTGGCCGAACTGACCTAGAGTCCACGTCTGAGTCTAGTCAGATGACAAGCTGCCAGTGCTCCATAGAGAGCAGGCGCTCTCTAGAGCTGTCCGATAGGTGGGTTGACCTCTTCGCAGCCCCTCTGCCTGCGTCCTCGCTGTTGCTGATGTGAAGTGGTCTTGTGATACATCCCAGCTGGTATTCGCTGTTTGCCTTGGCTCTGTTTGAGATCTGTGGTCGTTTCACGCTGGGCTGATACCTCTTTCTGTCCTCTCAGGTGTTGGGCTTCCTGTCATTGCTTCATTTCTAGTACAAGGAATGCTTTGTAGAGTAGCAGGGGAAACACAAGGGCGAGGAGCTCACTTAGGAAGAAAGAAAGCAATTTCCTTTATGCCTAAATTAGTCAATTGTTGGTTCAGCATTTGCAGCTAATAGGTCCTCAGGCATTCGTGTAGCTCCCACTGCTTTCCAGTGAGATGTGGAAGGGCTAGATCCAGTAACTCTGGTGACCCTGGGTGACCCTGGGAGCCTTTTAAATTTCATTAGCTTTTTAAAGAAAATTATTTCAATTACCAGCTTAAAATTGCAAGCAAGGAGTGTAGTATTGTGTACACCAGGGTTTATTTAAAGTAATGACTATCCTTCCCAATTAGTGTAAGTTGGCTAATGCTGGTGGAAATGAAGTGCTGAACCAGCAGTGGTGAAAATGCAATGACCTGTTTGTCTTCCAGGGCTGTCCCATCAGTACCCTACACAGGGGTGCCCCAGGCAACTCTGAAGGTGAAGACTCTTTGTATTAGCAGCATCCATACGATGCCCACGTGCCCTGTGGCCTTTCCCTTCTCTTGCCATCCTCTTACGGGGCTGGGGCGTGTGTGCCCTCGTGGTCCTTAGTTCTCAAAAGTGAACGATGCGAGCAAAGATGCAGTGCATCTTTCAGATGAGCATTTTGATTTTTGTTTATTTTTATGTAGGCTAGTAGGAACTCCTCTTGTGAGATCTAGATAAAGAGGAAGCTATCTTGCTACTGGCCTTTGTGTTGTTGAACAATCGAGATAATCCTTCTGATCAAGGGCTAGAAATGAATCCCCAAATCCCAAGGGTCATTTACTTGGGTTCTCAGGAAGCTTCAGATTATTTGACAGCAAAGCACTAGCTGCTTTAATCCATTTTCCCACAGCGGACAGGTTTGCATTGCTGGATCTGTCTAGATGCATTGTAAATAGGAAATACAGATCCTGAAAAGCATCTGAGGCTTGTGATGGTCTAATACCCATTGACAATGTTGTGTTTTGCCTTCTGATCTGGAAACAGCTGTCAGGATCTTCATTTNTTTAAGGTCCCTTCCAACTCTAACCATTCTATGATTCTATGGTTTTGTGTTCGTAGGAGCCCCTTGAGGGCATTAGCTTCATTGGGACCCCCCCCAGCAAAGAGGAGAGGTGGAGGAGCTGGTGCTCGCAGTTTGGATTTTGCCCAATATGCTCACTTCCCTGGACTCCAGCGGCTCCCAAATCTTTGCATGCAGTCTCTGCTCTGGGGCAAGAGGAGTGCCTGTGTGCTTTATGAATACTGCTAAAACAAAAGTCTGCAGCCTGGAGTGACCGAGATGCATGCGTAAGATAGTAGAATGGTGTGCGTGGGCACTGTATCTCAGAGTAGCCCTGTTACTGTAATAAACAACTTTTTTCAGCACGCCTAAAAAAGTAACAGCAGAGTACTGGTGCAGCCAAGGCTGCGTGCCCTCACTTGATCACAAAAAGCTGTTCTCCTTCAAACAGACATTTCTAAATTTTGTGCAACTGTAACCGGTGGAATATCATAACCTATGCTGCCTTTTTTTTTCACTATTTGATTGAAATGTATTGGTAGTATATTGGAAGGTCTTCAGTTCTGCTATCTCTGGATGTTTCTGACTTTAATTTTCCTTTGTTTAATGCATGTTTTTTCTTTACTATTCTTTCTGTCCTTTCCAGAGCTCTTTTTATAACTGTTATTTTCCCCTTCCTATTTTTTTTTTCACTGCCTCTCTTCCTTTCCCTCCCACCCCCTTTATTTCTCATCTTAGAAAAGGATCTCTAGCTAGAAATGAAAGAGTCAGGATCATTCCGTTTAACTCCGAAGATGGAGAAGAACAGGAGAGTAACTATGAAGAGCTAGGAAAACTACTAATAGAGGAATTCTTAGAAAAGAGTCATAAAAATAGAAGTTGGCAGGAAACCAAGACAAAAAAGATGCAGACTCTCTCAAAAAGGGAAAATTTCAATCACTGTGAAAGATCAAGGTGCTGCCAAAATGTGTGTGTGGAGTCAGGGTCTGTAGATGTCCCCAGGTATCCTCAGGAGTACGACACAATAGACAGGAGAAGGAAAAAGAAGCTGCGATACAGTTTTGAAGACAGTGAACAAATAAGCCTGCAGAGTAACGAACGTTTGCAGTTTCCTGGGGAGAAAACGGTTTATTTCAGTGGTGTGGCAACTGGTTCTGAACCTAACGATGATTTCCCAGGGTATGGCAGAAGTGGAAAATATAGCAGCAACTCTGAAAGTAAGGAGCGGTTGCCTGCTTATCCCACCCTGCGCCCCTACAAAAATGGCTTGCTGGTTAAAAGTGGGAAGGTGCCCAACAAGCAGAGAGTGAGCTCCGAGGGCTCACTCCACCTCAGTAACAGTGAAGACATGGAACTCATAGGAATGCCGGACAACACTTTTGTGCCTGTGGATGTCCTTGAGGAATTTGACAGCAGCGCTTCTGATGAGTTCCAGTACTCGCCTGCTTCGGATGATGAAATGGAGGAACTGGCTACGCTTTCACAAACGTGGTGTGATTCTGACATCAGCCATTTGAGAAACTTAACTGTTAATTACCCTGCAAATTTTGGCTCCCAGTTAAAGGCCAGCTCTGATAAAAAAAGCAGGAGTAAAGGGAGCAAACATGGCCATCCTGTGCAAGACTTAACACTGTCTCCTGTTGAAGAACCCAGTGAGGAGTACATAGACACGATGGATGAACTTCAGTGTCTGGTAGAGTCGGTTTCAGAATACCTGGCTGAGAAGGAGGAAGAAATCAACAAGTATGGTACATTGCCAGAGACCAGAAAAAATATTGAGAGCGTGTCACTGAAGCAGGATAATGCTGGTAATTCGTTAGAGGGCAAGAAGTCTGAACAGCCCAAACAACCTGCTGCAGAGGAGAGCACCAAGGGCAAATCTGAATCTCTCCCAGACTTGTCAGGTGTGAAGAATACAGTGAATTCCCTGTTCAGCTCTTTCACTGAAAAGGTGGGGTCAAGCACAAAGCAGCTCACAGCCTCTGTTGAAAAGCTTGTTTCTTCCACTCCAGAGAAGACAGAAACCAGAAACTCATCAGAGAGTGGAAACTCAAATGTATTTTCTAGTAAGTCCAAAAACGAGAGTTCGCCTTCTGGAGTCATGGCAGACAAGAAATCTGACACCAAGTTCTCTGTTCACTCTCTGCTACCATCCCAGGTGGGTGGTGATAAAAAAACCCAGAACATAAACTCCAACAAGCCAGAAACAACTGAAGTGGACAATAAGGCTTCTGCTCCGCATGTTCTCCAGCAATCACAAGGAACTACCTCTGGCAGCCAGCAGAACCAGCATTCGGTTGTGAATTCTGTTCTAGGCATGTTTAATCCTTTAAAGATCTTCTCAGAGAAGGAAGTGCCAAAACAAGAAGTCATAAAAGAAGAGCACACCAAGGAGGACAGCCACGCTGTGAAAGAAGATAAGGCAAACACAAGTTGGAGCCCATCAGGACAGACTGCAGCCAGGACCAGCAGTGTTCCACCAGAGGTACGGACGAGTGAGACTAGAAGTGAGGCAGAGGTAAATGCAAATAGCACTTCTGTGTCTTCGATCTTTGGCAGACTCACGAATTCAGTCAGTTCCTTCAGTCTGAAAGCCAATTTTGATGGTCTCTTGGCTCCCAAGCAGCAGGATGTGCCACAGAAGCAGCCAGACTTGCATCATGCTACAAGTCAGCCAGATGCCACTGTGAAAGGGGGTGCACCCACTGCCAGGGAGCAGCAGCCTCCTGCAAATCACTTAGGGGATCAGCATACTGCAGGTCATGGACTGGAAAACAAGCAAAACAGGGGTAATGTGGAACTTAATTCACAGCCTCAAGAACAGGGAACAGCATCTGAAAGCTTTTTCAGTCCACTCAAAAAGTCCTTCAGTCAGTTGTTGCTTCCTTCTGCTGAACAAGAGCAGAAAGAAAGTACATCTGGGCATTTCAAAGGCCATAAGTCTGAGGAGGATGTAAGACAAAATAGTTCATCAAACGAAGAGCACTCGTTTCCTTTCAGTGGGAAGCTTCCTTTTTTCAGTGGGCTGGGTTTTTCAGAAAAGCAGGAACAGAAGAACGAGAAAGGAGGCTTTATTCCTTCATTATTTAAATTTTCTCCTGCAGAAAATCTAGCACCTTCACAGGACCAAAGAAGTCATCAGAGCTCTAGTGGCACTACTTTGCCTGAAGACAGAAGTAGTAGATCAGAAAATACCATTTCAATAAAATCTAGCTCTGTTCCAAATTTACCAGACCATAAGGAGGAATTAGAACAAACAAAAATCATGAATAAAGAAAACCAACCTCATGTGCAAGGAAGTAGAAGAAAGCACCAGGAGAGTTCCTCTGCTACCTCTAAGGCTGCAGAAGAGCAGCAGGGAGCCAAGAGTACTCAGGAACAACCTAGAAATGTAAAAGGAGGATTGATGAGAAAAGAACTAAATGCTTCAGACGTAAATGACAGCTCAGTTGAATCCACCTCTTCAGCCAGAGGGCCAGAAGCTGCAAGTGCAGATGATATGCAGAAGAAGAATACACCCGGTTTTCTTTCTGGCTTTCTTCGTATTTCTTCCAATGAAAAAACAGCAAATAATCAAGACTTGACAGCTAAAAGTGAGAGTGAGGGCCAGAAAAGCACTTCTCCTGGATTGTTTTCTGGCTTATTTAAGTTTGCTTCAAATGAAAACTTGTCTGAATGTAAGCAAGAGAAGGCTAAAACAAGCTCTCCAGGCTTGATGAAACTTTTTGATAGAGGTGAGGGTTCTAGCTCGGAGATGAAACCCAGCAACTCAGGAGTGGCTTCTAACACTCCAAGAAGCACTGGAGAAACGCAGGAAGCTCCCAGCTTCTTAAAAAATATCTTGCCCAAGTCAAAGGAGAAACTGGATAATGTGAAAACGATGGAATCCTCCAAAACTACTGACCATCTGTCCAGTGGAAGAGTAAATAAAACTGAGCCCCATGCTCCCCGCTGCGGGCCTCCTGTGTTCCCTGATGCTGTAAATCTTCAAGACAAGATACAAGATTTATCTGGAAAACCTGTGAATAGTAGGCATATCCCTTATGAGGATGGAGAATCTAGAGTTTTTCCAACCGCTTTAAACAAAGGATCAAATGAATTTCTTAATTTGACTAATAAAAGCTATAACCTCATGGAAAAGTACACAGCTTACCAGGAAACAAGAAGCCATTCGAGCTTCGAATGGGAATATGAAGTGGGGGAACTGCCTGACACTCATGAAATAGCCGTACCTGTTTACTACATGTTAAACCAGAACTCTGTTCTGCCCCCTCAGTTCTTGGATTGGCCTGAAAATGACATGGTGGTGAATCTCTGTAAAAAGGATGGAAATGCAAATGTGATGGATTGGCAGAGCAATGCCAACTTTGATGGGCAGAGTTTAGATTTAAGTGTGATGTCATATGAGTCGTTTGACCAGTTAATGTTTCAAGATGTTTGTTCAGAAGAAAACGATGCATGGGCTGCTAATTCTCTCAATGAAAGTTATAGTACCTTCCCGGCGCTTGAAAGAGATGGCAGTTACTCATTTGAAGAGTTGCCCATGGATTTAAGCTACTCCTCTGGTTGTGATGGAACTATGTGGACGCTAATCGACCAGGAGACTTTAAGTATGGATGGGAGCTTTATGTACTCATCCTATAGCCAGGAATATCAGGAGTGGCTGATGATGCTTGAGCAGGGTATATGGTGGCCATCAGAAGATGGAGACTGTGGATACTACATGTACAGTGATAACCAGTATGTGTATTCACTGCTGACTGATCCCACTGGACAGTATGTCTACGTGTGTGCTCCTGAAACGTATTCCTACCCGGACTGCTGGGATTATAATTTTCAGATGGATTCCATTCCAAGAGCTGTGCTAGAAGACAACACAATTGCTGTTTGTGGCTTTAAAGTCCCTCTTGGCAGTGAAGATGAGCTGTTTTGGTTTGCTGAAGAAGAGTCTTTAGATGATTATACAACAAATAAACCCCTGGATTTGTCAGTAGCTTTGCAAAGGAGTGATCAGCTAATGAACATGAATCTGGAGACTTTTTCACAAATGTTTGAAGAGTCTATTTATTACCAGAGAGAGCAGCCGCTAGACTTCTCAGGTTATAAGCTTCAAAAACTCAAAGTAGATTTTAGACCTGAGAAGGAAACCCTGAATTATTCAGGGGAGCCTCCACTAACCCTTGATCTGAGGACACATTCCGGAGCTGCTTTCAATAAATCCCTGAATAAGGAAGTCCACACCAAGGAAGTGGATAAGGCTGTCCCCGTGACAACTACTGCGAGTGGATCATCAGGGTTCTTTGGTTTCCATCTGTTTCAATCTACTCCTAAAGCTGAAGAAACTGTGGCACCTACTGAAAGAGCAACAGAAGCAAAAAAGACTGAGGAAGATAAGAAAACACCAGTGAACAAAGTTAGCTCTTTGTTTTCTGCTTTGGGTGGATTAATTGGAAAGTCTTCAGGTCCTGAACCTGAAACATCAGAAGATTCTGCCTTGAAGAGAATGGACATGCAGTCAAAGTCATCCGAGAGTAGAACTGATGCGTTATCACTTGCACCAAATAGAAAATTAGATGAGGCACAAGCAGAGCAAAAGTTTCCTGTTACAGCAGAAACGAGAAGAAATACTGCATCAGAGCTTAAGTTGGAGACTACTAGAAATGAAAAGCCGGAGTTAAATCAGAATGAAAACATCCGCATTAAAAAACCAGGATTAACAAGATCTCCTTCTCAATTGAGCCAAACTGCTCCAGGTGGCAGGCCCATACGAGAAGAAAGACCTGTTAAAGCAACACCAGCTTCCAGGCATCTTGAAAGGCAGGCAAATATTAATGAACCTAGTCAGCCACAGCCAAATCAGAGCCACCCAGCCACTGAGCCTGAGGAGACGTTATTTAAAAGCGCTCTGAAATTGTTCAGTCTTGGAGAAGATTCTCCTGCAACCTCAACTGCCAACAAAACCCAAACTTCTGGATTTTTTGATTTCTTTAAAACGCAAGTAAGCAAAGCACCACAGCCATCACCAGATTTGGAAAAAAGTCGAAGTGATAAACCAGAGAAGGTGGTACAGCCAGAACAGAAGGAAACCTCCAGCATCTCGTCATTATTTGGATCCCTTGGGGATCTCTTCAAAGCAGAGGCTGCACCTTCCCAACCACCTGCAAGTGCTACAACTCTGCCAAAAACCAAGAGCAGAACGGTGGCTGAGTCAAGACAACAAACAGAGAAGTCTGGGGGTCTTCCGAGTGCCAGTATGCCGTGTCTGTCCTCCACCCCTGGCGAAGGGGCGAGAACAGAAGGCAGGGACAGGCAGGGGTCTCCTAGCCCTGGGGTGCAGGTGGAACAACAAAGCAGAAAAGCTCAGGAGTCTCCCGAGAGTAAAAAAGTGCCTCCTGGAAGCACTTCACAGAAGCCAATGGGCGTAGGTCCCAAAATAAGCCCGTTGAGTCAGTCAGCTGTGCAGCAAAGCAGCGTACCCCCGGTTACACCAAAGCCACGAGGAGGAAGTCATTTAGGAGGCACAGCTAATCAGGCAAAACCAAAGCCAGATCAGACTCCTAAAGAGTCAGCTTTCAGTTTGCCATTCAGCTTTTCTGATCTCACTGCTTCGAAATCACAGCCAGCACAGCCAACCAGTAGGAGTATATTCTCCTTCTTTGGTGGATCAGAGGAACCAAAGCCTTCAGCACCTGCTCCTGCTCCTGCTAGTGGGAAGCAGCAAGAAACAGAGGGGCTGTTTCGTCTGCCCTCCTTCTTCTCCAGCGGTCCAACTGCTGAGAAGAGCGCACCTCAAAAAAGTACTAGCTTTAGCTTTTTCAATTTGACATCCTTTCTGGATGAAAAGCCACCAACTGCTCCAGGACAGGACAATAGCACAAAACTAGCTGAACCTCTGAACTCTAAGCCATATGTGAAGCCAAGTATTTCCTCTGACTCTACTGTTAAAATTAGCAGCTCTGCCAGGCAACAAGATGCTGACAGTAAAAAAGAAGTTGATGATATTATTGCAGCAGTGACTGGCAAAAAGATGTCTGATAACCTCACAATCCCAGAAAATAAACCAGAAATGCCAGCAGTGGAAAATGTAGGAAGTGTTGCTGAGGTGGCTGGGGAGAGTGACTTAGAGAAGCTTCCACAGACTGATGATGTGACAGTAACCAATGTGGCTGCTTCTGGTCCTTGCCTCCAGGCTCCCAGTGAGCAGGAGGGTTCTCAGAGCCAACAGGCTACTTCCCTGGGAGCAGAAGAAGAGACCTTGGACAGCAAGGGGAAAACGGACAGTGTTGCCCTTCCTACTGATAAAGAAGAGCCTTACTCCTCAAAAGAAGAAGCTTCTGAAAAGAAAGATAAAGTGGATAAAATAGATTCCCGGGGTTCAAGTGACTTAAATGTTATGAGTGACATAAAAAATGAAGTGGTCTCTGAAGAAGTACGTGTACAGAGGGAGTTGCCAGAACATAAATTACCCGAGCAAACTCTAGGTGACAGGCTACAACAGGCACAAGAGCAACGGTCTCCTAAAACGCCAGAGGCATCTAATTTGCAAAACAAACCTAAGGAATCTGAGGGTGATAAATCAGTACTGGATTCTTCAGTTGAAATGTTTTCGAGTTTCATGACAAAAATGAAACCAACGAAAACATTATCTGGTTTCTTTTCCCAACCTCAACCTGCTGCACCTCCTACTGCACAGAAGAAAAGCTCCTCTTTCTTTGGTTTCTCATCCCTCCCGAGTGCCCCAGCACCATCTTTCACAAATGATCTGTTTGGCATCTTCAAGGGTCCAAAAGAATCTCCGAAACAGATGCCTCCAAAATCGACCCCTAAACCTCAAAGTAGTAGCGTGAAAGATGCCAGTGGGTTTGTTCCAGGAAAAGCCTCTAGGGAGACAGAGAATGCAGCTGTGGCCGGAGAAACTCCAAGAGATGTCTTGAGCTCTCAGAAGGAGGATGTGTTACCTGTCTCAGGAGAAGAGAACTCCACAAAAGAGACTCCTATGAAAGCAGAAACTGAGGAAAACAGGAACTCAGAAAACTGTAAAGAGGAACCTTTGAGGATCGCTCCAGAGACAGCGGTCTCCAGTGAAAATCAAGCCATCGAGGTTCTGCAGCTGGATAATGATACACAGCCCTCTGAGACAGCAGATACTAAGCCATGCCAGCCTGATTTCAGTGAAGCAGTTGATGCAGTGCAGACTGAGACTGCTGACCAGACTGATGTAAATGCATGCCAAGTAGATGTGGAGTTTTCACATGTAGCAGAGGAGCAAACTGCTCCTACAGAGAAGGCAGCCATTGATGTCCTTCAGGCTGGCTCTTCTGATGGGCTTGAACTGGAGGTAGAAGCCCCAACTAAGGGGGCAGACACGATTTCCCATTTGGATGAGAGCACTAAACTTGAATCAGAGCCTGCTGTTACCGGGGATCAGGCCCATGCTGGTATTGATCAGCAGGAGGTGATCAGTGGTGGTGGCAGGGAGCCCACAGCTCCAGCTGATGAGCCTGCTGTTCAGCCGTTCCAGCCAAAAGAAGAGACAACAAGTGAGGTAGAACAGCAAACTGATGAACAGCAGAAACATTTAGCAGTTGATGAGGTACCTGAAGAAGGGATCTCTTCCAAATCTGACTTGAAGAATCAGGGTAAACCTAATAATGTTCCTCCAGCTGCAAACAGTGGTAAAACAGTCTTTGAAATACCAAACATACCCAATTTGCCAAAATTCAGCTTTATGTCATCTGCTGATAGTGGAAAGCCATTTGGGTCATTCTTCTCTCAGCAGCCACCTTCTGTTACTAAAGCAGGGGCAGATCAGGGCCTCATGTCCAGCTTTAAGAAACTTTCTTCCACTCTGTTTGAAGGAGGTAGTGAAGAAAAGGTGAGTAAGCCAGATAGTGCCCAAGGAGCAGTATTTGGGAAAAAGCTAGATTTCTCTTTTCCCTGGCAAAAAGACAACAGGGAGACCTCTGCCAAAAGGGAACCACATATACCACCACAGGCTTTGTCAAAACCAGATGACAAGGTGTTAGGAACAGTCAGTTCAGATGAAAACTCAAAATCTGCAGTCTCAGATCAACTGACTGATGCAAATATAGAAGTAAACTTGTCTTCAAAGCAGCCTGACACTGTAGACAATGAACTTTCTGAAGAACCATCTGGTGCAAGCGCTGTTGATGATACATCCAACAAGGAGCTGGGAGAGAAGCTTGATGAAGAGTCAGAAGGTCAGCAGAATGTGGTTTCAGGTGAACTGCAGAAAGAAGATGGGGCAGAAGAGCATGCACCAGATGAGCCTGAACCCAAAGAAGCTGAGCTTGATTCTGCTCCTAATGGAGCAGATCTTCATCCCAGCACACAGGCTGCAGATCTGAATAGTGTGGAACAACTGAATGAGAAAAGGCTAGTTACAAATGAGGCATAATAAATGGTTTCAAGGTTTTTGGCCATTTATAATGCAGTACCGCAGCAGTAGATATTGGCCTCGGTGTCTGATGTTTGTAGCTCAGTCCCATCCCCTATTTGTTGTAGAGTGTCTGTAGTGTTTCTAATTACTGTCACAGAAGATGTGGCAGACAGCAGTTCCTAGTTATGTATAAGCCCTTGTACCATTTACTCACCTTTTCCACTCTTCTTTTTTCTGTGTGATTCCATTTCCCACGTTTTTACACTGTGTCCCACTGAATGAGGTGCTTCTAGTGCTAATGTCATGAACCTCTCAGAAGTTATATTCTTTATGTGTTAATTCTGATGCATACCAGTCACTTTGCTTTCTTGCTTAGTGATAATTAACTTCTATTTGTAAGAAAAAATGAAAGAGTGTTTGTTTCCAAAATGCAGGGTAAAGACTCATAGGGTAAATAATCATAGAGAGAAGGTTAACTAACTGCTAATGTATTATAGAGATAATTAGGTTCATTTCACCTTCTTGAAGATTTTTAAAACATTTTCAGACATAACAGTGAAGGTATTCTAATGCTTGCTTTTCCTACTGTGCAGAGGTTATTTCATGCAGTTAGGAAGGCCACTAAAGGAGGACATCAGTACTGCATGGGTCTGTATTCAGTCCCGTGTGTGTGTTAAGTTACAACTGCTCCCCGAAATCAAAACAGAGACTCCCTAAACTTCCATCTCTGTGTGATGCCAGTCGAACTTGTGCCTCTGATTTACACAGTTGCAACCCTGTACTTCCAAAACTTCCTATCTGGCTCCCAATTTTCTGAAGTGTGCAAGTGAGAGAAACGTTAATGCTGCTTAATTCTTGGCCGTAGTTTTCCTATCTGCATGAGAAATATCCATCCACTGTATTTTGTGTGAGGATTCTAGGAATTCAGTACTGGAAGTGGTGTCTTGAATCACAGAGATCTCACCCCTATGGCATTGGGTTTTTTACATCAATTATTGATAAAAGCTCTACTAGAGTGAGACATACTGCTTCTCTTTGAACAATTGCTTTTCTTTTGTAAAAGAGTTTGATGGTCTTGAGAACCTTAATCTTGACTTCAGTGTATTTTATCATAAATGTATAATATATATAAAAATAAAGTCAACTTTAAGCTGACTGTACTTCTTAAGAGCAGTCCGCTTAAATATTCATGGTGAAGAACTGTAGCTGCAGTGACACTGCAGAAGACAGGAGCACTTCCACTCTGAATTGCTATGTTTCCATTCTTGTCTGGTTATTAGAATATCTTCACTGGCCGTTTCTAGCTGATCTAAGGTGAAGAAGCTGGTGCAAGAAAGGCCATTGGTGTCTATGGTCTATACACTGGTAGGCTATGTATGGAAGTATTTCTACTGCCTACCAAAGTTTTCAGCTTCTAGTCTAGTTCTAGTTCAGGGAAAATAAGTTAAATATGACATCATAATGTATCTTTTCAGTAATGCTTAGTGTCCAGCTTCTCACATGTGTAGATTGCTTTGCATTTCCTCAAGCCACTGTCTTTTCTGATGGATTTTTTTATTTTCTCTTAGTCCTGCTGGCAGTAGTAGATATGGCTCCTCTTGTAATGTCAGCCAGGGAAGCTCTCACCTAAGTGAGCTGGACCATTCCCATGAAAGTGCCCATGGCTCTGAGCAAGAAGATGATCACCAGGAGAGGGAGTCGAATCGTTCCTACCACAGTTNAGCGTGCAGACCATTCTGCAGCCAAGTTACCTCTGGAACTTGAGAAACCCAAGGATGTCGATGGAGGAGCCCAAGTGAGGTAGGGGAAACCGAGTTCTTCTCAACTGATTCAAAAAGGATTTCCTCCCTTTGTTTCCTGGGGCAAATATTGTACATTGTTTTTACAGTCTCCTCTAACAACTAACGTTGATGTTGCTGATCTGTGAAATGTCTTTATGTGCAGGAGCAGTTATTTATGAGACATTGGCTAAGCTTAAACTACATTTGCTGTAAAGAGGAATGCCTGCCAGGGCCTTGAAGCTCATTTGCTGTATTTTCTGTTTCTGGCCTGAATAATGTAGCCTGGTCCAAAGGCAGCTGCTTCCTTTGCCCGTGGGGTCAAGCTTATGTGTGAGCAGCCAAGAACTACACGTAGTCATTGTTAGAGCTGCACTAGTTCCCTTCCTGTGTAGTAGGCTACCACACTTCGTGTTTGTGAAGCTGTAGGTTGTAGAATTACAATTTGGATAGACATGTTGCTCTGACTCACTGTGGCAGCTTTTCTTGCCCTTGCACTTGGGCTTTCCAAGCTGTCAACAGTATTGAAAACAGTCTTTCAAAGTATTTCAGCTAAGTTTGGGGGAGTAATGTGCTGGGTTCTGTACAGGTTTTACAAGAATTTCAAATTTCACTGCTTAACTTTCGGAATGACTTTTTTACCTTGAGGTGGTCAAGTCATCAGAGCCTGTATTGTAGGCATGGCTGTACTTGCATAAGTGTGAGGGGTTGTCTTCTGTTTCGGTTAGGTCTCAGGAAAGATGTCTGCCTGTCTGTACCCTTTGAAGGGTACAGCTGGTGTCACTGTGCTTAGAGCAGAGAATCAGCCACAGCAGTTCATGTGTAGGCAACCCTTACACTAAAGACGAAAAAAAAGGAAAGCAAGACTAGAAGAAGTGTTAAACTGTTTATAAAATCTGAGTCACTTTCCTCTTCTCCTTATAGAGCAGCAGGAGTCTTGGCCCAGAATGGCTGGCCTATATTTGTTCACACAGAAGGTTATTCACGTAGTCTATTTCAGGCTAATTTAGGCATCTGACTTGGATACTCCTGCAGCACTGGCTCCCTTTCTCTCCCCTATCTGGCCGTGCCTTCCTGTCTCCATGGCGTGTGCATGGGGCTGAGCTCTCAGTGTTGATCCTTGGAGCTGCACCTGAGCTAGATGTGTGGCATGGATTCATGTTGCTCCCAACTAGGGTTTCTTTTTTACTCTGTTGGCAGTGTGGGGTGCTTTGCAGACAGGGAAAGATGTTTGCTTCAGTGATTTACTGAACATCAAAATGACTGAATCAAAGATGATTTACAAATTTACTTCATCAACATATAAAAGAAGGAATGTAGCCAAAGGCCTAAGGAGTCATGAGGGCAGGGAGTGCAAGATGTGCTGTGCGGTGCTGGGATGGAGCATTGCTGCCAGATGCACCTGTAGGCGTAGGAAAGGGTGGAGTGAGAGAAGTGTCATAAATAGGGAAAAACACTGTGCCCAGCGTTTCCACTGAAGACGAGCTGTAAATTTGTGGCAGTAGGGGTGAGTAGGAAGAGGCAGGGGCTAGAAGAGACCTGCAACAGACACAGAAGAGGGTATGGAAAAATCTTCCATCTGCCTCTTTGTGCAGTTACAGTGCTGACATGTTCAACTGACTTGATGAGGTGTCTTGAGCCACTTTCCTGCTTTCTGACCAACACTATCTTACTCCTGGGGCTGGATTGCATCCTAGCTTTTTCAGCTCCTCAGTTTCCAAGACAGTTTTTTTGCATAAGTAAACCTCTGCTTTAGCCTCTCGCTTCCCAGGGCATGTGCTGGGAAGACCAGGAAGACCTGTGTTGACTAGAGCCTATTGGTTCCTTCAACTTCCAGAACTGAAGCTGTGATTGCACTGTGTAACACTGAGTCTTTAATGCTATGGATGAATGTTTTTCATATAGTAATTTTCTGTTTCTTGCGTTTAAGCTACCATGGTGACAACGAGCCACCACCATTTCCTCCTGCAAGAGCCCATTGGATTAGAGCCATTAGCAAAGTTCGACTGCGACTTCAAGAGGTAGGATGGATTATTGCTTCGCTCCTTCTCTGTGCTGCCTGGGGTTTGGATCTGTGGCTGAAAGTTTCATTTCTTCTTCCTTGTAAGACACCTCTTACAGTTTTGATGTTTTGCAGACAAAGATTTAATCAGCTGCATTGTGTGGGACTGCAACGTGTTGTGATGGTCTTAAAGCTATCTGATTCTATGAAATATTTTGAACATCATTGTGTGGAACTAGAGATGAATATCAGAAAAGATGCAAAAGCAGAGAAATTAGCTCTGAATTTGTAAATAGTAGTAATAATGCCTGGGACTAAATGGTTTGTGTTAAACTGTTCAGAATTAAGACTTTTTCTGAAGGCAACTTGAGGATAGCTTGTTAGCTTAGTAGGAGTTATCTGTGTTATTTGTCATGTGAAAACGTTCCTCAGGGAACTTTACATCAAATATTTTTATATATACTAATTGCAAGTGGGTGTGTAATATGTCTTGGTATTTCCATCTCATGAAAATAAGATTTAAAAATAAATAATCTTCATTTGGGAAGTCAAAAGGAAAAGGTTGTGACATTTTCTTCAGCAGTATAAACACTCTTGTTTTAGAAAACAGCGATTAAGACCCAAGAAGTTGTTGTTTTATTTTTTAAAAGAAAGTCTTATGCTTTCATCCATCTATATGCCCATAGAAAGATAACATATGGTGTTCATATTCTATAGATGATAAACTATTGCCTACTACCCAAAATGCAGAAATAATACATTTCATTTAGAAATACTACTTTCTTCTAGAGCTCTCTTGTTTTGTTTTTATAAAAAAATAGTTTACAGTATCTATCAGTAAAAGGACTTTTCTTTCTCTTCTGGTAATATTGCAAATATTTAGGAAAACTAAATTTCTTTTTGCCTTTTGGGAGACATTTGGAGTGTCACAGCAGAAAGTTTTTACCTTGGCTAATCTGGGTTGTAACTTCTTTCCCATCTGGTAATTACTCTGATACTTCACTTCCAAGCAGCAACGATTTGGGTCAAAACTGTCATCATGACATGGAAAGTGAAATTGAAGAACACAGTATCTAAGAAGGGAAGGAACTTCTATTGTGGTTTTGTAGAGCATGCGAGCAAAACATCTTAGTTCTGTTCTTTATGGAAAACAAGTGCAGGAAGATACTAGAAGGGACAAGAGATTAAGTGATGTCTCTTCCCGAGTGTCTGGTTTTTTTCTGAGAGTACAAGGCCCATGAGGTGGGTCAGCTTCAGTCTTTGTGTTTCTGCTGAACTGGAAGGAAGACGTGCTTTGAGATGACTGTTGCAGAAAGGCTGGTTTGGTTATGGCAGCAAAATGTCATGATTTGCTTTGCTTTGACCTCGCCCAACAGTTACTGGTCCAAAATATCTTTAAAACAAAAAAAAGAGTAAGAGATGGAACTTTCCAGCAGCCTGTTCCAGGACTTAGCTGTCTTTGCTGTCCAAAGCCTTTTTCTAACCTGTGCTCTAGATCTCTCTTTTGCTGTATAAATCTATTTCTTCTGTGAATAGTAAAGGAGCAAAATGGATTCTCTCTGGATCTGTGAAGGGCTGCTGCAAAGAGAGGAAAAAGCCCAATTTGCTCTTATGTTCACTAAATGACCCATTTTCTTTTAGCCTTTTCTTGTCAGGTTTTTTTTCAGGCACTCTTTAATCGGCCTGCCTTTTTTTTTCTTTTCCTTTTTCTCTCCTTTTGTTGTTTTCCCACAAGTGCAGTGTCCAAACCTGAATGTAGAAACCCTGCAGAGATCCTGCTCATGTGTACTACAGAGCAACCAAGACTTTGTTCTCCAGGCTGTGATCCTGATATCCCAAGATATCAGGTATCCTGCTGTGATGGTGCCTTTTTATCACAGACTAGCACTGATGCATAGTTGGCCTCTTATCTTTTCCAGAGCTGAGGTTCCTTCTGAACAAGGGCTTTGTCAGTTCCCAGGTCTATATTTCTGTTGGATTAGAGCTGAATATGGATTTGCACTTCTTCATACACATCTTTTTTCTCCTCACTTCTTAAGTGCGTTGCTCTGTGTCTCCTCCTAATCTGTTATGCCTATAAATCCTTCAAGTTGTATGTGAAAAAGTTGTGTAGTACCCAAGCTGCCAGGCTGTGGGCTACCAGAGCTGCCTGGGGGACACTGCGTAGTACACTCTTTGAGGTTGGCTACCCTGAGTGTAATTTTTTTGCAGTGTGTTTGCATTTATTTCAGCAGCTTTCATCCAGACCTCAGGATATAAAATTTCTACTGTTCTTCTTCTACCCTTAAGACTAATATACCTTGTCGTAGAAGGAAGTTAAATGCATTTGACACAGTTCTACTCTTGATAACACTCGCTGTTATTTCTCTTCTTTTTATGTTCTGGAAGATTTGCAAATAATTTGATTATTTGTTCCAGTGTTTAATTTCTGGGAGTGGGGGGAAAAAAGTCAAGTTAGCGCTTTCATAATTATCCAAGTCCTCCTCTTCCTATTTTTTAAGCATAAATGCTTGCTTTGCCCTTTTCAAATCTTGAAGTGCGTTGCTGTTTTTCAAATTCTTCATGCTTTGTGACTGTCAGCATTGCGACCTGCTACCTGAAGTGAAGATTTATCAGGACCAGCTGACTTCTAGCTACTTAATCTGTTTGCTTTCAAATTCATTTTACTTCACTACAGCCTGTTTTTTTATAACTTNGTTATCCCTGTCATATTCTGAAGCAATTAAGGCATCAAGTGTTCCAGCCACCTGATGATAGCTTTTTTTGGGTCATATTCTGTGTTCACTGCTAAGTGTTTAAATTTGTGCTTTGGCCTTTGATTTCTTTCCCGTGCAATCGTGCTTGTTCTTAAAAACTTCAAGAAGAAGGTATTTGTGATCTTTTTCCTTGGACGAGGTTTCCATATGTCCTTTCCTTCGTTTTCACTGGGATAACTTTTGCTTTTTTTCTGTTAATGCTCTTTCACTAACTGTTAACAGCTTCTTGAACTCATGGTCCTTTCAGCCCGTTTCTCATGAGCTCTAGCTACTTACTTTCTGAGTTTTGATTAGTTTGTGTTCTCGCATTGTGTAGTGTTTTTCTAGCTTGTCTAATTCCTTTCCTTCCAAAGTATCAGGAAGATTGTCACAGTTTTCTTGGATATATTTGCATCCTCATTTATCTCTGCATTTTTGCTCAAATCCAGAAAAGCATCTATGCTAGTTGCTTTCTGCATCTTGTGCATCATCAGCTCATTTCTAGGTCTTGTTTGAAAGTCGCTGATATGAATACAAATTCTCCAGGTAAGTATCAGGACTGTAAAGGTCCCTGTGATGATGGTCTAACCAGGTGATTCTCTTGGTAGTTACAAAAGGTCATGTCTCATTTGTCTGATCAACTCATTAACATCTTCCCATCTTCTGTCATTACTTAGAAGCTTTTAAGAGGACTGTCTTCCTCTTTTGTTCCAGCACTCAGAGCAGCTGATTATGCCCTTAATGTTCAAAGCGATGCCTTCAGCTCTTTTCCATGTTCCTCTTCCTCCATGTGCACTATTATTTCATTAATACGTGTGGAGCTCCAGCCCAATAATACAAACTACTGGACTCCTCTCACGTAGACTACACAGATGGTTCTCATGACTCTTAATTGTTAATGATCTGGCTGAAATGTAAGAAAAGAGGAAGAGGAGAGACCCCTAAGAATTTTCCATATGTGATGTGATAATAAATCCCCTGAGCAATTCAGCCTCCTACCTGGGAAGAGATTGGTATTCATGTGAATAACATACATGCATCCTACAGCATCATGAGTCAGAGAAGTGTAGTATTTTAATTAAGGCTTGACAGTTGTAAAATGGCACAGGAATTTTTATCTGCATGTTAAAAAAGCTTTGTGGTAGCATGCACAGTCTTCTCTTCGCTCTGCTGTTTTGCTTGTTCTCTTTCTGTATTTGTGAAGAGGAAACTTAATTATGCCAGTATCAAACTGGAGTTTTCAGCCCTGAGAGAAATGACTCAGTAATTGTCACCTTGACTCTTAGAACTTTGTCTACAAAGAGGGATTAATTGATAGCTTGCGTTTGCTGCAGTCCCTCTGTGGGAGATTCTCTTCCAGAAGAAGAACAGACACATAGCGATTGCATCTTCACCTTGCAGCTCTCCTTAACTCATGTAGCTTTCAGCTAGGGACACAGCTGGGTGACTTTAAAAGTTACACAAATTCGAATCTGAGTTTTTTATGACACAGAAGAACTGACGGACTGGAGAACAGCAAAAATTCAGTCAAGGCATCACATTCCCTCTCTTACCAACTCTTTCAAGTATTTTTAAGTAGTACAAGAGGGTATGGGATCTGGGATTTTACCCACTTAGATTGAGTTTGTTTATGGGGCAAAATGTCTTGTGCATCATTTTCCTCTTTTATGTCAGGAGGTTAAATACATCAATTTACTTGTTTTCATTCCAGAAACATTGCTCCAATGACTTTGTGTTTGATTATTTTTTTTCTTCTTCTAGATGCCTCTTCATACCAATCATTTCAATTTTAATCTGTCTTTCCCTGTTAAATGTGGATAAGTCCATTCTTTTAGAGTGCTGTGTGACTACAGCACATACTGAGATGGCAGATGTGGTTCATGACATGTTTTTTTCTGGAACATGATAAGCATCTGCAGTGTGGGGACTTAATGACTGTTCTCCTCTAGTGTTACCAAATCATATCTTTTACTTTCCTGTGCCTCGTAGTTTCGCAGTCAGCACTTCCTATTGAGCACCTGCAAATATTTAAGAACCATCCAGGTCTCACTTGTAAAAGCTCTGGTCTATGGAGTGTGTTGTAGTGGTGGTCTTGGAGTGTGAAGCCCTAGTTTTATGTTGAGAGAAAGCTGTTGGTACAAAACACCATTGCTCCCTTCTTAGGTAGCTGTGGGGTGCCCTGAAAAGTCCTTTATGGTCTTCTACCTTTCCAGTGTTAGTGAGGAGACCAACACCTCAGTAACTGGTGCCAGCATTGGTTGCTAGTTTGACTGTAAGTTACCTGCCTGACCCCAGTGGCCACATGTGAATCCAGACCCTCTGATGATTAGAACCATGTACTATGCTCTAGCCCAAATGGCTAGTGGGAGGACATGTCTACTTTGAGTCAGTCACCAGAAGATTACTGTCCCTTTCCACCTCTCATGAACTGTGTAGTCCATGCAATAGTTTACTTTGGGCATTTTATTTCCCTTAAGCTTTGTTGCCTAGGTGTCTTTTTATCAGTCCCGTGAAGATGAGTAAGCTCTGCATTTTCAAAGCCTCCCACACAGTGGCAAAGAAGCAGGCTGAAGCATTGTGACTCTAACAGAGTTACTGGAAACTTCTCTTCATAGAGAAAAACTACATCTCCAGTTAAATTTCTTCCTTCTTTTCTACCTGTTGTATCTATGAAGGTTATCTTTAACGTCCACCAAAATACCAACATTAAATGTCCCAGAGATCAGGGTTGGTGGGGATCTGTAGAACATCCTTGTACACATGAAATTGTTGTTCTTGCACCAGAGAGGAGATTTGGTCTGTGTAAGTAAGGCATGATCTGAGGGTTGCTGCCAGACTGCTGGTGCCTGTGCTTGTGATGGCTGTCAAATACTTCCTGCATACCGTGTCTATTAAATATCTATGCGGCTTTCAGGTCTTCTATGGATTGTGCAACAATCATTATTTAGAAAGCATCTAAGTACAAAAGTAGTGGAGGTGTCCTGCTGTCTCCCTGGGCCATAATCTTCCTTCCCTGTGTTGCATCTGAGTTTGTGGACCGGCAAATCTTGTGGGACTCCCTGAAGCCTTCACAAGTAATTCCCCAGTGGTGGAACAACCTGTGTCTGTTGTCTCTTCTGGTGGCCTCTCTGTGAGGCAAGGTGTGGCTGACATGCTGCACTCAGACGAAATGAAGCTTCTTTCATCTCCAAGTGTCTTAAATAAGATATCTGCACATTCATATCTGTTTGGATGCATGTTTATTTATCCTTACTGAGATACTCTGAGACCTCGTACCTTATTTTTAACCTTTTTGCCATAAATGTTAGCAGTTATGTTACAGCAGAGAGGTAATTACCGGTATGTGCGCATAAGAAAATAGTGTTGTACCTTCATTAGCTGTTGTTGTGATTTTAGAGTAGCTTTTTGATAACATTATTATCTCCAGTGGGAAAGATCAACATGCTTGCCCTTTTTAGAGTAGTTGTGCTTAAATTAAAAGAAATGCTCTCTTGTGGAGCAACCTACTGGTCAGAAATGGTCATTTTTTGTAGTGACCACAGCAGCTCGGAGCCTGTTCGATTGCTAACAGGATTTTCTGCAAGCTTCTCTGAACATACCAATATGCTGACGCTAAGCTTCTGTTCATCTCTCCCAAAGAACAGTTTTGGTGGTGATGGTCTGTGCTCCTCAGCACACAGGACATCTGTCCCCTTCAGTGACAACAGAGTTGCTCCATGCTCTCCTGCTGCTGATTAGAAAAAAAAAAATCAAGTTTTCTTAGTTATAACAGGAGTTTGCAGACTGCATAGATTACTTTCTAAAATGCTGTTTTACTTTTTCACTGGAAGCCTCCTGTGGGTTTGTAAGACTTGGGGTAGCTTGGGTGGAAGGGCAAAGAACCATGACATGTTATTTCTTTTCCTGACTTAGAGTAGCATTCAGGACCATAGCTTTGCCTTAGTGGTTTGGTGTTGTAAACTCTGCACATCTGTAAGTCAAAGTGGTTATGATACATTTGAATGGGAATCCAAGTGTCCAGTTTAGCTGAACTGTGTGCTTTTGTTCTCTGAATTACAAGGTCATAATGACAGAATTGGGATGCATGTGAATAGAAACATTATTTCTTTCTTTCTTTCTTTCTTTCTTTCTTTCTTTCTTTCTTTCTTTCTTTCTTTCTTTCTTTCTTTCTTTCTTTCTTTCTTTCTGTCTGTCTGTCTGTCTGTCTGTCTGTCTGTCTGTCTTTTCTGTCTGTCTGTCTTTTCTGTCTGTCTGTCTTTTCTGTCTTGTCTGTCTGTCTGTCTTTCTGTCTTTCTGTCTGTCTTTCTGTCTTTCTTCTCTGTCTTTCTGTCTGTCTTTCTGTCTTTCTTCTCTGTCTTTCCTTCTTCTCTGTCTTTCCTTCTTCTCTGTCTTTCCTTCTTCTAACTTGAGACACCAGATGTGTGAGAGTTTGACTTCTGGATGGAAATCGTATGGAAAGTAGCTGTTCCTTTTGCAAAGTGTGTGGGGTCTTGCGGTGGGTGAGCAGTTAGACTTTCTGGTTTTGACTTTTTGAGGTTGGCTGGGGTATGACATATGGGAGAACCCTCTGTAGAACAGCCAGCAGCCTAGACTAGAATCTATCCACAGTAAAGGGGGAACAGGATTCTAGTTCCTGATCTAAACTGTGCAATACTGGGATTTTAATCTAGGTTTCCCACATTTTAGAAAAGTGCATTGACTACTAAGATGGATTGCTCTTCTAATGAATGACTCTTCCCTACACTCCCTCCCCTGTTTGGACATTTTAGACCTGAGAAATAATGCCATTTGAATTCATCATGGTCCCATAAAACAAGTTTTGATTCTGACAAACTGGTCAGACTGGCTGTCTTATTCACCTTCTTCCTCTCCGTGGATGCTGTGCCTCTAGTGATCACAGAGCAAGATGTGGGTGGCAGCAGTGGGCTGGCAGTGTGGATGGATGACCTTATGTCTTGTACAGCTCCTAGGTTCCCAATTAGACTGCGTACACAGCATCGCTGCCTTTTCGTCTCTGGCATGGTTTCCGTTAAGCAATCTGGTCACAGCAAGTTCTGTATTTGTTATCTCCAGAAGTAGCTTGTGTGTTTCAGGCAGAGAAAAGTACCCGTGTGCACAGGGTATCTCTGAGCTGGGATGACCTACAGTAAACTCTTCTCCCTCTCTCTGCTGCTGCCCAGCTTGCACTCACATTCACACCAAGACTTTTCCAAATACTTTGTTGAGCACAGGCTTGTCTTTTCCCAGGAACATCCTGCAGCACTTGTCTGAAGCTTTCAGGAAAACTGGAGCTCGGGTCTTGTTGGAGGGTGGACTGAATCCTTTAAATAGTATGTATGAAAGGCTGTAGAAGAATACTGAAAGTGTCAGAGCTGAAGCAACTGTTGCCACCTTATGCAAAACTGCCCCCTTTGCACCTTGTTTTAGGGATGTAGTGGCAGGAAGAATTAACAGCAGCGTGCTCTGTTTATAGAGGCTTGTGCCTGATGTGGAGCAGGGCACAGAAACCTGTGGTGCCCTGACCTCCTGGACGCACCACTCTTCCGTGGTGCTCATCAGCAGAAACTGAAAGAGCTTCATCTAGCACTGGAGTAAGTCAGTTCCTACTGCTCGGAATAGGGGTGCAATGGGAGAGGTGGGTGGGGGGACTCCTACCTGCCACATACGCAGCCTTTAAAAATAGCATTGGCTGTTGGGAGAGCCAGACTTCACACTCTTATTTTTAAGGCTTTGCGTAGGAGGAGGGGATATTTCCCAGTGTTGTGTGTTGCTGAAGCAATCTGTACAAGAAATGCTGCACCAGAGAGATAGCAGTGGGCTTCGGCTTACAAAGCACAAGGCTTGGGGAGAAGATGAGCTCACCAGCACTGGCTGAGAGCATCATAAATGAGGCATTAACTATTCATGCAATGTTAGCATACGCTTTGAATAACATTGTAACTTTATAGAAATAGGCAGTAGGTCAGAAGAAAGGGTTTGGTATGTGACAATTCCATCTTCTAGTGACATTTTTCTTCTGTCTTGTTTTCCAAGCTGCATGATTACACAACTTGTTTAGATGTAGGGCAGAGTTGCCTGGTATGCTGCTGAGCTGATTTCGGGGTTGTGTAAGGGTTGTTGTAACTGGAATCTTCTAGTACAGTGCATCTGGATTTAAGTAAGATGATTGCTTTTTTCCCCACCCATTATGAAAGTGCCATTTTGAAGTCAAAATGCTGTTAATAATGCTTAATGTAATGCCTGGAGACAGCAGGACTCCAGTTCTGGCTGCTGCTACATAATATGTAAACTATATTTTTATTTTCTGTACATTTTAATGGCAACAATTTATTGAATTCAATTCACTTGAGGGTCTTGTGGTACACAAATGAATGCTATCCATTAAGAGTGCTAGGTGACATGAGAACTTTCCTTTCATCCAGACTCCTTTCTTGGCAGCCAAACAGGATTTTTAAGCCACCATATCATGGCCACCAACGAGTTGTCTAGTGTCTGCTCATATTTAGAGTCTGAACAATGTTGTGACACAGTGGAAGGCTGATAGATGAGCCTGGATCGAGCCATGTGTTCGTTTCCATTGCTGTGCTGGCTAATTACTGGCAATTTCAAAAAGGGCTTTTTGGTTGTTCCCCTTTGGTTTCACTTGAAACCTGTCCTTGGTGGAGATGGGGTCAGTTCTTCCTCTCCTTGGGTTTTGAATCTGTAAGGAAATGCCTGCAGCCCTTCCTGGCAGACTATGAGCTGGGTTTGTAACATGCATCCTCTGCTGAAAGGTGCTTGAGAACATCAAGGTGTCAGATACCTCTTTTGCACGGGGGGAATTTCTTGAATGCATCAGCAGCTTCATCCTCTCTGTGCTATGAAACTTGGGATAAAGCTGGGGTGAAATCCTCAAGACTTTCATCAGATTTGTTCCATCTGTTGCTGAGGCATGTGGGTACCAGGTGCTGGAAGGGCTGTGGTAAGCCTGAGTGCTTGTTTACTGGGGTGCTGTAGGCAACGTGCCTCTTGCTCTGTGGGGTGGCTTGTGCCTTCAGGCCTGGGGGAAGATGTGGTGGTAGCAGGTGAGCAGCCGTGCTCTGGCCTGTGGGAGTATCCTCTTAAAAACAGGAGGGTCCTGTTTAAGGCACTCATGCTTTTTTTTTTTTGATCAGGAGAAGGGGATGTTCTGGGTATCTACAGGCACACTTAGTCTGCCCTTGCTAGTGTGCGAGGCTAGAAATTCTTACTACCTGGCGAATGGGAAATTAGTAAAAACACTAATTATATGCTGCTTTGTGCTACGCTGTCACAGACCAAGTGGGCAGCAGGTTTCATCTACCTGTATTTCCATAATATTCCCAGTATGCCCTGTAGGAAACCAGCAAATGGTTTGGAGAAGATTGGGGGACTATTGCAAAAATAGAAGAACAAGTTCTAGCAGTGGGAAAGGGGACACTGGGGCTGTCCGGGGAGGGGAGGTGCTGAGGATGTGTGAGGTGAGACCAAACAAGTACAGCTCAGCTTAGCAGACTGGAAACCGAGAGCGGATGTTGCTGCCGTGTACTAATAGAGCAGGGGAGTAAATATTGGCAAGTTTACAGCTATTTAAGCTAAAGGTTAATGTTAGCGCAAGAACAGAAGGGTATAAGCTGGTTATGAACAAACCTGGGCTGGAAATCAGAAAGTGATTTTTCTAATTGTTAGTGAACAGCTTCCACATGGGTTTCTTTGCCCTTTCTGTTTCTAATTAATCTAAAAATGGGTCTGTTTATGAAAGCTATTACATGACAGTCGCCCGTGGGAGCAAAGAATGGGACTTCATCATCCAGGAAGCCTCTCAGTAGGTTGCGAGAGGGGTCTGTGGAACCACAGCCTCTCTGTGTATTTGTAGCCTGGGCTCCACGTCTTCACACTGCCCACCTGCCTGCCTTTGCTGCCGAGCTGCGCCCACCTTGCAGGACCCTGTGGGCTTCCGAGCACAACCAGCGGTGCGTGGGAGAGGTGTTTGCTACGTAGATGCTGCCACTGAAGCCAAATGATGAAAATCATATCGCAGCCCCTCTTGGGTGGAGGCTTTTCCATGGCAGTTGCACAGTCGATACTCAGGATGTCAGGCTGTGTGAGGGGTTTCTTGAGGAACGGTAGTTATTAGTGACTCATGCCCTGTAATGAACCTGTCACGGATATAATTTTGTTTTCTGACAAATGTTCAAGTCGTAACAGTTTCAGAAAATATGGTGTGGTTTGTAAACAGGTTTGTTCTTAAATGAGATTTTTGAAATTCCCCGTGGGATTTCAGCTGCTTGTTTAGACAGTAAATTGCAATTGAACCTGTACTCATTAAAAGTTTTTAAAAGCTAAGACTGGAGAATTATTTTCTAGGAGAGCTTGAAAAGCAGCAGAGAATATCAAGACAAAAACAGTGATATGTACGTAAAAGGAGATAATAGAGGTATCTAGCTAGAAGGGAGCCTAGATTTAACCTTGAACTCATGTATCTATTTAGCCTCACTTTGGGCAATACAAGAATATATGAAATATTAATAGGGGTTGCTTTATGTAAAAGATAAGTTTATTTTAACCATGTTTCCGTCTGGTTTTTATTTTTGTTAATGAGTCAATATTCACCTTGTATTTTAAGACAACACACACTCTTTTGAGAAACTGTTATTGTGAAACTGAGAGTGCTAAATTTTATTGCGATTTATTTAAATTTGCGTGGTGTTATGCAGTGCATCATGTTAGTGCAGCAGATTGAAATGAGTGTTGAGTGTTTTTGTGATATCTCATATAACGGGCACTTGAAGGATCCAGTTTTGTCTACACAAATATCTGTAGATTGGCTGGTGTATTCACTCTGAATTTTGTTATGCCTAATTTAAGGAATCTCATTTACAGCAAGTACAACTCTCCTTCATATTTGTGTGACATAGTTACATGTTACTCATCCTAATTAAGTCACTCTATTTTTAGATTGCAGTAGTAATAGCTAGTTAATATACAACTGTGTACAGCTGCTAGAATCATCCCCTTTTCATCCTGTCTTCACACCCACTTCTCTCCAGTTTTGGTGAAGTGGCTGCCGTGACCCGGGAGCACAGAGCAGAGGTGGCAGCTACTGGAATGATCCTCCCACCACCCCTGCCCAGTATTTAGGGGTGTTTTTGGTCAAACTGTGCTTGTCCCTCCCGTCGCAGACTTAGCGAAGGGACTAATTGGCCTCTCAGTCACTTGACTTAGGTGAGGTGACTAATCAAAGCCTGGTTTGTAGAACAATCTTCATCCCCTTGCAGAGTCTTTCTGAATCCAGTCATTTTCATTTTTTGCATTAAATTTCTCCCTGTCCCTTCCCATCAGGGGAGCAGACTGACTCAGTTTCTAGGCCCAGTTAATTCGGGCCCATTCCTTGAGCCTGTCAGGTGCCTTTACTGGAAGTGTGAAAACTGTTTCTGGGCTCATTAATATGGGTGTGATTGCTGGAGTCAGCTTTGTCAGAGCTACGGGGTGGCAGTGCTCCTTTTTTCTTGTTCAGTGCCTACACTAACAGTGTCCTCAGAGACTGACAGAGGCTTATATGTGGTTCATAACGAGTATTTATGCGGGGTATTTTTGTCCATTAATCAACAGCAGCCTCCTGCAGGGAATATAAATATACAAAATTATTCCTGCCTACAGAGAAAGGCATATTATTTAAGCCAGCAGTCATAAAGACAAAGGTAGGGTAGTAAAAAAAACAACATTACTTCCCTGCTTTTTGAGAGTTGGTGCATTTGTAGCAAATGAGGAAGAAGGTGCTGGCAGAGGAACCAGTCTGTCGGCAGAGGTGTCTGGGCATCACTCCATATCATTATTAGTTGTTGTTCCTCTGCCATGCTGTTACTTGGTGTTGGACAAGCCATGGTGGCTTTTCAAAAAGGGTTTTTCCATTTCCTCTGCCTGTCATCCATTAATTGATTTCTGGTTATTTTGTTTAAGATCCTGGAAATGAGCCACCAGAGCAGTGAGTAAAGTAGCTGGAAGCCAGATTTCATAGGCTCCAAACCTTGGTATTCTGAAAAATAGAGGTTTTATTATCTTGTGATGACTCTCCAAACAGAGGACATGGTCTTCACCTGCCCTCGTTCTTTGGTTGTAAATGAGACCTTTTTCACTTCACAGGTATGCCATGAAAACAACAATTAATACTTGAGTTACTTGAGTAATACGGTGATGAGTGCAAAGAAGGCTCCTGAGATCTCTGTATGTAATGGTAGAGCCTGGCTGTGACACAATAAATAGTGCATGTGGTCATCCTTCAAATAAGAAGAAGGAAACAATGTTAAATAGTTTATTGTTCAGTGAGCAGTAGAACACCCTTTTTTGTTCCTGAAAAAGGGTGTTTCCCTCAAACTAGAGAAAGAATCGTCTTTAAGTTCATGCTGGGTGCTACCCTGTAGGGTCAAGGCACTGAATTCCTGCAGTCAAATCTTTGTTGGACCTACCTTGTGCAGAATGCATGAACGTTTTTGTCAGAGACTGTTCTCCGATTCTCACTGTGAAGCTCAGGTAGGAAAACACGCTCTTCTGTGTTTGAACTCTGCCACTCCCTGGGTTACAGATGGCTGGGTTGTCATGAGACTGTCGGTGGGGAGTGCACCTTCATGCCTGTTAGCAGGTTGTATGTGTGTCACCATGTTGTTTCCTACCTGAAGTGCATTCTGGAGGAAGACACCTAAGGAGCAGTAAAGCCGTGACCTGGGCAGTATGTGAGGAGATTAACTAAAGCATCTACCTTCCTCAAAAGCGTCCCTGAACAATACATGTACACCCTTTGTTAAAACCTTCTGGGACAGAGATTTTTTAACTTTCCTAGACAATCCATGATGACTTACACTTACAATTGAAAGCTTTTTCAGATGCTTAACGTAGGTTTCCATGGCTGCAAGTTCAGCCTGTTATTTCTTTACCTCTGATTGCAACAGGAATGCTGAATAGTTTACTTCCCTTGTGCTTGCCTCAACTAGTTCACATTGGAAGGCTGTTATGTCTACCTGAGGTCTGCATTTCACAGCATCTGCAATTTTTCCTTTCCAGCTTTCTTGATCAAAAAAAAGCAATTAAAGCTTTAATCGAGAGTATAATTTCAAGTTCTTCCACCTCCAGCATATGTCTGTGCTCGGATGCCTTTGCATTTTGCTGATGCTGATTATTTAATTAGACGTGCAATTAAGACATTGATTGTAATTTTCCAATTTCATGAAGTACCAAGTCTTTACACTTTGGATGCCATTAAGAGGGAGAGATGTAATTTGAAGGAGGAAGCAGCAGAGGGAGAGTTTTCTCTGCTATAGATGCTTCCTCGCTGCCTGTTGACTAAGGTGTTCAAGCTGACTCCAGTTTAAAAGCTGGTATAACAGTTGTTTCTGGAACGGGGACATCAAGTTGGTAAAGTGTTTCAGTCAGCTAATTTGTGGAGGGCAGCACAGATTTGCTAGCAGTCCCTCTTCTACTTTTTTAAAAGTACATTAAAAAATAGAGAATGACACTTCAGGAAGAGAAAAGCTTCCACACTTTTGGGTGGGCAGCCAGAACCTAGGACAAGAGTTCTTGGGGACATTCAGGTGGCTTTGGTTTGCTTTTGAAGTCTGACTCTGGCTTTGGAGGCTGGTGTGGGCAGTGACAAGTGGGGCTGGCATTGTCTCGGCCGCAGCTTCTGAGCAGGTAAGGCTTGTTTGTGCCCTGGAGTGGCTGGAACTTAGTGGCTGAGGAATAAAACAGCCTTTTCTGTGAAGTATTAGGCTGCAGAGCTGGTAGTATGTGGTTTTGTATCCCAGAAGTCAAGAGTGTGAATAGCCACGTGGAAACAAGAATGGGACACACGGATGTAGCCTGTGCTTTAAGGGGCTGCTTCAGATCATCTCTTCAGAGAGGATTTGACTGTTGTTGTGGGTGCCAGTGGTGACTATGAACAAATCAAATAGAGGGTGATCTTAATCTTAGCTTTTCTATCTTTATGACCAACACTCCTTTAAGGATTTTATACCTTAAAAAATTCCCAGGTCAGGCAAGGTCCGTTTTAGTCCCAGGAGTTTTTCACTACTGTGACCTTAGAGGGAAGGAGATGGGAGGACTCCCTGCAGGAAGCTGTAAGGTTTCTTCTCAATACCTGCCCAATGGAAATCAACCTAAGCTGTGAAGTGTAAAGATTTGTAGCCCTGCAAAAGTATTAGTGCTATGTTAACTCATTTTTTTCCTTAACCTTATAAAAATCCCACTCCTTGAATCTTACTGCACTCTTGGCCCTGCAAATATCTTTTATTCCCAGGCTATGTGAAAATCTTTTTTTCTATTAATTCATAAATGTTCAACTCTGAGGGTTCAGCAGACATCCTTAAGTCAATGTTAACGTGTGTAAAAATCTTCTGTGTGAAGACAAGTCAGCCAGTGGTTTGTTCTCACCCATTCAAAACTTTATATTGCCTATCTTTGACTTATATTGCCTGTATTTGGAAGGTAAACAGTCCCAATATCTCCCATCTTTAGGAATTTTTTCAACGTGCTAGTGCTATTTTTGTTCTCTTTCTATAGGAGAAATGGTTCATCTTTGTCTTTTATGGGAGGAAAAAATCTTCTTTTTTCAGGAGGGAGAACTTTTGGGGAAGATTGTGTCCTTTCTTTTCGTCAAGTGTTTCAAGGCCAATGTCTGGCAATGGCCATTTTCCAAGGTGCTTGGGATGTTGTTGGAAGGACCCCTGTCTTTTTTCCCTTCTGAGCTTGCTGGTTGCCCTTGTGCCTCCCCTTAACCTTCTCCTAAGGAGAGAAGAAAGAATCGGTGCTTGGAGTGACACCTTGCTTCAAGAAACTCGTTCTTTCATCTGAAAGCAACATCCATAAATGTGCTCTGGAGCTATTGTAGCGACAGAGATATCATCGATCAGCTAGTTTTTAATGCTCTGGAATATGCAGTCTCCTCTCTCTTCCAAACATCTGTCTGAACAGCACTGCTTACGTTGTGGTGATGCACCGCTACTCAAAGCATGATATTCATTGAGGGCAGCTGTCAAACAGCAGGAGGTTACTGCTTTTTCATTAACGCTTCGTCTTGATTTGATTTTCTTTTGGCTTTGAAGATGATAATAATACATAGCACGTTTTCACTGCTGAATCAACTGATAAACTTTACAACTGTGTATTTGAACTCCTAAGGTTTAATGCAGCTCTGGACCTGAGCTGTCTCACTGAGAACTTTGTCTTTAGGGAGACATGGCAGGCAGCTTCATTTGGGACAGCTGGTTCTTAATTTTCTTCTAATGAAACAACTGAAATATTTGCTTTGGAGTGTTCTTGGGTCAGAGATGTCTGAGGCCATTTGTGAAATGAGTTAAACCTGAGTTTGAGTTGGACAGAATTTATCCCTGCTGTTCCAGACAATCTGTCCATTGACTTTTCCCTCTTCTCTCTTGACTTTCCCTTTTCTGTCGTTGTTTAATCTCTCTGTATAACATTATCATCCCCTAATTTCCTTAACTGCCTGATTTTATACTTTTCCAAGAGCCAGGACTCTGGAAGTGTTCTTGCTTGTCTTCCTACAGGGAGAAAGGGTGTGAGTGTGAGAGGAGGAGGAGCAGGACGAGTGCTTGGAGCGTGCTCATTTTCCTTTGGTTAATCCACTCGTGCTTGTGAAGGAATTGCTTACTTTTACAATTTTATCAGTAATTCAGTACTTTACAGGAAGTTGGAATGAAATAGATAATGAGGATTAAAAAAGAAGAAAGGGTAATGTATACCTTGCAGACATCAAAGCATTTGGCCTATATAGCTGAGCCTGGTTTTATCAGTTTTAATAATTCCCTGCTGGCTCAACCTAAAATTAAAATCGGTTGGTGAATTAAAAAATAGCAGTAAGAAGTATTTAAATTTTTAAGTGGAAGTTTATTTCTCTAGTAGAAGGCAAATATCTTGGTACTCTGAGCCTTAAGGTAAAGCTCAGTTTTTCTTTCGATGCAAGTCGTGCCTATTTTTCCCAGTTTTGAATTGTCTTTGTTATTTCAGTAAACAAAATATCACTGAAAAACAGCCTGTCTCAATCTCCTGTGCATTAGGTAAGAGTGTTTAAATGTCTGAAAGATGCAATCTTCCTTGCTTCTGAGGGCACTCATGGTTTTGTCTTTTTGCAGCCAGATTTTTCTCTCCAGCTTCGTGTGAGCTGTGGTGAAGACTCTGACATTTTCTAGCACTTCATTGTTCGTGACCTCTATTAGCGGTGTCTTCTGTCTCTTTGTCTAATGAGACTTGCTTGCTTTTTCCATGTCCTTTTTCTGTTCTTAAAAGGAGCCATGGGAGCATTGGAATTTTACGTGATAAAGCTTGGCAGTCTGCACAGACTCTTTGGACCTCAAGAGCTGTGACTGTGGGATTGTGTTCGGTCCTGGTGCGTTTCTGACTTGGGACACGCTAATGTCTGGTGTTGTTGGCTGCAGGGATGGGCAAAGGCCAAGGGAAGAGATGTGGAGGACAGAGGCAGCAATGACAAGGTTACATTGGCTCCACCTGTAGTAGGATCTTTGCAAAAAGTCATGTAAAAGCCTTGGAGCATCCTGTCTAATGGATGCTTCAGCTGCTATGATGAGTTGCTGTGAATAAGAAAGTGTCTGATGAGTGCTTAGTACTTCTTAAAACTATTGCTGTGAAAGAGACCCCTGGCAAGATCTTTTTTTTTTTTGTCTTATTGTTATGCAGAGCTTTGAAGATTCCAAGTGCTGACCAAATCCAGGCTTGCACTTTTGTTTTCTCAAGTTGGGCAGACTTCATCCTTATGTGGATAAATTTGAGAAGGAGGTGCGCCTTGGAGCTCAAGTGCTATAATTGGTGTGTTTAGCAGCAGTCATTGCTATTACAGGGGAGTTCAGTGCCATTAGTTGGGCAGGTTGCCCTGCTCTCCTGGTGGGGTGCAAACATACAATGAGAAACTTATGTCAGACTCCTAAAATTACTTGAAGCTAAAGAGCTTCTGACAGTCTGACCTATGGTCCCTGTGTCTGCAACACGGGAAGGAGCAAAATGAGGGAGTGTTTCCTGGGGGATGGAAGATGTGAGTGACCTTACAGGTGGCCTGGAAGGAGGTTGGTGGCCTGATGGCTGTGCCTGGCTGCAAGGGGTAGTGCTGGGGCTGCACTTGGGAGGAGCAGGGGGCTGCTGTTCACCCGTGGTGCTGCTGAGACAAAGTACTGTGAGTCTACCTGTAAGGAAAAACTCCTGCTTATATCCATTAAAGAAATGAGCTGATGGGAAAACCAGCCAGGCTGTCGTCAACTGATGCTTCGGCGAGATGCCGAGATGGAGCTGTGGGACCAGAGGGTAGAAGGTGGCAGGAGAATAATCCCATGCAGCGAGAACAGGGCTGGGAGCAGAGCGATGCTTGTGGAGGAAGTGGTGAATAAAAGTTGATTTTTGCTGGTGTAGGTAAAAGATTGGGGGGGGGGAAGTATCATTCACAGCAAGGCTTGGCTCACAGGGAGGTAGGAGGTATTTGAGCAGATGGAAGGATAGTGGCATTTCCATGGCTAAGTCATATAGGCCTCTTCAAAATCCCACCCCACACGGTGAAAAGACTTTGTTGTGAAAGATGCAGTGAGCTGTCCTTGAGCAGAAACGGGAAATGTGCACAGCTCCCTTACCATGCCTTCGGTGTTAAGGCAGAGAAAACAGCTTTGGGGAAGGAGGTGGGTGCTTGTTTTGGGTGTGCAGAGAAGGGAGACAGGTGTGAAAGGGAAGGATGTGAAGGTTTTCTTAGCAGCAGTGTGCTGGATGCCCTGGGGGCAGCCAGTGGGGCAAGTACATGGTTCCTTTAGTTCAGGCTCTTCTTGCAGGATGAGTGCCTGCTGCTGTTCGCTCCCGGGAGAGGAGTGTCAGTACAACGTGAGTGGGTCTGATTCCCTGCACAACACTTCTGCAGTCATTCTTTTATGTAACAATGTGACTTTTATTTTTGGGAAGCGCAAGATCTACGGTTGTTCAGTCCCCCACACTGGTAGCAGAACTGGTACTAGTCTTCCTTGGAAACTGGGTGCGATTCACTTCAGCGAGGGCAAGCCTGAATCTTGTGGGTTAGTCTGGGACTTGAACAGGAGGTATAAAAATAAGCATCTATATCGGAATTGGGCGAAGAATCTTCTTGGAGCCGGTTAATTATGTTGAGTCCCCTGCTTTTCTCCCCAGCCCCCCTGCTTCTCAGTCCTCGAGGATGCCAGGAGTCAGGCAGAGCGCTTTCCCGGCGCGGATCGTCTCTCTGCGCTGCGCTGCCTGCCCTCCCAACGCCGGCGGGGCGCGTTTTGTCTGTAGTCAGATTGGCTCCATCAGTTGGCGTTTCCTTCTGAATGGATAATAAAGTGGAGAATCACTCCGAGGCGAGGAGTGTTGGTGCGCGAGCGGAGCGGGGAGGCTGCCTGTGTGAGGAGCCGAGGCAGTGAAGCAGCTGACGAGGAGGAGTAAAGTAGCAGTAGCGGCACAGCTTTCTCTCTGCCTCTGAAGTACAATATTTTCTGTTGAGTCACAACTGAAGAGAGAAGGATGAAGTTTTAACTGTACTTGGTACTGCTTGGGAGAGGGGAAAAAGATGCACTGTGGCGCTGAAGTAAAGAATTTCTGTTGAGGGATGCTCCTGGAAGCCGACAGGATTTCTGCAATCTTTTCGCTTTTACGTTCACTGGCTTCTGCTGAATTTTTTTTGCTTTTTGGATTTTTAGTAGCTGTTTGAAATTATTTTTTCCCCTTGAAAACATGCCTTCAACTTTAGATGATTTCTCATCCTAGTGCTGCCGTGGAAGGGGATACTCTTGGTGCCTTTAACATTGCTTTCCCCAGTACCTGACATGGGACACCAGCAATATGTTGATAATCTCCATAGTGAAAGTTCATTATCTGGTGAACCTTTAACAAGATTAGGAATGCTTCAGGACTTGTCTTTTCTATGAGAACAAGCTATTGTATTCTGTAGTTTTCTATTAGTTTTATAAATTTCCTTTATGCTTTAACCTTTCGTTTTATTTTGAAGCAGCAAGGTAAGTGTATGATTGGAACAAATGAAGTGGCTGGGTATGAACTGCAAGTAGGCAGCGACCAAGAAGAACTGCTCGTATTTTTAGAGTGGGCTCTGTGTGTGTGTGTTTACTTTAGCAATACAATAGCTCAGTTGGAAGCTGCCTGGGTTTAAACACGTGCTTTGTAAAAACTATTTACTCATGGTATGCTCATTCGTGTGCTGTTTCTTAGTTTTTGTGTTCACCTGTTAGACACTAATTCTGGACTTCTTTTCACTGGTATAGTTGAGGTTGTGTATGTTCACTTCTCATACTTTTCTGTTAGGAGGGTTTGTATCTCAGCTGGAATTTGACATGAAAATCGCTGTGTGAAGAAGAGTTAAAAGGGGAAGAGATTTGGAGATAATTTAAATTTGATCACTTGAAAAGCAAATAGCTTGAGAGTAATTAAATTACTGGGTTGATACTTCCTTAAATGTCACTTAAAGCAGGCTTGCTTTTTAACCCAGAGTATTTGTCATTGGCCTGATTTCCTGTGCGGAGAAGCTGGTGAGCTGATGAGATGAGATGGAATGACTGGCATGCCAGAGTGATGAGGATGCTGCACAAGCTGGTGAATCAGAGCAGATGGTGTGACTGTTTCAGATATCTTTTCAGTTTTCATCCTTTTTATAAGGGCAGTTTTCTTTTGCTAATGGAGCGAGCCTTTGGGGGATAAACATCAAGGCTTAATACAGAACGCTGAGGTCTTCTGTCCTCAAGATGAAAAGGAGAAAGCTTATAGAAGTAAAGCTGCAGTTTTAGCCCAGGAGGATTTTAGTTGCCGAGTGCTGCAGTTTAGCAGCATGAGCTGGAAAACCCTAATTATTCCATCAGCTGCCTACGTTACCTTCACCCAGCCTGGCTGAATGCTGCTGAGTGCCTGCTGTAAAGAAGGGAG
The DNA here is from genome assembly GCA_013400375.1 of Thinocorus orbignyianus. Taxonomy (NCBI): domain Eukaryota; kingdom Metazoa; phylum Chordata; class Aves; order Ciconiiformes; family Thinocoridae; genus Thinocorus; species Thinocorus orbignyianus. The sequence continues at coordinate 310,425 of VXBW01005006.1, read as the reverse complement.
TGCAGGACAGGTCAGAAACAGTGGGTGAGACCAAGTAGCACTAGGCTGTGCCCCAGCTGTGCTAAAACTGCCCTGGCAACAGAAGGTGGATCTCCTAATTCGTCACCCTGCATTGATGAGTGCTGCCTATCTCTCCCCTGCCTGAGTGTCCCTGGGAGCTGAGGCACCACTACCTGGAAAAGTAGCTCCAGACCACCTCAGTGAGTAATCAGAGTTCTGAAAAAATTATTAGGGATGAGTGTTGCCTGGTGGTTCTTGTCATAAATGCATCACTTAGGAGAGTTCACACTACTGCTTTCAGCACTGGGTTGTAAATTGGATTACAAGTAAGGGAAAGGTACAGCATGTTCTGTTTCTGTTAGTCAAGGCAGCAATCTTAGCATCCTTCACCACTTTCATAATGGTGCAGGAGAACCTTATTTAAAGCAGAAGTACTGGGTTTGTACGGGCAGTGCTGTCTGCTTTCCAGTCAGGGGTAGCTGAATAATCTGAATAACCTTTCCCCAAAGCCCAGCAGATGCATCTACAGCCCTGATCCCAAGGCCAGCCAACTTGTCAGTGTCCTCCACTGCTTGGGCTGTTCTTAGTGCTGCTTTCTTTAAACAAAAAGTTGGTTCATGCCCTTGGCTCATTTGTTCAATATAAGACTTGGTTCGTAGGACACAGTTTGGGGAAAAATCTGTCGTAAGGAACAGCTCTTGCTTTAGGTCATGGGTAAACAATTTACTGATTGATTCAGCTGTGTGCAGAAACCCCATGCTCTGGAAACAAGGGAGCTGCTGTACTCAGTTGTTTTCAGTTTGCTCTCCAACTGCAGATAGCTGCTGCTCGGGTTTTGTATGTGCTGCCAAGGAGTGAAGTAACTTTACGTAAGAACGTCAGAAGCAGCATTATGTTGTTTTTTTTTAGCAGTCAATTATCACTTTTACATTTTTCACTGCACAGGATTGTCTCAAAACTAGATAGGTGCCTTATCCTTAGCTTGCTGCTGGCTGGGCAGCAACCTTGCATTTCTGCAGTTGGAAGCTTCCAGCCTGTGCCTCCCTCTGCACTTGGGGACAACCCCTGTTTCTGTGACTCCATCTCTGGAAGCTGCCTTTTCTTGGCCAGCAGGTAATGACAGGTCTCATTTGTCACTGCAGCCAGTGCATCGCTGTGCCAGCCACTGCTGCTTTCAGCTTGTAGAAAAAGCTGTGACAAGAGGATGTGGTGGCTGAGGGGGACGAGCACGTCTCGAAGAATGGCACGGCTGCCTGGTGCTGAGGTGCTCTCTGAGGCCTCCCAAATCAGCTGGGCTTAAAAGACCTGAACATCTCAATCCATCTCTGCTGGCAGAAGTGACGCTGGGTGTGGATGACTGACATTAGTCCCGTTTTACAGAAAGCTGAGAGTCATGTAGCATCTTCTCTGGCATCCCCTCGGTTTGTGTAGGGTATTTAGGGTTAAGACAGGGTGTGCTATCTCCTTGCTGTACTGCATAATGATACTCTTTAATTACATGAATTTAATTTCATGCTGTTTCACAACAGGTTTTTTTTACACTGGTGAATGCACTTGCAACACTTCAGTGGGTGTTTTGTCCTCATACTGACTGGTTTTTACTGTTGCTTCACTTTGTAGCTGTACTGATAACTTGCTGGTACAGCAAGATATTATTCACGGGTGTTTTTTGCCTCAGTTGAATGGCCTTGTGCAAAAGGTGGGAAATAACCACAATGTGCGAAGGTGCAGAACCGTGTAATTTGTTCAGCCAATAATCAGGGTTCTCTGGATCAGTTCCCCATCATAAGAGTGACTGACCAGCCAAGTCTGACCTTTTGTTACATCTACTAACTTGCTTTGGACAGGTTTTAAGTGTGTTTGTTTTTTTTTTCCTAAAGTTTGACAGGCGGAAAGGCTGGGTCTCACTGATGTCTGCATGGAAGTGTTTTGACACAGTTTTTGCTCAGCTTTGTTGAAACAAACTTGTAGGTAGAGATAAAACCTGAAAAGCGTCATTGGAAGTGCTTAAAAATTTCAGGAAGTTTTACAAGCGTGGCTGGGATGTGGTTTTGCAGCTCGTGCAGTAATTCCTGAACAAGAACCTATGCTGAGGCTTGGCTGCAAAGGGACTGTGAAAGGCTTCACAAGGGACTGTGTTGTAGTTTCTTTGCTCACATTGGTGTGTTGGTTTTTTTTTTTTTAAATAATTTTCATCCATTTGTAGCTACTGTCTTTTCAATAGCATGGATATATTTCCCCTTTAATGCACTTTGAAGTGCCATGTGTCTCTTCTGCACCTTACTTTTAGCAGAAATGTCCCGAGGTCAACAAAATTTTCAAGTGTGCATTTTGTACAAGTTGTTCAAGAGTACATTCTGATCCTCTTCTTTGCCCAGGACCGCTCAGCTTAGTACCATCTTCTTCCTGTCATTCATGCCAGGACTCCAAAGCTGTAGTTTTCGTTAATTATCAGGAGGAGGTTTGAAAAAAAAAAACAACCACATTCTCTGAAGCAAGCAATAATACCATGTTTAGGTATGATCCAACCCAAAATTAAATCTAATCTTGTTAATTAGAAAATTGTAGGCTCACCTCTGGAAGTCATACATCAGCAAGGCTGGCGGTAACCCTTCACATCTCTGTCAAACCTTGTTCTTAGGATCCTTTTCAGCAATTAATGTGTTTAAAAATGCTATAATATTCCCAGGAAGAGTTGATGCTTCAGCATGCAGTGCTGGGGCGATGTTGCTATGGCAGCGTTAGCCATGATTTCGTTCTCTTTTTAATGCCAAAATCTTTTTTCTCAGAATGTCCTGCCTTTCGGTTATTGGTATTCTTGATGTTCAAGTGGTTCTTTACAAAGTAGGAAGACCATTTATCAGTCATTTTATTGCTTTTCCTATTGTAGTTGTTATTACTGGTAATGCAATACCACTTTGTGTGAAAGATAATGTAAATATAATCCAAAAAACTACCCAGTGCCATGGTGGCATGAGTCGATCACCAGAGAAGCTGCTGTGAAATGTTTTGTGATCATAGTTAATTGTTTTTATACCTCTTTACTGGTGACTGTGAACATCATCTCTACCCTGTGCTGCCAGCACCTTCTAACTTGATGGTGTGGGCTAAAGTTGTCTCAGTATTTCCTTCAGTGTGATGAAAAGCAGAGAGCCAGTAAGAAGATAAATCAGCCTTATTTGTAAGAGGCTTAATGGGACTGTTCTCTACCCCCCTTTCCTCCACTTGACCAGCCAGCTCATGGAAGTGGAGATGCTGCTCAGAGGGGATTGCAGCCAGCCCTCCTCAGTCTGGTGAGAACCTGACCTCGCCTAGAGTGCTCGAAGTATGAAGTGTGATTGATCCCCAGCTGATGAGCAGAGAACTCAAAATTGTGTTTTATTCCTTCCTGGGATTTCTCATGTTCCTTTTTGTTGCTTGTTGATGCTGGCCTGCAGTGCTTTTGCTCCTGTTGTCATTGCGAATCCATGTGTCGGGAGGAAAAGTAACTGCTATTCATGTATTAAAAGGGTATTTCAGGGTATTTCAGAAGTGTGCCCGGTGACAAGATAATAAGCTGCTCAGTGTTTATGGTAGTTCACCTGTTTCCCCTGTTTAAAATCTTAATATGTCAGTTTTCTCCTCCTGGGAGTAGCAGAACAACCCAAACATCCCCAGGTAAAGCCAACAATGCCTTCCTCCTGTTTAGCTTGAGCCTGGCTTCCTTTTGGGAAGTGGAGGGATGTAGAAATGGTGGTGGTACCTGTGGATGCTCCTCTTCAGTCTGCACACCCAGAAGCAGCTCCGTGCTGAACTGAGCACAGAGTTCTGGAGAGAAACGCCTGCTAAAAAGGCAGTCAGGAGAAAGCTTGTGTAGTCAGTGAGGGCTTGCAGTATCTGGCAGGATACCAGGATGCAAATACTCTTTCTTTAAAGACTTGATTTCTTGTTATGTGTTAATGTGACTCCTGGAAAGATTCTGGAAGAGAAAAAGACTTCAGCAAGGATTTGCATCCAGATTAGGTTTTGTTTTGGTGTGTTTTTTTTTTTTCCTCCCCTCTCACCTCTCTGAACCTGCATTAACTTTGCTTGTCACTTTGCCTGTCTGTGCTACAAAGAAGCACGATCCCGACACAGGTAACACTAGAAGAATAAGGGGTCTTTACAGGTGACAAGTGATTGCACCGTTCCTAGTCTGGGATGGAGAAAGGGACCAGGAGCACATACAAACACACAGAACAACTCTGGGTCGAGAGGAGGGACCCTGGCAGGAGGGTGAGGGGGTGAATACCCAGAGCTCCAGGTCTGAGCGTGGGTCTGGGGTGGCAAAAGGCAGGGAATGGAGAGAGTGAGAGAGACAGACTGGTAGAGGTACAAAGAGGGTGATGCTCTTACCTGCCTCGTGGCATTCCTGGGAGTGTTTTTACTTGTTGATGGAAATGGAGATTTCCATTCCCTTCCATCTGTTCCAGAGAAAAAGAGATGTTTCCCTCTAAGCCGGAGCTGCTGTCCTGTTTTTTTGTGCCGGCCTTCTTCCTAACCTGTGAGGAAAGAGTTTCTGTCCCTCTTGGGGCATGCTAGAAAGGTATTGCTGGTATTTGAAGTCAAAGATGTTTGTTGGTTTGTTTTTTTTTTTTTTAAATCTCTAAAGAAATAATTATTTCTGTATATCTATATATACATATACATATTCATACACACACACACTTATATATACACCACAAACACTAGTTATATGTTAATAAAAGTGACAACACTGTAGTGTTTGCACTAAACTACCTGCTTTGGGGGGGACTGCAGTCCTACAAGTAAATGTTCAACTGGAAAAAGCATTCTCTATAAGAAACCACTGCTATCAAGTGTGGCAGTGTACAAAGGAAATGAGAATGAATTCCAGCTTGGATTGAACTCAAAGAATTGGTGGTGGGGGTTTTTTGTGGATTTTTTTTTGTTTGTTTTTTAAACTGAAATGATCATTAAGCCCCTCCAGTGCCTTGAAAGCTGCATGCAGAAGGGAGCTTGATGCACGCTGAGCTTTCTGAGGGCTTCCTTGCACAAGTGTGTGTAGGCTTTTCTCCTGGCACTTGGGGTTTGATGTGCTGACAAATACTTGAAATGAGCACCTCTGTGTGCTACCCTCAAGCCACGCATGTAGGGAACCACAACTGTAGAGCCCTTCTTCTGGGCTGCTGTTGAATTCAGGTGTTTGCTCTCTGAGGGTTTACTTGTTAATAGTGATACAGAAGTGTTTTACCAGTGTTAAACATCAGTTAGCCACTCAAGTGAAAGGTAATCAGTGTAAGTGGTGGAAAAAGAGAGCCTGAACAAGTATTTATGAGGTCAGCCCTATTCCATGGAGGAGCAGTGAGAGAAGACAGACAAGAAAAAGCAAACCCAATCTTTATGGACCAATGGTCTGAAAATTTTATGAAATTAAAACTTGTTTTCTTTAAGAAGCTGACACTAAGTCTCACAGGGTATTAATTTAGCCTACACAAGAGCAGATAATTGCCTTTGCTAGGGAAGTTCTGCTGAGGTGCTGGATGATGGGGCTTAAACCTGAAGCACAGATGCAGCCTCTGTTATAAAATATTAATTAGCTCTGATTATAGAGATTGGTACTTACAAATCCTGCTTCCTCCAGATCAAACACCACTCTCTCCTTCCCTGCCCTCAAAGTGAAACAACAAAAAAGAAAATAAAATACTCAGTGGGATGAAAATGCTGTCAGTAGTGTAAATGGCTCTCTGGGGAGCTTGAGGATGTATTACTGGGGGTTTCTGCACTACAGCAAGCTTGGAATCGGTGCAGGTATAGAAGCTGTGAGTTAAAGTTTTGAAAACGGGAATCATTTGACACCTGAAAGAGGCACCAAGTGAAATCTTCTCTGAGCTCTGCAGCTGGCCCTTGGCAGTGCAAATGCTCAGAGTTAGTATGTTGGGCCTTAGATCAATGCCTCAATCCAGTGGAAACAGACCCATTGGAGTATTCAGTCCTCTCCTTGGCATGAGACCATGAGTTGGGCTCAACACTTGGTCCAGCATTCTCCAGTGGGTGCTGCTGGGGCAACGCATGACCCTTCCTGCAGAAGACTTCAGGGTTGCAAAGACCAGGTTAGGAGAGCTGAGGTTACCAGCAAAAACCAGCTTAGTATGAACTGTAGCACAGTAGCCTTAAAACAGCTATGCCAAAAATAAGGTTAGTAACCCTGTTTCTGTTCATTTCAGCATGACAGTAAACCTTCCTGCACAAAACTGGGCACACTTGGCAAAATTTAAGTTAGACTGGAAGTTGTCTGGGATATTTATATTTGTACATTGTGGAGCTTATATTTTTTCTTTCTTTTTTTTTAAGAACTAGGTATTCATAGAAGTGAAAGGCAGTTACTGTAGGTCTTAAATCAAACAAGAACCATGAGAAAGAATTTGTGCTTAGCAGCAAGTCCAGGTTGAATCATCAAAGACACTGGTGTTCTCCAGTCACCTTGGCTCCAGGAGGACCTCTGTATGGGTCTCTGCCTGCCTTACTGTCTACAAGAAAAAAATGATTGTATATTGCTTAGTAAGTTCAGCAGTGAAGACACATAAAAGTTTTAAGTAGTTAACATAGTATATTTTTCGTATTTATTTTGCTCTGCTGACAGGATTTAAGTTGGGGAAATGATCCTCTGCAAAATCTTGAGTGTTGGAGTAGAAGTGACGTGCAGAATCTTCGTGCTGTCAGCTCAGCCTGTTCGTGCATATGCTGAATGTGGCATATTTAACTGCAGGTTAGCTTGGGAGCTTGTAAGCTTTGAGGTTTTTTGGTGGTTTTCTTTTTTTTTAGTGTTTGGTAGCAAAATATTAAGATAAAAATATTAAAGCAACAAAAGCTTTTTTACACTTAAAATCTGTCATCCGGTCTTCCTGCCACTTCACATCACTTCATGCAATTCTTGTGGGATGGCTAGTACTGCGCCAAGTTAAACTCAGTTTCTGCTTTGATTTGTAGCAAGGAAGGATGAAGATTGTGGACTTGAAAGGAAATATACAGGGATAAAATCTCTAATAATTTTCAGAATTCTGTATTTAGAGGGATAATTAAATCACACAGTGCACCATTGCCAGGAGCTCAGCTTAGAGTGATTTGCAAACATGGTAGAAAACAGGAATGGCCACAGAATTGCTCTTTAACTCTTTTTTTTTTTTTTTTATTATAGTGTGTGTGTGTGAATTTCTTGGATAGAAAAGGGAGTGAGGAATGCTTAATTTGACAAATAAGGACCTGATCTGGGGAGGTGGCCAAAACCAAGATGCTGTCTGTACACTTTAAATAGCACACCCTTTTTCTGTCTGCTTTTGTGTGGATGCTGTTTTCTTTGTTCTGCTGCTTAAGTAAAGTTGGCTATTTCTTTCTGAACCAAACTGTAATGTTTTCTCCCCTCTTTTGGTAGCTGCTCCGTGACAGAATAAAAACTGGATGTGAGTTGTGTATTGGGAAGTGATTGATGTGTGCTTGTGCAGCTTGTAGCACTATGAGAAACACAGGTGCAGCTGCTGATAATGTTTGCTAGAACTAGATTGAAAAAGCAAGAAAATGAAATTGCTCTTCAGCACAGACAACCTGTTGTAAAACCGTGGGGCAGGAAGCAGCTTCGGAAGCACAAACTCCATTTGTTTCTGCGGGACAAAATGAAGAGGCTTCTTCAAGGCCAGGTAGATGAGAATCCAAGCCACGCTCATCACTGCCAGCTCTCCCCGGTGGAGATTGAAACGGACATGTTTGTTTGTGGAATGAAAAGGAACTCTGCCAGCACGGAGTTTTCCACTGCTGGAGGGGACTTCCATCAGGGTGGAGGGTGCGATTCCAAGGGAGTGAGCGAAGTGTGCGTTGGTGAGGTGGAGCTGAACTGGGATGGCTATGTGAAAATACCATGTTCGGTTCAACAGAACAAGAAGGATTTGCAGGGAAATTCTTCTGAGAGTACGACGCAAACCTCCTCTGAAAGAAAAGGCAGAGTGTCCGAGGGGCAGGACCTGTCTTCCCTGGGCGTTACCATGAGCTGGAGGGAGGTGGCTGAAAGGCAAGGGTGCTTCCCCCAGGAAAATCCCACTGTGTACAAGAGCCATAGGCGGCAGTCGAGGGATCGCTCAGCTGATGTGGTTGACTACATTGTTAAAGAGCTCCAGGGAATAAGTCGCATCCAGACAGAGATTGCAGAGCTCCGGCAGCACCTCACCTTGATAAAAGGCTCTGTGGATGAAGTCTCCAGCTGCGTGGATACGGTCTTGAGTGAGATAGAAGGCCTGCAAGGTGGTTCCACTGGCAAAACCCAGGGTACACATGCTCGAGAGCCAAGTAAGGAGGCACACAAAGAAGAACCAGTGTTATATTTTTATGGCATCCCAGAAAAAGATGGTGAAAACACAGTAGAGCTTATCTGCAGCTTCTTGTCGGAGTATCACTGTTTCAATGGTATCCAGTGCAGTAAGTATATAAAAGATGCTTATAGATCAGATGTCGGTACAGGCAAGCCGTCAACGCCAAGACCAGCAGTTGTGAAACTTGTCAGTTGTGAACAGAGAGACTTTATTTTACAGAAGTCTCTCCTTTTGCAGAGCTCAGGGGTCCGGATTGCCACCGGTGAAGACCAAAAGCGACAGAATGGCCAGAGGGGCCGCAAAACAGAGTCAGTCACTTCACAGTCTGGCTTCAAGAAAAATCATCGCCACTCAGTGAATCCTGATGTGGCGCAGAAACCCGATGCAGTGGGGAACCTTCGAACGGACTCGTGCCAGGTTAAGTATAAAAGCACAAGTAGGAAGATGCAGTGCGTAGGGGAGAGACTTGGTTCTGCGCAGAAGTCAGCCTCGACAAAGAAAAGCAACTCGGTACCTGAAACTGGGAAGGAAGCACAAACAACAAGCTGCAGTGACCAGCCTTCAGATGACAGTGACGTTCACCAGGCCCTTCAAGAACCTTCACAAAATCCACAGGTGACCAGTTTGGCCAAATCGGGTGATGGAAATCACTGCAGCTCATCTGACTCTTTGGGCCATGCAAACCAGATGTGCGCTTCAAGCAATGGTAGTGAGCCCAGGCTTGACACTGAAAATGTCACTGAGAATTGTTCTTCCCTTCTAGATAAAGATAAGGGGATAACTGCGGAAGAAATTGAAATAGACTGTGATACCCCATGCAAACTTACCAGTGTGGAGAAAGTTGATACTCAAAGAGAAGATGTTTCTAGTGGGGTGACCACCATTAGCTATGATCATACAACAGATGAAATGGCCGATAGTAGTGACAGCTTGAAAGATATGATCCAAATGGACCTGAATGATCAAGATCCAACTGATCAGGTCTTTAGGGACGTCCTGGAAAATTCCCAGTATTTCCTTGACCATTCCCAGGATAACATTGATCTTGTGGACATGAAGTTTTACACTAATAAGCTTGGGAAAGCGATTCATCACTTCAGGTCTGCTCTACAGGTGGTGTTTCACAAACTGGAGACAAGTGATTCTGAAATCCTTTTGGAAAATGATAGCGGCTTGCAGATGGATGATGACAATACGCTTATGCTGACCAGTTCAGGTATGTGTGGCAGCTCTGACAACTTTGCAGAAACCCCTCCTAGTCAGTCCTCCGAGAGCCAGGCAAACACAACTGTCAACAGCGAAGCCTCTGCTCAGATGCAATTTGTTCCTTCCAGTCTTTCCTCTGTTCCACGTGAGCCTCCGGTTTCTACTTCGGTGCCCTCATCTGACTGTGAAATTCCTGCTGGGCAGCGCTCACCTGCTGAGGAGCCTGGAGGAGATGTGAACTTTCTACCTGAGCCAGCAAAGGAGTGCAGACCCATGAGCCTTGACAAGGTGTGCGCAGAGACCATCTACCTGAACAAATGCATCAACAATTTCAAAAATGTGCTGAGGGAAAAGAGACAAATGCGTAGGAGACTCTTAAAAGAATTAGCGCAGGAAGGAAACTGGATTTCTGCTGAGGAGACAAATTCAGGTAAACTGAAAAAATGTTTTTAAGGAGATGTCAAAATCTGAAATTTGTGCAGCCAGTAGCTAACACCTCATTCTGTGAGTTGAAAAGTTTATTAGAAGTCATGAGGGAATAGTTTACAAAGGCGAGTACATGCACTGTACAGCAGTACTGACCACAAAACCCTGCAGTTTCTTGTGTTACATACTGAAACACAAGTCAGTAAGTTTCACCTCTTTTTTTCTTTTTGAGAGGGAGATTTGCAGTGCATCTTCAAAATAGCAGGTGCTAGGGCTTTTCATCATAATTCGTGACTTGCTTTCTTGTTAAATATAATAGTTAACACATGTGGTAACAAAGTGTGCAGAGCTATAAGTAGCCAGATTTACAGTTTTGGGAGTTGAGTGGATCAAGACTTCAAGTGGCTCCATCATGAAGTGGGAGTTCTCAGAGTTCAGTCACTGCTAGGTGCTATCCTAGCGGACACCTTTGAAAATTTTAAAAAAACCAACCAAACAATAAAAATGTTAAGACTTATGTTTTGGTATTGTTTCCATAACTTGCTCATGAGATGAGAAATATTCCATTTCTGTGGAGCTTTATTGCTTATTGCCAGCAGAGATAATGTAAGTGTTTGACCACAGCAGACGTGAGCTGATATAGTTGTGGAGCAGTGCTGATTAACCTGTTCCTGAGGATGTGGGAGATAGGAATGACCGACGCGCTTTGATGGATCACATTATGATAGACCTTGATTTGGTAAACCCAAACCTAATATTGACACGTATGTCCATCTGCCCCCTCCCTCTCCAAGCACTGAGAAAACTTTCTCGGTGTCATCTCTGTCCAAATCACTGGGCAACGAAGGAAAAAGGCTTTGTTTCAATAGCAACAGCTACTGGAACTACAGCCTGAAATCTTCACACCCTTATTGTGAACATCCTTGTACCAAATATTTTGTTTTTCTCCTTGCAGTTGTGAAAGCTGGGCAGAATAATCACAGTACTCTTTTTCCCATTGAAAGAGCTGTCTTGCTCGAAGTGTCCTTTCTAATAATGGTGCTTTTGCTCTGAAGAAACAATCTGTCAGTCTGCGTTTGACTTCTGTACCAGCGACCTTCTCAGTTGCGTGGGTCGTAAAGCTTGTAATCAGCTCTTTGCCTTCTTATTTCATACGAGATCCTTAGTATAGAGTTGATTCAAACAATAAATTTTTAATGAGCACAACACTAGGACTTCTTAGCAGGCTTGGCACAGATGCATATTTTTGTGTTTCGAGGGAATGTTTAGATTACTAAAGTATAGATGGTACAGATAAAACTGTGGGGTTTTTTTTAATTCACAAAGCTATTTTTATTTTCTGTTAATTCTTTTCTTTTTTCTTTTCTTAGTAGCATTTGCACAGTGCTCAAGTCCTGAACCTATGTCCTAATTTTAGGACCCAGGGGATCAGACAATGGTTTGGATTAGCATTTGCACAGTGCAACAAAAGTATTGAGATAACCTATTTCTGAATGTGAGAGGAAGCTGCTCATCTCAGCAGCGTTTGAGCGGTGCAGGCATGTTCAGAAGGTGAGAAGTAGCCAAAACGGATGGAGGAGGAGGAGGATCACAGCTGGACATTGGTACCTTAGATCTGGTTCCAGGCTGGATTCGCATTCCTGAGCATCACTGGTTCAGTTCTCCTGAATGTCATCTAGTGATGTGACAAAGAGATGATGCCTGTGCTCACGTAAAGGCGTATCTGCAGGGTGGGTATGACAATTGAAGATATAACAGTGAGTGTGGGATGAAATCACGATGTAGGAAATGTGCTCTGAGAAACAGGGGGCGTCTAAAGGAGTCAAGAGTAGTGGAAAACACTGGATAAAGGATGAGAAATGAGAGAGAACTTGCAAAAACACCCTGGAGGAGATGTCAGGAAGCAAAGCAGCCCAGACCATCAGAGGAAGGCAGGGAAGGGAAGAGGAGGCCTGTGTGGAGCGGAGGTCAAGGGGCACAACCAAAGCTGCAGTGATCGCGCAGGACGGAGTAAGCGGCTGAGGGAGCAGAGGGTGAATAACCACTCGGGAGCAGCCAGAGCGAGAGAAGGGGATGGCAGTATTGCCAAGGGCTGTAAAGGAGGGCAAAACTAGTCACTTTCTCCGTTTGAAATGGGGTTCTTTTGGCGTGCATTTTCCGTGAAAGCAAAGCAACAGTTTTATGTGCTTCTTCACCAAGCTCTTGTTTTGTTCCTTTGGAAAATGCATCACACTGGAGATGCAATGAAGAGTTGTTGGTTTGCTTTTTACTCCCCAGCTGCAGATGACAGTTTATGTCTGACTTAAAAAATACAGTTTTTTCTTACTAGGCTTTTAAGTTCCCTGAGTAAAGTCCACTGAAAACCCAGTTCTGCCTGCTGGCTTTTTGGTTCTGCGCCTGAACCACTGTATTACTCATGCCTGCTTGAAAGTTCAGTTTAAGGTATTTCATTAAATGTGTTTGGCAGCAATTTGCAGCGAAGGAATGGATGGTAACTTTGAAGGTGCTGGTAAATCTGTGTGTTTTGGTGAATCAGAGATGATGCACCGGCATAAAGGTTTAAATTATTTATAGTTGCACGCAGATGCAAATTACCGGAACGATTTAGAACTTGGCAGATGCATGTAAATAATTATTGTGTTTAATTGGAAGTCAAAAGAGGAAAAATAAAATATCTCCTGAAAATCTGAGCACGCTTTGAAAAGTTTTAAATTGAGAAAAATGAAAAAAAAAAAAAACCAACAAAACAATATAAGTGAAGATGAAAACAGTTTAACTTTGTGCATGTGTAAAACCATCCCTGAAATGGTGGAGATATTCGTAGCTGTAAATCGTCTGCTGGAATGGTGAAAGATCTGTGATTGGGGTTTAACTAAGAAAGTCTTAATTGGAAAAGCTCTGAGTACACCTGCAGTAATGAGACGTATTAAGATGATTTTAAATCTTTGTCTGCAGTTGCTCAGAGCTTTACCAAATTTTATATTTGGCCTGAAACTGTCCTTAAACAGCTTTTAAACTGAAGGAGCTCAGAAATAAAAGTTAGGTATGGAATTTAAGCCAAAATAATCCTTTTTTAATTTTTCTTTCTTTTTTCCTCCCCCAAAATGTATCTAATGTGAGATTTATTGCTTCATGTTTGTATAAAAATAAGTTTGGCCTATGTTTGAGAAGCTCTGGTGCCCTCAGGCCTTAAAATTTGGCAGTGCTAGCCTGTGTCAAGCATTTTTCTGTGGAAAATCAACCCCAAATGAGCGAAGTGAATAAGCTTTTGAAAAATGTGTAGTTTGCTTATGCTTGCTGGTAGCTCGCTAGAGTTGAGCTGTTGCGCTGCCAGAGACTCCATCTGCCCTCAGTGTTTTCCAGCCGGGGGCTAAAGCAGGGTTTTCCCTGCTTGGTATGACTGAGGCATGGCAGACCTGAGAGGGGACACGAGTCTGGGTCTTCTGGGCTCAGAAGCTTCACAGGAGATGTCAGGAAGGAACCTGGTTCAGGTACAAAGGAGAGAAAAACCCAGGAATGAGGGAAGTCTGGATCTGCTTGGGACTCACTGGAACAACCCCAGGGACCAAGTCGGGAGAGATTGCGCTTGGGCTTGAAGGTTTTGGGGTGAATGTGCAAAGAGAAGGAGAAAACCAGGGGACTTGAAGTGGAATTGGGGCTGCCCAGGTGAGAAGGTTTGGTGTGATAGGGAGGGACAGGCAGGAGGATAGTACAGAAAACCTCTTTAGAGGGGGACAGTCAGAAGTGTCTGTGCCCAAAAAACCACGTTGCCACCTGAGTGTAGGGTGGACCCCAGGTTTCCTGAGCAGGTCTGTGAAGAGCTGACTGTCTCAGTATTTCACCCGTGCAACACCAGTGATTTGGCAGAAGACAGCAGCAAACATCTGCTTGCTTTTTCTCATCTGCTAGGTCAGGAAGGAGAGGCTTGCAGGGCAGTCGGCAGGCTTTCCTCCCTCCTCAGGATCCATGTGGGTACGACTTAAGGTGGAAAGTAGGATTTTTATTTTAGCTACAATCCGGCACTTCATTTGCTAAAGTAATTTGACTTCTCCTTAGTGATTGAGTTAAAATAGCTTCTCTGTTTTCTTATCTTAGTGATTGCATGTGTGTAATTACACCCATATAGACAGTAACTTTTAGAACAATTTTAGCTTTCAAACCAATTTGAGTGCCCCTTGTTGCCATGAAGATATTCCTTCCCCTTCATCTTTCATATGCAAATGAATAATATGGTTCTTCTGTGCAGATACAGAATTATCTGATTGGAAGACTTAAAAAAAAAAATATCATGTCTGTACCGGAAGTTTTGAGTATGACTGTCATATAACTTTACTAGCCTTGAAATTGCCTATCCATAAACATGAGATTTGGTGTAGGAGGCTTCTGGATTTTTTTTTTCTTCTCAGAGGAGAATTGCCTAGATATATAAAACCAGAAAATATCTCTCTGCATTATGGTATTTGCAAAAGCAAAATGTGTTCCGTGGGAGCTACCAGTTTCCTCGTAATGGGCAAAATGTACAGGGGGCGAGGAGGGAAGGAAGGGGGGGGATGCTTCAGATGCAGGCAGTGGATGCAGGCTTGGGTAAAGGGGGAACAAATCTGTTCCTCTCTAATAAATACAGGTTCTCTTTCTGGTATGGTAAATAGCAGCTCCAGTTATGTATTAAGATTACTTGGAATGCTTGAGTTAATAAAGCAGAAACTGTAACTCTAAAAATCAGCTCTCAAAAGCATTATGTTCTAATGCCTGTGCAGTTATGGATGAAATTTGATTAGTTTAACTCAAGATTAATTGGTAGAGATTAATTAAACTGGTGTGTGTCCCAGGAAGCGCATCGCAAGACTCCCTGCTGCAGAAATGTTTTATCAACTCACGGCAAATGTTTTCCCCGCTTTCTAAGATCATTTTGCAGAGCTCATGGCAGAAATCTGGTCTATTAACTTTTGTTCCTCTCCTTCTCTTTTTTTTTTTTTTTCTTCACAGAAGGAGGTAGAGGAGAGCTCCAGGTTGTACATGTTGTCCCTTGTAACCAGCATCTCTTTCTGAAACTGCTGTGTGTGCATGCCGGTTGTTCCCACTGAGGCACTGAGATTCAGTTTCAGCATGTTATGGTTGTCAGAGGAATTGTTAACACTGTGTGTGAGTTAAGAGTCTGTTCAGTGTGTATTACCTTGTAGAAGGAAGAAAACATGAATGCTTGGAGTGATCTCTTCCCGTTGGTGCTCTGTGGGGTGTAACACGCACAGGCACCACATTAGCAGAGTACAAATTGTTTATCTTGTCTTTTCCAGTCTTCCTCTTTATGAATCTTGTTTAAACCAAATATTCCCTTGTTTTCCCTCAGTTGTATTATTTCATTCCATCTCTGTTGGGTTTGTAGACTTAACAGCAATTAAAATCAGAAGTACTGCTATGGGCTGTAATACTGAGATTAAGCAAGACTGCAGATGCTGGGGGGTGGCTGCTGCAGATCCCTGTGCCTTTTTAGCTAGCCACAGGCTGCACTTTGCCCAGAGCAGGGCCATGTGTGCCCCATGGGAAGGACAGGACTTTTCCCCTAATACCTGCAGCTATCACTTCTCCACTCGTGGACTGGTTACCTCTCTGATTATCACCTTGTGGGCAACAGGTAACTCTTTCCCTCTAAGAGGATCCACAGAATTTTTTTGTCGACTGCCGTGTAGCGTCTTAGTTTGTGGTTGCGACTGTTCCTCATACAGAGAAATTTCTAGCCCATGAATCCTCAACTTTTATATTTTCTTTAATGTGGATTTGTTTTCTCTAATGTGGATTCATTGCCTGCTGTGCTTCTGCCTCTGCCTTGGTTGTGTGAATTGGGCTAAACCAGCTTCCTGGAGCAGGCTGAGCGTTGCATGGCTTCTGGGCCTCTATGTAGATCTCATCCCTTGGGTTTGATGAATTCACATTTCTAAGCTTCGTTGGCTCATCTATCAACGTTTTTGTTTCATTCTTACTGGCACATGTCTGTCCATTAATGCTATTTCAGGAATGTGGGGCTATCTGGTGTCAAATATTGGTGTCAAATTCAGTCCTCTTCTGGCTTCAGTATGAAAACACTGTGGCCTCCTTCAAACGCTTGTCTGGCGGCTGGAAAACTGACACTGGAAGCTACCTCAGGTGGAAGGACTTTCCTTTGGGGCTTTTTAGTTATTATTTAGATTGACACTGTTGCAGAATACAGTGAATTTAAAATAACCCCTTGGCTTATTGCAGCTTTGGATTCCATGTAAAACGTAGCATACTTCAGTCAATGAAGACATTGAGCCACAGGACTCACTGGTTTAATTGGGATGATTTAGTTCAATCTGATTCTGCTAATACTCCTGAAGAAATGGTCTAATTATGCGTGACCAGAAGTTTAATTTAGACAGTGAAGCAGTTGTGCCTTGTTTTAGCCTGATTCAGATTAATCTATAGATAAATTGAGGTCTTTGAGGTTTAATAATGAAGTGTGGTATTTGAAAACAAGTTAGGATGATTTTCAAAACAAATAAAAAGTCATTATTCATGTTTTTCTTATCTGTTTAAATAAAGCATCTTTCCACATTTTACATCTGTTTTTTTAGCTGAACAGATAACGTGCTAGGCACAGTACTTAAATGTGGTGGAAAGTTACATTGCTAGAAAGCCCTCTATGTTGAGAGATAGATTTATGTGTAGGAGGCTAACAGACCTGGGGATGTTATTTCTCTTCTTTGTGCTGCTCTAGTCTTTGTATTTTTATTTTTTTTTTAATATGATGCCTCACTATTCATTTGATGGACTTCCTCTTCTACAGAAGTACATAATTGCTTTTTCTGTCCATTGAAACATCTTCTTGTATATGAGGTAAATTATGAAACTTAGAAATTGCAGCTTGTTTAAATAACTTCTCAAATTGCTTCTAAGTTTAGTTGCTGCTTTTCCTGAATGACTCCCCTTAGTTGCCTTTTCAGGCTTCACTAAACATTGCCTTCCGTATGACTGAGTGCTGTGCCTTACATGATCATGTCTGTTGACTTGTTTAATCCAGGATATTAAATTTATGCTACTCTGTCTGTTGCTGGCATTATTTTGCTAACTGGTTCTTGGTCGATAGAAAACTTTAATTACTTGGAGATGACCTTTCAGCAACTGATTGCAGCATGCTTTACTGTGAGTGCATGCACCGCATTACAGGGGGTTACAAGCACATCTGTGACCGGAGGTATTTGCCGGACAGTAGGTGTGAAAATGTCATCCATCAGCACCAGAAATAAATTAAAAAATCAAGTTGAATAGAGATGTGATGGACTATTTTGTTTATATGTTTGCTTCCTCATCTTTTCAGCGCTGCTTTGTGTGCTTAAAGGAGATATAAAAAAAAATAAAATAATAAAACTTCAGATTCAGACTGGGCTAGCTGCTTTCAAGGAGAGATCTAGTGACAGAGCTGTGCAGAGAAGTGAAGCATGAGCCAGCAAAACACTTTCATGTGGATGTCTGGGTGTTAAACGTGTCTACTGTCCCTCTGCCGGCCCTTTTGTATTTTGGGAGACAGTGCTAAAACATCTCATAGTTGTTCCCATGTTGTTCTCGTCTGCCTGTTATTTCCTCTGCTTGCCCGGGCTGTAAGGGAGCCAGGCTGTTGTCATGACTGAACTTGAGCAGATCCATGGCTGGTGACAGGACCCAGAGCAGCTACTGGAGCTGTCCTCTGTGCTGGTGTGAGTGTTGCCATCCAAGGATGGAGAGCTCCCCAGCTGCAGCAAATCTATATAAACAGCATCACTATTTGCCACCTTTAAATGAAAAGGAATGTGGGAAGTTATCCTGTCCACAACAGTGGTGTGAACTGTGGTTGACTTTGTCCAGCTGGCAGCTCCATAGGTGTCTGCACCCTGTTAACCTTCATGCCAACACTTGTAGGTAATGCAGCCTCTGGTTCTTCTACTGCATGTGTCGTTGGAACAAGCAACTGCAATGGACCTCTTGGTGACTGCCAGCCCTCGGCCCACTGTGTGATAACTGTGCCATTACCTCATATATAAACTGTCCAAATTCCTTCTTTGAACCTGGTTAGGTTTGGCATCTGCTTCTCCTTTTGAAAGAATACTACAGAACTGTCATGGTTAGACACCTTCTAATTTTCATCCTCCGCTTATACTTAGCCATAGTTCCTCTTCTGTGCAGTATGTTCTCATGTCTGTTGATAAGCAGAGAGAAAAGTTTCTTTTGCTGAAGTAAGCAAGCTGTCCTGTTCTCCCTCTGTAGTATTGTGTTTACATCCTTGTGCTGCTTTTGCCATTTTTCTATGCAAATTCTTTTTACTTTGATACAGAATAAAAGATTGTATGTACCACTTCGAAGGAGTCTTGCCGGCACAGTACAGTGGTATTTTTTGTTTTATTTCTATGGAGACATTTCTCTGGATGTAATCTATGCGTGATGTTGTCTCCTTACATGCCTGTATCCAAGAGGCTTATGGCCAGTGTGATGACTAGAACTCAAGTCTGTTGTCCACTGAGGATGCTTTTGTCCACTGGGGAGCACCTTGTGTGAGATCATTCACAGCAGGCTTCGTGACTCTGACTTTGCTTCTAATGCTGCATTCAATCCTCTGTTGCTGCGATCTTCGCTGCCATCAGTCCTTTCCATTGGGCCTCTGAGTTCTGTATCAGCAGTTCTCCTGCAGATAAAATCAGCAGATTTTATCAGCAGATCCTACTTACTCCCACTAGCTTCCTTATTGCGTTGTCCATGGCTGGCTCAGTTGCTTGTTTACCCACATTAGAGCTCCCTACTCCTTCTCCACTCATCTGGCCTTATTAACGTCACATGGCATTGCGTCAAAAGTTTTTTGTTGAAATGAAAATTCAGTTGAGAATTCATTTTACAGTCCAAAGAAAAGCGGTTGCTCTGTCAAACAAATGGAAAAATGTTTTCAAAACCAGTGTGCCCTGTTTTACAATTTTTTTCCTGGTTTCCAGTCATGTCCGTGTTAATTCTTTCCTTCATGTTTGCTCTGAAGCCTTGCAAGCTGTTGAAGGCAATAATGAGCTTACGCTGGTTTAGATCACATTTCCCTCCTTCCCCCACACACCTTCACGGTGGTTACTGTGTTGGCTCTTACACAGCTTTAAAGCACCAGCCTTCGTTTGATGGATGTCAGATGCTGGTTCTCTTGGCATTTTCTCAGGGAGAATGCTGCCTGGAGCAAATTACCTCTTTACTTTGCTTTCAGCAGGTGATAACTCCTGTTTCCACACAGCCATCACCTTCCTTGCCCCTGCACCACTGGTGTCATCTACTCAAAGCTCGTTTCGTGTTGTTGAACCAAGATGATTTTTAATCTTGACTCTAGAGAAGTTCTTACTCCTCTCTTGTTTCCTTTTTCTTTGTTTGTCTAAAAGTCTGGGCAAAAGTAATTAAACTGTACTTCTGCACATTTATTTTATCTGGACGCTCAGCAGTTTTTACTTGGTATGTCTCAGTCTGGGGGATGATGAAGGTTTGTTTCCTGATCATGCTTCCACACCTCGTCCTCCCCTACATCCACTATCCTGGCTGTTTTCTGTTGACTCGTGGAAGAAATGGCTATTGCCCATTTGAATAATGGCTTTCCCTGGATCTTCTTCCCCTGAACAGAGCTCTTGATGCTCTCATGTTCTCTAGGCTGCTTTATTGCCCGTGCTATTTATGGTCTGTTAAAGTCTCAAATACTGATGGCTTATATTTGGAGTTTCTGAGATAAACTGGTGGAAAGCCCTGTTACGCCCATTCTTTTTGTAAATGTTGCCACATTTGTGTTTTGTCATTCTCTGTCTCTCGGTACAGCTGAACCAACCAGTGTCAGGCTCAGCCCAGTAAAAAACATTGCTCCGTTTTAGGATTGCTTTCTTAGCCACAGCTTTTCCAAGTGCTCAAAGGCCTAGGAAGGGGTGTCCTGCCATACCTGCTCTGAAGGATCTGGTTGCATCATGAAATCTTGTCTTTTGACCAGCATTTGATTCAGATCCCTCCAGAAGAAATGCAGGTTTCAGGATGAGGGGTTCTGGAAGCTTGGTTTGGAGCAGACATGTGCAGGGCATGAACCTTCCTGCAGAAGCCTGGATCCTGGTGTGCTGCTCTGCCATGGGGAAAACATGCCTCTGTGCTGGACTGTGGGTTTGCAGGCCTGTGTGATCACGGCAAAAAGCTGGAGTGTCCCTTCAACTATGGATGATGTCATGTTGTTCATGTCTGTTTAAAAATAAAATAATAAAAGTATATATAGGCTTCAGATCTGCGTAGCTCTGGGGTTGTAGGGCTCACAAAGCATTTGGACTTTTGCTGCTGTATAGCTTGAGACCTCAGACAGAAACTTGTTTTCCTTGGTTATTTCTGTTCTTCTTCGGGAGACTTTTGTCTTTCACCTGTGAACAGCCTGGGGTTGCACAGCTCACCCAAAGCACAGGACAAAAAAAAACCCAACCAACCCACAAACCCAGCCCCCATACAAACACACACAAAAAAAGGAGAATCTTTCTTTTGGGGCTGTGTTCTTTTATCTTGCATACACTGGAGCTTATTTCCTGACGCTCTTTCCCCTTGTTATGACCCTTGGGTTGGAAGTGGCCGGAATTACTTGGTTTTCCACTGTGTGCAAGTTGCAACCTCTTTATACTCCTGGCAGATGTGGTTATCTGAGGTTGGAGCATTAGCTATTAGCGGTGTCTCTTGCTTAGTCCTGTTTGAAAACAGCTTTTCTTTCAGGAGTGCCAGGAGAAGGTGTGAGCTGTAAGCTGAAAGAAAGAGTTTCCCAGTTATGGAAACCATTTTCGTCTTTTACAAAAACTTTCCTTTTCTCCGGGTACATTGCAAGTGTTTAAGCACTTCTCAGCTCTAATCAATCTGCTGAAGACTGTTCAAAGGAAAAAAAGAAAAAGAGAGCTCTATAAATACACTCCTAATGTGAACAAAAGAACATGGTTTGATTTAATGAATATGAATCCTCATATTTGCATTCTGTGGAGTTTTCCATCATACCGTGAGATCCCGGTTCACCTGCAAGTGCCTTGCAAGTGATGGACCTTGCTTGACACCCACTGGAAATTAAATGCTGGTCTATGAATGGGGGGAGCTGCAGTGGGACCCTCCTGCTCAGAGGGATAAAGTCTTTGCATTTGAGCATGAGCAAAGCTCACAAGTGTTTGTGCAAAGGTTCACGTTCATCACTCATTTGTGCACTTCGTACAGGTGCTTTTAATTTATAACATCCTCGTTATGACTACATTCATCTAAGTGATAATAACAGGAGCTCTCTGATAAGTCATGCTTTTTTCAGTTGGAAAATAAACATAAAAAAAAGTTGGTCTTCGAGACTGCCTTTTGAAAGAGGAGGTGCACTGAACAGGCTCTTTTGGTCTTGGTTCTAGGTGTCCACTGAAATCACGTAGCCTGTCTGTGTGTGTCTGACTTGTCATGACGTGCTGTTCATTGGGGGTGCTTGAATAAGTTTCTGTATGCATTTGCCTGCATGCATTGTGGTCTGTTATCCTGTCCTCATGATATAATCTAGATGTTTTTCCTGGTGTTTTCAGAAACTAATTTCATGTTGTTTTTTTCCCTTCCTCCATTTAAGGGTCAAGATGAAACTGATCCATCAAAACCACCCTGGCTCAAAGGAGGGTAAGTGGTATTTTGAGACTTGTTTATAATTAGAGTGTACTTTAACATCTGCAGTTCAACCTAAGTGAAAGCAGCAGTTCCGAGGCTTTTAATGGCTGTTTCAGGACCATGCCTCACTCGGGGCCAGGCTGCTGCTCTGTTTCAGAGTCTCCTCTTAAAGTGCTGGAGGTGGGCTTAATCTTCAGGAAATCACTGCTTAAGAATGTGGTTATAGTTGCAACATATAATCTGTGGCACGCTGGCAGAAAGCGTTTATGGCAGTAGTATTAAGTAAACCTTATTGAGCACCATGGAGCAGTCTGGATGAGATCCTTCTTCCTTAATCAACCACTGGCAGCAGGGAAGAGAAGGAGTAACCCAGGAAGATTGCTGTGTCTTTTGCTCTTAGGAGGAAGAAACAGCTTTTGGGGGAAGTCTACGCTCTTTGCAGTGATTTCTATGGCTGTTGTAGTAGTCAAAGCTGCAGTAAAACTCTGGAAATCATTGGGATTTGTAATTTGTGAAGCGGTGATGGTCATGCTTCTCTTGCACAGGTGAGAGTGAGAGGCTGTGCGTTCTCTCTGCGACGCACTGTTTGCAGCAAATGAAGCAGACAGATCCTGATTGTGTGTCGTTTCAGCACGATGCTCTGCGTAATAGGTGCCGGCGTGGCGGCTTCCTTAGAATCCTCTCTGGGGGGAAAAAAAAAAGAAGCAATTGACACATTTTACAAGCTGCTAGGTTATATGCCTTGTGTGCCATCAGGGCGATGCAGTTTAGTGGTGCTGCACTCATTAGAAGCTGACATAGCAGCGGATTTGCCCTGAAATCTCAGCATGAGGTTGGCTTCCTGCACACACGTTAATTCTCATACCGCTGAGGGAAGCTTCCCTGATGAAACACAAAGTTTAATCGAAGGCTTCATTGTACGGCTCTCTGCTTTTGGAGTCGTTGTTCTGCGGTGTTGGTACTCCCGCAAAGCATCCTCCACACCTGCGGATGCCTGGAGCTGCCTAGCAACCCCGCGATTTCCTCAGGAGCCCGAGACCTTGGTGAGCAGGCTGCTGGAGAACTGGCAATTAGCAGGAGCAGAAGACACTGATTTATTCTAACTATAAACGGCACCTTCTCCTGCTTTGACAAGGAGACGATGTACTGAGTTTATTGGTTCACACACACAAAATGGTTTCTCAACCCGAAAGATAAAGATACCTACAGTCCTGAAATACTTAAAAATGTGTTTTGTCAATTCAAGGCAATGTTTGCTTTAGCCTGTTATGTTTTCTGCTGTGTGAGCTATAACAGAACAGACTGGCTTAATGCAGTTTTGAAAGAAGTTTGGCTTATTCACTGTACCCCCACGTGCAAGGGATTTCCAGAAAAGGTAGTTGTGGGTGGTGAACCCTTAATTCCATCGTTAGCCTCGTTGTGGCTTATTAGCCACAAAGTACATTAAAGCACTTACGTTTGGAGCTCTTCTTTCATGTGACGATTAGAGAAGTCATGTCCTTTGAAGGAAGTAATCATCTTCTGTCATTGCAAGCCATCTCTGCTTGCTTAAATGTTCCAGATTTAATTGAAGCATCCGTCTGATAAAACTTGTATTAAGAGATAAATACGTGCTTCAAGCTATTTGCACTTTTGGCATAATGCGAAAAGCAGCTCCCTCTCCATAATCACTGGCTTTGGAGAGATAGCTTCCAAAATAAGTACAGCTGGCATTACAGATCAATCTCTGGCCATAGTATCTCACATCTATATATTTTATTTATTAGTGCAAATCACTTTCTCTTACTAAAATGCTCTTCACTCCTCAGTACAGCCCTCCATAATAACGCTATAAATATTACATGTATTGCAGAGGAGAGTTACCCTATTGCATATAAAGCTACAGTGTGCATATTTGAGGTGCTTGTCAGTACTTCTGTCTGTGCAAACACTGCAATATTCAGCGAAGTAGAGCTTGTGCATGAGTAAAGAGGCTGAGGTACCTGAAAGCACAAGCTAAATAACTTTGAAAATTGGGAATTGTTGCTGAAAATTCTTTATTTTAAATATTAACAGGCTAAAAGCAGGTCATCTTGGTCATCTTGGCAGGGCCACCAAGATGATTAGAGGGATGGAGCACCTGTCCTATGAGGACAGGCTGAGAGAGCTGGGGCTGTTCAGCCTGGAGAAGAGAAGGCTCCGGGGAGACCTGATAGCAGCCTTCCAGTATCTGAAGGGAGCTACAGGAGAGCTGGGGAGGGACTCTTTGTCAGGAAGTGTAGTGACAGGATGAGGGGTAATGGTTTAAATTGGAAGAGGGGAGATTTAGATTAGATATTGGGAAGAAATTCTTTCCTGTGAGGGTGGTGAGGCACTGGAACAGGTTGCCCAGGGAAGTTGTTGATGCCCCATCCCTGGAAGTGTTTAAGGCCAGGCTGGATGGGGCTTTGAGCAACCTGCTCTAGTGAGAGGTGTCCCTGCCCATGGCAGGGGGGTTGGAACCTGATGATCTTTAAGGTCCCTTCCAACTCTAACCATTCTATGATTCTATGATCTAAGTATATAAATATCTAAGTACTAAGAAACCTCTTCTTCATTGGTGAATACAAGCACTTTTCAAGTAGTCTTGTTCTCCATCAGTGTAGTTTACAGCTGACTTTATCATAAACCTCAGCCTATTATAAACATTTTGCGACAAAACATGTTGTAACTAGACACATTTCTCAAGCACAATAACTTGTTTAGGCTCCTCTTAAATTTATAAAGCATGCAGTTTTAATGTTTTTCTTTCCTGGGAAATGTCAGAGGACCACAGTTCGCTTTCAATTGAATTAGGAAAAAAAAAGATCATTGGAAATTGTGTAGAAAAGAAGTATAAATTCCCAGCTGTGCCATTGACTCTTAGCAGGAACATTGACTGTAAATTTTCACTTGTGACCATTTTGTTGGCTTTTCTCAGCTTACAGACTCTTTCTTTGTATTTTGCATATGCTTTCATAATTCAAGTGATTTGACACAAATCTTTGACCCAGTAAGCTCTGTTGTGATTTATAATAATAATGCTGGAATTCTTGGCATCATTTGGGTAGGCTTCTGTGACACCTCTTTTGTCCCAAAACAGTATCGCTAGTATCAGAAAGGTTTTGTAGCTTTAGGGCAACAGAAGAAACTTCATGTTTGGTCCCAGCAAGGCTGTAGTGACAATATAAACACTTTATGCAGGTATTTCCTATTAGTTTATGTGGATCAGATTTTTCTGTAATAAGCCAGAAGGGATTCTTGCAGAGTATCTTGGGCAAAAGGATTTTTCTGGATTTCTCTGTTGGAAATGAGGGTAACCTCTAGTGAAAACACCACGTAGCCTCCCTGGAAGGATTTCCAGCGTGGAAACAACTATGCTCAGCATTGACCAAAGATTCCAATAGTTTTAGTTAACTGCTGCAAATCCTCCTATTTTCTCATGCCCAGGTTTGTCTCAGGTGCCCACCAGCCGTGGGCGGGTGGTTGGTGCAGAAGAGCAGGGATCTGTGATGGGAGCACGACTGGCACTGCACGCAGAACCGATGTGGTTTTGGGCACATACCCGTGACTACTCACCTTCCCACCGGGCTTCTTTTGCCCCCAGCAGCTGTCAACTGCACCGTGGCTCAGACCTGTCACCCTCCTACGCCCTGTCAGAAAAAGAGAATTTTACCATTACAGTGCTGTGGCACGTTTCTGTGTGTAATAGACACTTTGCCTTGTGCTAGGCTGTGCCCTGACATCCTTGTCCATCCGTGAGCATGACCTGCTCTAAGTTAGTTTTGCCCACTTTGAATGTGGGTTGTTTTTTTGACTACCAACTGTATTCAAAGGGGGTTTGGGGAGGCCCTGCTTGCCGAGGAGTTCAGGCTGCCTTTTATTACTTGCCATGAAAATTGGGAGGCTGGTATGTGCAAATTTGTAGTGTTTCCCTAGACTGTTTTAAATCCAAGGTCCACATGTGTCTTTTATTGCGATGGGAATGGTTTGACCTCTAATCCTCTTCCCTGTAGCTGTGGTGTCAAAACATTTTGCTTGGGTATAGTGCACCAGATCATAGAATGATTAGAGTTGGAAGAAAACTTAAAGATCATCAAGTTGTGCCGACCAATGTATCAGGCAACTGCAGAAGGTGCAGGTTAAAAACCAATGCCCAAGGATAGAGAGGGCTGAAGGTTTCTTTACAGTCTCTGTAGCCAAGAAAGAGGCCTCAGGAACCATATTCATCATGGTGGTAGGGCCTGAGACCAGCGTGGAGTTGGGGAAGTTGAGTGAGAGACTGAGCAGGGCTGTGGGTTGTGGCTGGCGGCTGGGTGTTCAGGGCAGGGAGGGAGTCGCATCACAGACCTGCTCCTCAGTTCAGGCAAAGGCGGTAGGTGCAACAGTGGAGAAAAAGGTGCTCACTTCCCAACGAGCAAAAAAGCAACTCAGATGGTTTACCTGGAGCCTTTAGAGGAAATTAACAGACTTTCCTCAAGCGCAGGCTTAAATCTGTGAGGTGTCAGCGGCGCGTGGCAGGATCCAGATACAATTTTTCAGGCTGGTCTTGCTGGGAAGGAGGCAGGTTGTTGTGTTTATTTCTGCAAGGTTTTCCTCTGCCACTTCCACCAGCTAATGGCAGCTCTTGTGTGTAGGGGTCAGGATGGCTCGAAATGCTGAGCAACCACAGATGGTCCCTTTTACAGACATGAAAATAATCTTCTTTCTCCTCAGATGTGAGGTTTTTCCTAACAATTATACGGACCTCGAGGGCCAGGATTAAGTATATTCTAGCCTGGAATCAGATGATGGGTAACAGCATTCTGTCCCTGGGCTGATCCACTTTGACATGCTCCTTCCTGACTAACACCAGGCAGGAATGTCTGGATTGTTTTGTATGAAGAAGATAAACAATTAATCGTTTTTAGCATTAACTTTACACTTTCTTAAGTATAATCTTCTGGCTGAGTTTGCTTCCTCCAGTAAAGCACCCTCCTACTCACTCCCCTTAACCCTAAATTAATTAAATGGAAAGAAAGGGCATGGAGAAAGACCACAGACGGGATGTTTTCAGATTTCCAAAATATTTCCTTCTGGGGCCAGATTCCTTTCAGTGGCACCCAGTGACAGGACACGGGGCAACGCGCACGAACTGGAACACAGGAGATTCCACCTCAGTGTGGGGAAAAAACTTCTTTACTTTGAGGTTGCCAGAGCATCAGAACAGGCTGCCCAGAGGGTGTGGAGTCTCCTTCCCTGGAGATATTCAAAGCCCACCTGGATGTGTTCCTGTCCAGCCCGCTCTGGGTGACCCTGCTTTGGCAGGGAGGTTGGAGTAGATGAACTCTGAGTGTCCCTTCCAATCCCTACTGTTCTGTGATTCTGTGTGAGTATGTGATTCCTGCCACAATGCTCAATGCTAAACTATAAAACTGAGTTCTCCCCAAGGAGCAAAAGGTACTTCTGATAGCAGCAGTGTGTGGCTCAGTTACCACAGACTAAGCTCCGTGTGAAATACTGTCACAGACCTCTGGTTCTGCCATGGAGTAAGTAATTTTTTGCCAAATCTGTCCCCCCCCACAGAAGCAGTGGCAATAAGGCTGCCTTGCCCACTGTGCTGACAGTAGTGACTCTGAGTGCTCTGCAAACAAGTGTTCAGCCTGTTCTGACCTAGTTTGAACCTGAGAATGGGAAAATGACCTTTTTTGGTTGCCGACAACTTTGATTATTGTTAAGTTGCATTTGCAGTGATCCTGTTATCCTGTTCTCATTGACTATGATATTAGCAAGGAGACTGATATTTTAAGGAAGTTTTTTGTTAATCACTTTCCTGTTTCTTGCTGCTGGTGAGATTTTTAATCTTTTTTCTTTTTTTTTTCCCTCTCCTGAATTTCCAGGCCTGCAGGTGGTCTCTATGGCATTGATAGCATGCCTGATCTACGCAAAAAAAAGCCAATTCCACTTGTCAGTGATCTGGTAAGAGATTTTTCTTCTGTCATACAGCCATTAGTGCAAATGGCTTTACTTTTTCGTATATGGATACATCCATTGTCACTTCAAGAAGGTGCAGGTTTCCTCGTTAGTGAAATTAATTCTTACAGTAAGAGGTTAGGAATCAGGCTTGGAAAAATCTTGGTAAGAACTGGCTACAGCTTCACAGACAGTTTCATTCTTTTGGCAGAATTGAGATATTTTTCATGTTCGTTCTCCTTTTAATTCTATGCAGAATGTTTGATTATTTTTAGGCCTGCATTATTTTTAAATGTTTTCCTAAAAATCAGATACTTTGGGGGGAGTCATAATGTCCATGTGAGGTTTGGCAACTTACCAGGAGGTTGGAATTTCAGAGGACAGATAAGTGAGCATATGTGCTTGGATTTTTAAAGTAATTTGCAGTATTGCCAATAGGCTTTTGCACTGAGGAAGCACGAGAACCAAGCAAGTAATGAGGACAGGTTTCATATGCTTGTGTGGTATGGTGAAGGAAGGCTTTTGCGGGACAAATGGTTTTCTGTTGGCTGTGTTCAGCACACATAGCAATTTCATGCTTGAGAGAAATGCTGTAACAGCTGAAAGACCAAAGTTTCCATATTCTGTAATTCCTGTGAAAAGATGCATGCAATTCTCTATGCCAGTTTATGCATGGGAAGCTTAGTATGTGTCTTACTAACTGCCTGTATCTTAAGTCTTTGCAGTAATGGCATTAACTTTTATCACTTCCTTTGTATGCTTTCCTTCTCTCTCTTCTCAGGCCATGGTAAGTGGAGTTGAAGACTATCCACCAAGTCTTCACCAGAGAGAAAAATTCTTTTCCCTTATTTTCCCTCCACTTCCTTGCTTTTTACTTTGAACCTGCAGTATTGCAGTGCATGTGTGTCCAGCACTCTGTCCTGCTCCATCACTGGTGGAATGAACTTTTTCAAACTCTCTTCAACCAGGGTGAATCAGAGCATAAATGGAGATTTCTGGTGGGGTTTGATGATTTCAAAGCAGATGTTGCTGGCATTAATTCCCTTTTCTGCCTTCACGTATCTGGAGTGGCTTGCTGAAGGAATTTTTTCTATGCCTGTGTGAGGTCCTGCAAAGGCAGTGCCCTGTTCTGCCCAAGGCTGCTGAACATGTTGGCATGAGACAAAGGACGCACTTTTGGGGGGCAAATGCTGTTCATTGTATTCAGTGATGGCCAATGAATGTGATACATCAGCACATTTGAACCTGTGCTCCCAACCCAGTCTGTTGCTTTTTTAACCTGTTTATTTTTAACCCTTTCACTGTCATATTTGGGCTGTTGAATGTCTGGTAAAACCAGTGAAAACACCCCCTTTGGCTGTGAATGAAGTAAGATGTAGAAGAGCAAGTCCCATGTAGTGACCTTAGGCAATAGCAGAATGACCATCGCTACCAGGATATAGGAGTGGAGATGTGAACCCAGGTTTCGCTGACAACTCTTGTCAGAGAAACAAATAAAAATTTACCAGAGTGAGAGTGGTTGTGAGTAGATGGCAACAAGTTGGAGACCTTTCAAAGTATACATTTGAAGCTTACGAGATGTGAGCTATAATTTAAGAGTCGAATTTGAATGTAATAGGCTGCTGGTTTGGTGTCTGGGATGGCAGTCTCCTTGGTCACTTCTCTGGGCGTGTATTGCCAGTACATTTCTGATCATTGGTGGTGAATAACCAACTTTCTTCCTTTTTAGTCACTGGTTCAGTCCCGGAAAGCCGGAATTACCTCAGCAATGGCCACTAGAACATCTCTCAAAGATGAAGAGCTGGTAAGTGGGAGGATTGCTTGGCTCCTGTTAACTTTTAGTAAGCAAATTAAGGGAATGTGGCTCTCCGGGATGCAGAGCCAGCTTCACAGATGTCTAAAAATGTAGATGCAAAGCTTCTTGTATCATTTGTTTAAAGAAACCAAACATGTAAAAAATAACATTTGTGTGTCAATGTGATCCTGAAAAATGTAATCTTATCGTTTTCTTCTGTGCTATTTACCATGGGAGACAGTGTGTGAAACTTGGCGTTATGCAAGATACCCCTCATCCACAAGCCTTAATTCTTCTCTTCCATCTCCTCCACTTTTTTAAATGCCTGGAGAAGCATTTTTGGAAGGGTGTCCTCTGCTGCTGCTTGTAAAACTTTGATAAATTTGGCTGGCTAAGATGTGTGGATTTATTGCACTGCTCATGCTTTTTCCCTTAAAACATGTGTGTTAACTGCCGAAAATAGGCTTGCTCACCTTCCTGGATGTTGGTTGACGCGTGCCTCTTGCCTTTCAGAAATCTCATGTCTACAAGAAGACCTTGCAAGCCTTAATTTACCCCATCTCTTGTACAACCCCACACAACTTCGAAGTGTGGACAGCCACAACTCCCACCTACTGCTACGAATGTGAGGGGCTGCTGTGGGGCATCGCGCGGCAGGGGATGCGCTGTGGGGAATGCGGAGTCAAGTGCCATGAGAAGTGCCAAGACCTGCTCAACGCTGACTGCTTACAGAGTGAGTAGTGGCCAGGGAAGCCTGGCCCTCCCAAAAGTATCGTCAGAGCTTTCCTAAAGGTACAAGGGATGATACCTCAGTGGTTGCTGACAGCGCATTTGTGAAAGCAACTGTGTATTTTCTGAGAAGCTGCCAAACTTATCACCATCGCCCTGTGGACAGAGGCAGCTCCACTGATGCAGAAGAACCTCTTTGCAGTGTTGTGCTTGATATGCTTTGTTTAAAAGAATGTTTAGTTCTTGAATCTTTCAAATCAATTTGGTTTTAAGCCATGTAATGTTTAATCTGTCAGCTCAGGTGGTGTCTTTGCTAACATATCCTGCATGACAGAGAGGCAGTGGCCTGGGTGAACAAGGTGCTGGGCTGGATATTCTGGCTTTTGTTCTGCCATGATACCCCAGACACATTGCTGGTGAGGCATTTTGTCTTTTAACAGTAGAGTCTCATGGCTGAGTCACTTTAGAAACTGGGGTGAGCCAGCACGGATGATGGGTCAGATACTAAGCTGTGTGGTGTGGTTGACGTGCTGGAGGGAAGGAGTGCCATCCAGAGGGACCTGGATAGGCTTGAGAGATGGGCTCATGCAAAGCTTATGACGTTCAGCCAAGCCAAGTGCATGGTTCTGCACCTGGGACATGGTAGTCCCAGGCACAAATACAGGTTGGGAGGACAATGGCTGGAGAGAGCCCTGAGGAGAAGGACTTGGGAGTGCTCATGGATGAGAAGCTAAACATGAGCCGGCAGTGCGCACTGGCAGCCCAGAAAGCCAGCTGCATCCTGAGCTGCATTAAAAGAAGCATGACCAGCAGGTCATGGGAGGCAGTTCTCCCCCTCTCCTCTGTGCTCGTGACACCTCATCTGGAGTCCTGTGTCCAGCTCTGGAGTCCTCAACATAGAAAGGACACGGACCTGTTGGAAGGGGTCCAGAGGAGCGCCACAAAGATAATGAGAGGGCTGGATCCCCCCTCCTCTCCTATGAGGACAGGCTGAGAGAGCTGGGGTTGTTCAGCCTGGAGAAGAGAAGGCTCTGGGGAGAGTTTCTAGCAGCCTTTCAGTATGTGAGGGAGCTACAGGAGAGCTGGAGAGGGAGGGACTCTTTGTCAGGGAGGGCAGCGATAGGACAAGGGGTAATGGTTTTAAACGGAAAGAGGGGAGATTTAGATCTTAGGAAGAAATTCTTTGCTGTGAGGGTGGTGAGGCACTGGAACAGGTTGCCCAGGGAAGTTGTGGATGCCCCATTCCTGGAAGTGTTTAAGGCCAGGCTGGATGGGGCTTTGAGCAACCTGGTCTGGTGGGAGGTGTCCCTGCCCATGGCAGGGGAGTTGGAACTGGATGATCTTTAAGGTCCCTTCCAACTCTGACCATTCTATGATTCCATGATTCTAGACAGGAAGGTGTTGCTTGAGTGTAAGGGCAGTATTTAATCTTCCGAATAGCATTTCTGTTTATTCTGTTGGGGTTTTTTTCTGCAGAATTCAGTAATTAAGCCCTCACTTCAAAGAAGAGTTCTTCAAATAGCTGTGACACTGCAGAATAGACAAGACCTTACACAAACAGTGGAGTATTTTAAAAGGAATTTAAATAAAGACTCGGGGAAAGAGAGAGAGGGAAACAGTATTAATTTCGGTATCTGGCTTGGTCAGGTTATTTTTATTTGCTTTTAAACTGTTTCTTGATTTGGTCTCAGATTTATGTTCCTGCTTGAGAGCAAAATATCTTGGTCTAAACGGAATGGAAATTCCTGCCATATGTGTTAAATCTTGAGTAGGAAGGTGGGGCTGTTTCTCTTCACTCTTGCTTTGCTTGGCATTCCAGTTTGATGGACTAAGTCTGAGGAATAAGAAAAGTTTGTGAAGTATAAACAGAGTTACTGGAAATCCATGTCAGCAATTACAGGAATATAGAGAGTCCTATCTTGTATCTGCCTCAGGCTCTGGTTTGGGAAAGCCAGACGGGATGATCCAGCTGGGTATACCAGTGAATTGTAGGTCATTACTTTTTCTTTTGGCTTATCTTCACACCCAAAATGGACACTGTTTATGCTTCTATTTTTGATGTGTGCAGAATTCTAAATATTTTATAGCTAGGACTGGGGCTTTTTGCAATGGCTTATTTATCAGACACAGCTGGTAATGGTGAAATGTCTCTGTTCCTCCTCTGTTGCTTAGCGTTTCTGGATTGGGCTTTGAGGGCTGCAGGGTGATCTTTACAGTTTATAACATTTGAGGAATTGCATCATTCACACCTTGGCTTTGTTGTGACTAAGCAAAGAGCTGCTGTGTTGCTGTTGGAGAATGCAATTAAGCCATAATTCAGTTTTCTGTCAAAACCTAACATCGAGGATCAATTAGACTCAGGATAACTTTGTTTCTGGAGTTCTGCAGAACCCTGTACTGTTTGGTGATTTTTCAGTATTTGAGATGAAAAGCTGCTGATGTGCACGTCCAGGCTTGACTCAGATGTGTGTCCCGAGAGGTTGTAACGTTGCACAGGGGCTGTGGTATCTCAGTATGGGGAGAACTCTGTGCAGAGCAGAGGAAAATGATGTTTGCACCAGCAGCAGTGAGGAAACAGGCACAAAGCTGTTGTATAGAGCAGGGGTCAGGAAGTCAAAAACAATAGAAAGAATGCTAAATTTAAGAAATAGGGAATGGCGGAGAGGAATTGCATTCCTGGAGAGGGCAGGTGTCCATGTTCAAGAAGTAAGACGTCAGACTGGGATGGGGACTAGAGAGAGTTGACTGGTAAGGGGGAAAATATAAAAATGTCCTGAGAGAGGCTGGTATGAGTTTGTTAATCTTGCAAAAGAGAGGCTTGACAGTGTGGGACAGGAACAATGCTGTTAAAATAAACAAACAAAAAAAGAAAAAGAGCCATTCTAAGTGTGTCTGGATAGAACGTTTCTAACTCAATGTTGTAGAGCCCAAGATGGAACTGTAAGACGTGTATGTAGAGCTCCTGTGGCTTTGGTTGACTCTTGCAGCTATCTATGGCTTAGAGCTTTTCTGAACAGTAGATGCTATGTTTAATAGCTGATAGTGATGGCTCTGTGGATTGATTTAATCCTTGTGTGAACCTGTTTATGCTTGAGCTATATTGGGGAAGAGGGAGATAAGCAGCAGGGAGGAAGATGGTCTGTGTAAGCTTACTGTTTACAGAAGAAAAAATGGAGTAAATTTACTGTAAGAAAATTAGTGGTGGAAGTAGAAGACAACTTTGATGATAGGAACTGGGAGCCTCTGGAACAGCCTCTGAGGAGTAACTATGGGGGCAGATTTTGTAATTTCTGGTTGGAATTAAATAAGTTTATGCAATGAGCTGTGGATGTGATAATGGCAATAGTCTGTACTTTCCTATGGAGTAGAAGCAACAACTGGAAATTACTCCACTTCTCATATGGCAAAGCATTAGATAAGAACTTGTTATTTTATTCAGGGGATTGCAGATGTTTGCTTTACATGTTTCCTTTCAAAATGTAAACACAAGATACTTCAGCATGCAGAGTTAAAGAGAGGAAACAACTGAAAGTACACTGTGTTTCACAACTAGCCTTGTGCAGCCTGTATAGTGGTAAAACCCAACAAAGTACAAACTTTACTTATTACTGAGCTATTTGAAAGCTGCCCATCATCAGAACAGGGGAGATGCAGAGACTGTGAGCCAGGGTTCTGTGGAGGTACCCAGTCTGAGTGTGGTGGGTATCATTGTGTGGGGCAGAGATGTAAGGGAAACTCAAAATGGCAATTGTGGAATTAAAAGAGAGATGAAGCAGGGGAAAGATAGCGCTGAGGGATTAAGAAGGTAATGAGGACAAGATGTTGATGTGCTGATGGGTTGGGAAAACAAATAATATCGGTACTAAAAATCTAATAATAGGCTTTTTCATGCAGCTGTGTTCTTTGGTTTGCAATGTTCATGCTAAAATCCTTCTAACTGGAACCCACCAGGTCAGAAGAATACAGAAGAATTAATTTAATACTTATATATGTTTGAAGAGGAATGAGAAAATGGGGTTTCTGGAGGACAAGTAATGGTTTAGGGATTCATTAAATTCCAGACAGAACTTTCCTGTGTACCGAACTCAGGAGGGGTTTCTTACTTACAGAAGCTTTATTGTTGCTGTCAGTAAAATACCCAACATTCTCAGGACATACCTTTACTTCAGTCTATTTAAGTCTTCTAGAAAATGTTACATTGCTTTCAGGCTGGTAACAAATACAATTCCATTGATTATACCCCAATGCCTCAGGATGTATCTTCACTTCAGTGTGTGCAAGTCTTCCAGAAAATGTTGCATTGGAGTAAAATGAATTTTTGGGCTGGTTGCAAATACAGTTCCATTGCCTATGCCTTGAAATTTGGAGTAGGCATCTGGGATTTTTGTTCCTTAGAAATCAGAATGTGCTGTTTATCCATATTCTGTCCTTCAGTGCCTTTCTATGGGAAATCTCTTTCCACAGGTCTGTTAGAATTAAGTTTTGTTATTTCTGTTGAGGATGTTTTTCGTACTCAGGTTCTTAAAAATATAGATGGTAAAAGATACAGTCAACAGATATGTGAGATTGCAGTGAGTAAATACTCAAATTTAGTGATGCTTTGTTTCATTCTGAAACAAAATCCATTAGCAGACTAGTTCAGCAGGGCTGTTCCGTGAACTGGCACAGGGCAGGACACTGGAATCAGCTGTGGCATGTGTACTGCAGCCATCTGGTTTATGCCTCTGTTGGCACCAGGTTTTTTGTCTGAGAGGAGGTTTCTCTATTGTAGATTCTTAGAAGACATTATTCTGATGTTGGGGCACTTACCTTTTTATCATAAGCTCATAAAGACTTGCTCAAGGGAAGATGCTCTCTTTAACCTCCTGTTATTCTTGAAAGTACTTGAAATTTCTGCTGCACGGGCACATTTCCTTTCTTTACTGGCTGAAAATGGTTGGAGGGATGTTCTTTAAAATCGCCGTAGCGTGCAAAGCTTTTGGAAAAAGAGAGCTTTTATCTCTTGCTCTGAGCACTGGTGTACCACTAATGAAAATATAATGGGTTGGGCAATGATGCCATCAAAGGAAGAGTACAGCTGAGGGTGGATGTGTAAGATACCAAGGAACAGATGCATAGTAGTAAGCAGGATTACAAATAGGGTGGCAGGGAAAGACATTATGCTAGCAGGATCCTAGTGGAAGAGGCCAGTACCATTCTAGGCTAGCATTTGAGAAGCCATAGTAACCTGCTTCTGCAAGTATGTCTTGTGTGGTCTTTTTTGTGGTTTGGGTTTTTTGTGGGTTTTGGTTGTTGTGTTTTTTTTTAGTGAAGCCAGTCTAGTCCTTGGTAAATTACAGTTGAACCTGAGCAAAGAGATTGTCCTGGGATATCAGAACCTGTTCCTCTGGCGATATTGAAAGAAAATGAGATCTCAAGCTTCAGCCTACAGTTGAACATGAAATCTCTGTTGTGAGTGTGATTAGCCATGTATCATTATTAGCACTTCTTTGGCAACAAACATTGGAGAACTTCACATGAGTTACCATGACTGTGCTACTGAGTGCTCTGCTTTTGGTGCTGTTTTAGCTCCTGGGATTGAGATTTGCCTCTCTAGTTGTTCAGTTCTGCTTGACTCAGGATGTTAGCAGATTTTTGGATAAGAAACATGTGTGTTGCACACTGAATTGGGAGACTGCTGTCCAGAGACTGGTTCAGTGAGTGGACTGTTAGCAAGACCAATTAAGTCACTCCTGTGGTAATCACCTTGGCTTCTTGGTTGGATGATGATTAGAGACCATAGAGATGAACACTTGTTTGCTCCCAGAATCCTATGTAGGAAAATATTTGCACAGAAGGAGGAAGGATACCTTTGTTTGAAACTTGAATATCTATTTTAGGTTTCAGGAATATATAATTTCTAAGCATTATCCGCCTACAGAACAGCTGCCTTCTATCCTGCCAGTGTTGCTTTCTTGACTTTTTCCTGTTAAAGCATAGGATAACAGCACTGGTGGTTTACTAATAGCTGTATCAATACAATTCCCAATATAGACATGTTTGCTTTCTGTTTCCAGTCATAAATTGACTCATAATTGAGTCCTACAGAGTAAAAGAGAAGAAAATCCCGGTACTGTTTGTATGACACTGTGCACAGTACTTGTATATTCCTGCGCCTTCCTATTACCATTTATAAGACTACTTGAAAAGCAGATCCACTGGCCAAAATCTTCTTTTGCAACTGAATAAATACTGTCCAAGTCCAGCAGCAGGAACATGACCATCTGCCATCCAGTATAATGACGTGCTTTGGGTTATATCACATACATTATAGGCAATTAATCCCCCAATGGTTATTTGGAAACTGTGGTGGTTTTGTACCAATAAGCAGGTGTTAAAATTAAGGAAGAGTGTGTTGTTGAGTCAGAATCTGTAGTGTTAGTTAAGGGCTTTGTATCAACAAGCAGGTGTGAAAATTAAGAAAGAGCGTGTTGTTGAGTCAGAGTCTATATTGTTAAATAAGGTACGTGTCTGCTTCTGCCTGTTGCACTGCAGTTCAGGTGCAGCCTTTGCAGGCAGAGAGGGAACTTCTGCAGGGAAGGAATGATGGAGCCTTCTTACCTGGGCAAATTATCTGGGCAGAGCAAGGGGGTCGCATGGACAGAGTTGGGTTTTGTCTGAAAGTCAGGAAGCAAATCCAAGCCATAAAAGAGGGGGCTCGCTCGGTGTCTATGTGGCATGGCTTGCACATCCTGCAACCCAGGATACCCTGGACTGCTGCTAGCCTTGCAGAGGGATAAATGGCCCTGCTATGCAAGGTCTCTGGATGTGGTGGGAGTGTTATTTGTGTTCTTAACTAGAATTCTTCCATTTGTCCAGGTTTGCATTCTGAAGCATCATTTGATACTCCTGGAATGCTTGCATTAAGGCAGTGATGCAGACCATGCCACTCCAGAACTGTGATAATTCTTGCCCCATCTCAGTGCTGAGCAGTGAAGCCTTTATTTTTACTAGCTGCCTGGCTAGTACTTTTTTTTTTTTTTTTTCCAGAAAAGGGTTCTGAAATAGAGCATTCCACTTATGCACAATATGAACTCTTAATGTTTGAATTTGCTTCTTCATTTCCTTAAAGCTGGAAAGGGCAGGGCAGGGTTGGAGTTCTTTGCATCGCAACAGATTTCAGAATTCCGGTTAGGAAAGGCAAATCGTTCAGCTTGGCCTCTACCAATTTCCCCATCATTTTCTGTAGCTCTGAATATGCTGTGTAGAGTCTACCTCCATCCCCACAAGACCTAGTTCTGTTAAAGCTGAATAGCACTTCTTATCTGAAGTTCAAAGTATAGCCCCTGGGATCATTTCAGTTTCATATTCCTTTAATAAACGTTGGGTCTGTGGCTGGATGATTGCCTGATACAAGACATCACTTTGGGTGGTGCTGGTTCTTCATCCCTGGTGAGTAGAGACAGCAGGGACTGAGTAATTAATTCCAGTATTTTGATTTCATTTCATCTTAAGCCAACAATAGGGAACTCTGGGGCAGATACACTTTATTTTACTAAATGAAATGCTGAACATCAAGCCTGTAGCAAGTGAAATGAAAAAAATAGTTATCAGGTAATGCAGAGTTATGGCTTGTTTTATACACAGGTCTATAATAGCCTGCCTTGTTATGCAATGTCCTTAATGAACTTCGAAACTTCAGCAGTCACGGTCTGTTCCAAGCTAGTTTTTTGGAGTTTTTTTTTTTTTTTGGTTTGGATAGTGGAAGTTATAATTGAGTTTTGTTTCTTTGCTGAAGTGAATTTAGTAACGGTGAAAGGTGTAAGATTGAAGGCTCTAGAAATGGATGTCTTCAGGCAGCATTAGTCACTGGGCACCCTGTTGAGCCTGTTAACAAGGTTGCCTGTTATGTGGTACTGCTGGGGGTCCTTTATGTGTTCACAGAATTTTATTCATATTTGGCCACTACCTGCTGAAACTCTTCCATATGCAAGAGTGTAATGCCATAGATTAAAAGGTGCGCCAGATATCTTACTTGCCCGCTTCTTCCAGAAGAGAACAGTTTTGTGTATCTTTGTGGTTGATAGCTGCCTTTGCACACACTTGGACCTGTTTTGATGCATGTTTTTAAGGTAATTTAATATTTGCTGAGTACCTGGATGAAAATAATTTCCCTAGGACAAAGCTTAATTTGATTAAGCTATCCCAGAAAAGAAAAACAAACAAAAACATACCAAGCTAATGAAGCTTACTTTAATTAAACAATCCTAGAAAAAAAAACAAACAGAAAAAAAACAAACAAACAACATGTTATTAAACTAAACATAAATACTATGATTGAACGTGTTTGCAGGACTTTTGTACTGGTTTAACTTTATCCAAGGTGAGAACTTGAAATTACTGCAAACTGCAGGTAGAGAGGTGATGTGCAATCTTGGGTTCCTGCTTGTCATTTCACAGCCCAGTCTCTCTGCCCTGTTATCTCGTGTGAGTGCTGGCATTAACTCCTGCCTCACACCTGACACCATAGTCAGCGGCTGAATTCTGACAGCAGACCGACCTGACTGTCAAAATTATACAGGGAGTAGCTGGTTGTGGGAGCATTCTTAAAGTATGTGAAGTTCTAAATTTTGGAAGAGGCATGTGAATGGCCAGAGGCTTGCTTTTTACAGATGGTCAAATACCTGTGTATTTGACACACACAAATTTGATACAAACCCTTGCAACTGGATCTTGTGTCTCCAGCTGCTAGATACTGTACTACTGCCCCATACTTAGGATGGCCCAAGTTTTTAATTATTGGATTTGCTGCCTTATAGGTGTTTGTTATAGTTAATATGCCAATGCAGTTCTAAGAACGGATTATTTGAGTTGTCTCCTTGCAACCTGATAAAATAGAGTGGGATCCAGAGAGGCACTTTGGACGCCTCCAGCTTGATGCCTCATCCAAACAGGGTGGTTCCTGGCAGAAGAATTGGGAGTAGATTGTGCAGTGACCCTGTGGTGAATGGGGAGTCCTGTGGCACACATCAGTAGGAAATGCTGACCATGTTGGCTTATCTGACCTTCTGCTCTTCCATGTCTTCTGGTTTCAGCTGGGGTAGAGTTAGTTTTCTTTCTAGTGATTGCTGTGTTTCAGATGTGGTGTGAAAGGAATGTCAGTAATGCATATTGCTTTCCTTGTTGCTAGGTGATACTTATACTAGGCAAGGACTTTTTCCAGCTTCCCACAGAAGCTGAGAGGGAGCATAGACAGAACAACAAAATAGCCAATGGAATATTCTGTGCCATACTGCACTCAGTGCATAAGTGGGGGTTGGCTGGGGGGCTGGAATCCACCATCATCTCAGGATGAGCTGAACAACGGGTTCATCTGGTGGTGAGAGTGGCTTGTGGTGCATTACTTTATCTGTATTAGTTTATTTTGTATATTCTTTTACCATTATTATTATTGCTATTGTTGTTGCTTTCCTTTTACTGTTACTGTGCTATTACAGTGCCCTTATCTCAGCCCGTGAGGATTTTTTCCCCTTTCCTTTCCCCTCCTTTTCTCTGTCTTCTCTCTGCCCTTCTAGGGTGGAAGAGGGAGAGCTGTGCGAGCAGCTGCATAGTCCTAGCTTCCAGCTGTGGTAAAACCATGACACCGTGGTGCAGCACTGAGACAAGCTCATAGATGCTCTTTGTGAGGGAGGTCCTATATCCTTTTCTTAGCAATTGCTCAACCAGGGATTTCAGAGAAAGGTGATGAGAGGAGGGGACATAAGAACCTTATTTCTGGATCTCCCTCAGCTGCAGGGGTATTGAACTCAAGCCTGCTGTGGAGAGCAACTTGGTCTCAACTTAAAAAGGAATCTTAACTCTCCCCTTCCATTATCCCCTCCCAGCTCTGAGTGGTCGAGATTCTCTTGTCTGAATGTTGAAATGGGGTTGGAGGGTCTGACTGCAAAAGTCAATGTCAAGAGCCATCATGTGCAGCATAACTCATCTTTGAGCTACAGCTCTTAACAGCTGTGATCCTGCTGTCCAGATTCAGTGAAACAGGACTTCATCTGTTTCTGATGAGCTTTGTGTACTTTCTGGCACACAGGAGCAGCGGAGAAGAGCTCAAAGCATGGAGCTGAAGACCGAACCCAGAATTTCATCATGGCCATGAAGGATCGCATGAAAATCCGGGAGCGGAACAAGCCAGAGATCTTTGATTTGATCAGAGATGTGTTCTGTGAGAGCAAATTGACACATGCTCAGCAGATGAAGACAGTGAAGCAGAGTGTGCTTGATGGCACCTCAAAATGGTCAGCAAAGATCACGATCACGGGTGAGTGAGAGAGCTGTGGGCTCTCTTGGCCTTGCTTGGATGCCCAAGGTAAGAGAGAATTGGTGTGAAGCTACAGAGAATGGAGAGGAAAGGCTTCTCTGTCCTGTGTCTCTGCTTGGTGTAGAGGTAGCAGGTAGCTCCTATGCCAAGCTGAGGCTCATCAGAAGAGCTCTTATGAGTGATATCCCTGTCCTACTGGCCATTCTGAGCTGCTGCTTCACATGGTATGCAGACAACATTGTCTTACTGTGTGGTGCTAGTAACCTTTCTCTTTTCTTTTCAGTGGTGTGTGCTCAGGGTCTCCAGGCCAAAGATAAGACGGGGTCCAGTGATCCATACGTAACTGTTCAAGTGGGTAAAACAAAGAAGAGGACAAAAACAATTTTTGGAAATCTGAACCCTGTTTGGGAAGAGAAGTTTTACTTGTAAGTGCTCTTACAAGGGTTCTCAGCCCTATTCTGCCCATTTGTACAATCAGTGCTTCAACAGCCCTGTCTTCTCTGTCAATGTGTGTTCCCACACCACCCATAACATACGATGGCTTCGTTTCTGCTCAGCCTTGTCTGTATGCCTCTGGAGGGTTGATGTCTTCAACAGTGTATGTAGTGCCCACCTGCCCATTGCATCTCTCTTACTTGTGTGTATATAAATTGCCTGCTCTTTGAACACGTTTGTGAAGGTGTTTCTAGGGATAACTAAAGAGGGAGAAAAATCTTGAACTCAGTGACTTTTATTCCTGGCTAATAGACATACTTTCATAGAATCATAGAATGGTTAGAGTTGGAAGGGACCTTAAAGATCATCAAGTTCCAACCCCCCTGCCATGGGCAGGGACACCTCTCCCTAGAGCAGGTTGCTCAAAGCCCCATCCAGCCTGGCCTTAAACAATTCCAGGGATGGGGCATCAACAACTTCCCTGGGTAACCTGTTCCAGTGCCTCACCATTCTACCACTCTCACAGTAAAGAACTTCTTCCCAATATCTAATCTAAATCTCTCCTCTTTCAAAATTCTTTGTTGTATGAAAGAATCAAGTTTATATAAAAGACTAAGCAAACTTCCCGTGACCTGCTATTGTTGTTTGACCAACAAAGGTTAAAGGTATTTAGTTGTCTGTCACTTGTCTTAGACACTACCTACCAGTTTGCCTTTTCATTTCTGGAAAATCAATGTGACAATCACAGAAGGGATTATCTGCTTTCAAGATGAGCAATGCATCCATGTCTGAAATGAAAGCAAAGGCTAGAGGCACAATTCTTTAGAAATCAACTACTCTCCAAAAGCTGAAGAATGTATTATTCCATTCTGCTGTTATTGAATAAGTAAACAGTACCCTCAATTTACCATTGAACATGTTATGAAACAAAATGGAGATGTGAAATCCAGGAAGCAGTGTCTTCTGAAGATTTTAGATGATCTCATTCAACCTCAAACATCTCTATTTCCTTTAATGTGTAATCTCTTCCCTGGTACCTTTTCTCCCTTTCCCTTTTTTTCCTTAACTGCTTGCTGGAAGCTCTCTCTGCAAACTGAAATTTGTGTTTTAAAATCAGGCTTGTATCAGCCCAGCTTTGTCTTTACAATGCACAGTACAAACAAAATTATTTTTAAAGCAGTATTGTGCCACTCATTAACGTCAGAAAAATCTGGGTGCTATTTCAAGCGAGTAGGCCCTGGGCTTTATTCTTAGTTTAATTCAAGGTGACATTATTGCTTGGTAAGTAGTAAGTATGCTTAGGTACCGTTTGGATAACTCTAGTCACAATAGCAGTAAGTCTGTGTGGGAGCCTTAAGGACGTTGATTTACCATGCCAAGTAGTTACCATGGTATTTGCAGTGTGTTCCCTTCTAATTTTAGGAGCTTCAACAACTGTGTTTAAAGATAGATAGCACAACGTGATAAATGTCACAGTTTCAACGGTGCACTGTTTAGATTTTATCACCATGTCTGTGATTCAGCAGATAATATGCTGTTGGGCATTGGAGTTGATGCTACTTTCTATCTTACCTATGTCTTAGTGGTGGTTATAATTGCCTTGGAATAGCAAGGGGAGATGAAGGAAAAGAGTGGACCGGTGGCAGGAGAGTGTTCAGTACTGGAATCGATGTGTTGCTTCATCAGTAGAAGTCAAAGTGCTTATGCTGGATGACGAGAGGGTCATTTAGGAGTGTATGCAGCACTGGCCTTTTACATGCCCATCTCTCTTCTTTGCATTTAGAGATCTTCTTTTCAGCTTATGAATCTTAAAATTTCTGAAATTTTCTACCCCATAATCAAATAGAAATCAAAACCAACATATGCAGGCCAAAATTACCCATTACATACCAAGCTCTTTTAGAAGACATTGTCAGGACAATCAAGAGAGAGCCAAATTTAAGAGATTGGGTTGTGTGTCTTCATTCTTTAGAATGAAGTTAATTTGTTGCAGTGGAGAAAGGTGTCCTGGTAGTTATTGCACACTTGCCTTGCAGTAGACATATGAACAGTTTGGTGTCTAAAATGCTTAAACATTTCAATGGGCACAAGATCTGGGAGTAGAGAGAGGTCTGGTCAGTAATTAGTGTGTGGGTTCGCAATTGCTGTTCTGTTTCTGTTTGGCTTGTTGGACAGACTTTTTTGTAGCTGGTATTCACTGGTGCCCAGTGTTTTTTAAATGATTGCAATTCCAGTGTCTTTTCAAAGGTTGGATACAGTGCCAGAAATCTGTGTGCATCAGTCATTGTAATTGCAGCATTGTTATTGTAATCCATGTAATCCATGGCATCAGTTGAGGCAGACTATGTACAGCTGAGTGATACAATTCCTTCCACAGATGCAGTAAAGTCTGCTAAAAGCAGCTTAAACAAGTTTTTAAAATTTTAAGGCTGCAGTAACCTATTTTGAATAGTCTTTCTGTGGTTTTTTTACAGTGATGGATGGAAAAGTGTATTAATTTAAATACGACTTTGTTCCTTTTCTATATATTTTCCAGAAAAAACTGTTCTGGTAGGCTTGACCCAATTTGGAAGTCCAGATTTAGAACCGTATCTTCGAGAAGACAATGTTGAAAACACTTCAGGTTTCCATTTTAAGTGCTATTTGGGTCACTACAAGCCCAAGCCTGTGTCACTGTAGGCATCTGCTTAGATTGATGACCAATTCTTGGAGCATGTTCATGTTGTCTGAGCCAGGTGATTGCAGGTCCTTTTCCTTTCTGAAAATTATCTCTTTGTACATTTACATTTTTACCTTCAGGCAAAGTGTTGTTAGAGAGAGATTTTTGTATCATTGGAGTTTGAAGACCTATGAAAATACACAGGATTGATCTTTCTGCTCAGTTCAAAGTTTTTCAGACTTGATATATATATTTTCAGACTCCGATATATATGGTGTTTGGCAGGAAGAGGCCTGATGGGGGGCACCAGCCATTGCTGCAAGACAGAAATGCTGCTCTGTGAGCACGGAAGCCTGTTCCTCTTGCTTTACATCCCTTTCCCCTTCTGCAATAATCCCAGATCCCTTTTCTGTAGCTATGATGAGGATTCTTCACAGGCAGCCACCTTACTTTGCCCTCTAGGCTTCTCCTCTGTGCCCTCAGCTCCCTTCTCTTGCCCTTAACTGTGGCTGTAGAGAAGGCAGCACGTGTCCTACCTCTTGCTGGTTCCGAGTTGTCTGGATCAGTTGGTGCATGAGAGCCAGGTGGCTGCAGACTTTCCAGGGACAGCAGCTGGTGTGGGTTTCTCTGCTCCATCTAGCCATAATTTTTTCACAAAATTTGTTGGAACGGGAGCTACACAGACTTGTTATGAAAGCTTCTACATTTCCTTAGGAAACAGCCCAGTAATATTAGAGAGAAGATATTTTTGCACTCTTCAGTGCAATTAGAAGAGGACATTAATTCCCCATTTAGACACGTTTTGGGCTGTCAGTCGAAAATACAGTCTTTCTAGAATCTTTTTTGGTTTGTTTTGGTAAAGGCTGAAACTGAGCATCCATTTG
Source organism: Thinocorus orbignyianus (assembly GCA_013400375.1). Lineage (NCBI taxonomy): Eukaryota > Metazoa > Chordata > Aves > Ciconiiformes > Thinocoridae > Thinocorus > Thinocorus orbignyianus. The sequence continues at coordinate 266,069 of VXBW01005006.1, read as the reverse complement.
TATGGGTTATAATGACAGATGGTGTTTAGGAGAATAAACTTGACCATGGGACAAAGTTTCCCTTATAAACAGAGAGCCCTGGGCTCGGTTGGAGGGCTGCTAGTCGGTGCCTTTTATTCAGGAAGCGCCCCAGTCTTTAATGGCTGTGAGCACTCGAAGTTACTGGATCCAAACAGGACATTGCTGTTTTTCTTGGCCAAGGCACAAAATGACTCACTCATTTTACAGTAATATCCCCTTAGTTGTATTGTCTGAATACAGCTGTGTCTGAAGCTTTGAATGGTGGGTGTGAAATCATTGCCTGGAACAGATTACATTGTCACTGGAGAGTTTGCAAGAGGCCTGTTTATTCTCTCTCACTGCAGAAGAGTAACTGAGTTAAAATAAATGCAGTGCCTCCCGCTAGCAGATAATCAATATTTTGCTAGGACATGCAGAGCGCCCCACATGATAGACATTCCTGTTAATCCTTTGGGAATGATGCTGTTGCATAGCTAACACTGGGTTGTCACCCAAAAGCTCCTATTTGGTTCCTCAGTTTTCCTTTCTGCTGCTGAGCCTGTTATCAACCTCAGCATCTTTCAGTTATCTCTGTGGTTATCTGACTGTTCCAGAGTTGATTTTTAGAGTTCCCCTTCTGAGGCCATTCTGTTTATAAGCATCACTGTAACTCAGCACCCTCACCCTCCCTTCACAGGGACCGTGCAGTTTGTCTTGCTTTCTTTATTCTCCAGGTACTGCGGATACTGAAACTGGCACCCCTGATAAGATCCCGCTTGTTTCTCTGCTCGGTTACCAGTGTGAAATTTAAATTTGAGCACAGAGTTCATGCCTTGTGGCAAGCACCTGTTGGGAAGCTGAGTTAATGTAGCTGAGGATGTAATGCTCAGAATCACTTTATCTGCTCTTTGTAGTTAGGAGAGCCACACCATTAATTTGTCAGTTGGTGTTGTAGCATTGGGTAACAGCAAAATGATTGTACTTGTTCCCCTAAGAAAAGAGTTTCATGCTGGTAAGAACAGAAAATTCATTTCTTTGTTCTTAGACAGCAACAGCTGAATCTCAGGGCATATTATTGTGCTGTCGTGCCTAACTTCTAAGCTGCTAAGCATTTTAGCTTCATTCTCTTACCACTCTGATTTTGCCTTCGGTGTCTTCTCTGCTCTCCTTTTGTTCTCACTAATAGAGGAGACTTGACATTGTTTAAAAATTAACCTGGCCTGCGAAGTGTTCTGCCTTCTGTTCCCATTGAGATTGGCCACAACAGAGCTGCCAGTTGGACGCTGCCGAGTCAAGACACTTCATTTGAACCACATCCAAGTCCTCTTGCTTTTTCAGCCAGACCATTCCCTGTAGACAGATTTTCTCCTGCTCCTTCTGTGTGTGTGCTGTTAGAACTCTTTCCTGGGCTTTCTCATACTGGTTTGCTACAACTACTCCTTCTTTTCTGATTTTTCAGAAAATAGGGTGGTGGGGTTTTTTGTTTTTCTTTTTTTGTTGTTTTGTTTTGTTTATTTTTTTGGTTTTGTTTTGGGCTTTTTTTTTGGTTGGTTGGTTTATTTTTTTCTCCTAAGTTTTGCTCCTCAGAAGTAAACCTTTCCTTCTAAAGTGATGACACCTCTGCACTTTCTTTCTCCACCACTGCATAAAACGTGTTCTGCTCTGGGCTGTGAGACTCGAGGCCACACCTTGAGTATTGTGTCCAGTTCTGGGCACCTCAACATGAGAGGGATATCGAGGTGCTGGAGCAAGTGCAGAGGAGGGTAGTGAAGCTGGTGAAGGGCCTGGAGAATAAATCTTATGAAGAGTGACTGAGGGAGCTGGGATTGTTTAGTTTGAGGAAGAAGAGGCTGAGGGAAAACCTCATCGCTCTCTACAACAACTTGAAAGGACACTGTGGAGAGGTTGGTGCTGGTCTCTTCTCACAGGAAATTAATGATAGAATGAGAGGGAATGACTTCAAGCTGCAACAGGGTAGGTTTAAGCTGAGCATTAGGAAAGGAGGAGCGATCAGACAGTGGTATAGGCTGCCCAGGAAGGTGGTCAAGTCATCATCCCTGAATGTGTTTAAGAGTCATTTAAATGTGCTGTTGGAGGATCTGGTACAGGGGAGAACTTTGTAGAGTGGCATTGGTGGTTGGACTTGATGATCTCAGGGGTCTTTTCCAACCTGAATGATTCTATGAATCATAGACACTTCCATAGAGCTGCATCGGCCATGGTACAGAAAGGAAATTGCTCACAGAATATGTCTGTATAGATAGTTTATGAGCCATGAACATTTGTTTAATACCAAAACACAATAAAATTACTTAATTCTGGACTTGACTGCCCTACGTTTAAATCTACAAAATATTGTTGCTGCCTCTGCTCCCTCACTTTGGTTGTTTGTACCTGATACATCTGCTTGTTGCTTTTTGTCTTTATTCGCCTGTCAGCTCCACAAGGCAGGGGCTGTCTGTCTGTCTGGGAGGTGCCAAGCACAGTGGAGTCCTGGCTGCATTTATGGCCTCTGGACTCTCCTCTTTTCCAGGCAGAAAACAGGAAAAAACAACATAATTTAAGCAAACATGTTTAGGTGAAACGGGCATGTGGAGTGATAAGGTCGCATTGGCATGCCACCTCTCTAGTCTGCAGGTTGCATTTTAGAGATGCACAGTTTGGGTCTCACTGCAGCGTTACCAAAATGAAACTGAAGGCTTGGTGTGTCTTGCTGGGCTAATGTGTTGGTAACACCTTTCTTGAGATGAGAATTTGATTGGGAGGAAACATTCATGCAGATGTGACACAAATGGACCTTAAAAACCTCTTATAGTTATTTACCAGACTGCCTTCATCAGTGTGAGCTGATGGTGTCAGAGGGTTACAGGTGCTCTCCATGCTTTAAACTCACGATATTTACTTTGGTAAAGATCACTTTATGAACTGCTGGACATGTGGTTTTTTATAGGTGTACCTTTGTATCTCTTAAGGTAGAACATTAGCACATGATCAGTGTTACCACAGCTCAACAAGGCGTATGGCTTTAGTGCTTGTGTTCCTGCAGTGTGAAGGTTAGGTAACAGTCCTGCAAACACTGCTGGCACAAGCAGTGCTTGGGGTTTTTTGCTTCGAGCTGTGAATCATTGGCTCAAAGGGGTGTTCTTTCTTTTCCGCTTTTGGAGGATATGAGGCACATGCAATACTCCATTGCAGGCTGCTGGCATCATCTGAGCAGATTTGGGCCAACCTGTCTATATGGGGAGAGGTCTCGGAGCTAAGAATCACTTCCTACAATTTTTTTGGTGGAAACTGCAGCTAGATTAGAAAGATGCAATTTACTAACTTCGTTGTGGGAAGCGCTATAATGTAAATTCAGCAGTTGCCTGTTCTGTTTAGCCACCAATATACCAATTAGCATGTGTGTGGGCATGGCCCTGTGTGTGCAGATCAGAATTAACCACAGCTTCGTGTGCTCACGTGCTTCTCCTCAGCCCAGCTGGTAGATGGGCATGGGAAGAGGCCGGAGTATTGACAGGGTGGAGGACATGTGTGGGAAACTGGTGGTTTGGAGTTGGGTAAGGCCAAAGGGGGATGTGGTAGAAGAGATGGAGGTAAAGAGTGGGATAGAGAAGCGAGTCAGCAGAACCAAGCTCAGCTGTTTCCAGTCACTAGCTTCAGGAAGAAAAACTTCAGGGGGGAAAAAAAAAGAGACTATTTATTTTATTTTAATTTTTCTTAAAGATTTGATGTACTGCTTCATGATAATGTTACTTTATTTGGTAGCCTGAAGTGTAAAAGTTAGTTCTTTATAAAAAAGGCACAGCTGCAAACATCAGGACAATATGGGTATAAAAGAAAGAAACCAATTCTGACCCACGTACAAAGGGAACCTCTTTTCCAGTCTCTTGTGCTCTGAAACAGTTCTGAAAGCATTTGGTAGTTTCTTCCTTGCAATGGGGTCACAGAGTGTTTCTTCTCTCTGTGTCCCCTTGGGAAAGCTGTGGGAGACTGGACCGACGTAAATGTGCACACAGTGAAATCCAGCTTCACAAAAAAGTTGCAAGAAGTGGGACAGACATCATTAGAAATGTGCTGGCTCCTCTTAATGAAGGGAACAGTTTCTGGCAGCAGAGCTTGTTAGCCACAGTCTCATGGAGTCGTGATGCTGTCACAAATTGGAAGCTATCTCTCTTTCCTTAGAAAGCCTGTTATCAGTCAACAAGACCAAGGTCTCCAGTATTCGTGACTCTGTTTTGAGGTGCTCTCTGCAAGGTGAGCTGGTGTTGGCACAACTGTCTTCCTTCACCAGAAGCAAGGACTGTGGTTCCTACAGACTGGGATGGTGATGTTTTATGGGTAAACCACCAGACCACGGCTTTCAGCTGCTGTGAGTGAGTGATAAGGCTCACTTTCTGGCGTGGGAGCAGCATAAGGAATATGAATTGAGCAGTCTCTTAAAAACAACAGAGAAAAGTGTGGTAAAATAGAAGCTTCAGTACCTCAGGAAATGCTACTGGAAAGTTTCTTGTGACAGTAGCGATGAGTTATGCTGCTGTAGCCGAGTGAAGGATGATAGTCAGGCACTCCAGGAGCTTGTGGGACCACCTAAGATAGATTTAGGTCTAAACAGTGAATATTTTCCTAAAGGAAAGAAACAGGATCAAAGCAAGTCCCATCAAAGAACTGGTGTGCCAGAAGGTGAGGTCTGAAGAAGTCAGGAGCCAGCTTGCTGGTGCTTTGTAAATGCCATTGCGTACCAATCTGTGTTTTTAGCAACCCACGCACTTCTGAACACTGAGCCTCTACGGACCTGCCAGGATGTTTGTTGCTGCACCGTGTCAGGAGCAGAGGATTTATTTTACATGCTTTATGCTGTGTTGCTGGTGGATATAACAGTGCTCTCGGAGAAATGTGAGAGCTACAAAGTGCAGCAGTCCAAGCATTCCCTACTCTTGAACGCTTGCAGCATAGTTTTATCAAAGGAAGACATCCTTGAAGTAGATGAGGAGGAATTGAGAATAAAGGCAGAAGACAAACATTGAACCTTCTTCCTTCTGAACTCTAAATACAGCTTTGATTGCTCACTGAAGGCAGGGAACAGTGGTGCTCTCTGCTCATGTCAGAACTGTATGGAATAGCCTCTAGCTTTCCCCGTGTACTTCCCAGCTATTCCTGTGTACTGGAAAAATCAGCAGGAGTTGCCTGGACACGTGTTAAACAATCCTGAATCACAATGGTGGCAACAGGAGCCCAACTGATTTCTTGGTAGAGAGCATGCAAATACCAGACACTGCCACATCTTATTGACCGGGCTTAGCAGATCTCTTCTGACCCATTTCTTCCTTCTCTGTTGCTTAGCAACAGATGCAGCATGTTAATGTTAAAAAGGCTGGAAAACAGGCCTTCAGCAGAAGTTGCCTGTTTTCATAGGTTTTATTTCCTTGAGGGCAGACATTTGTAGTGGTTACGGTGAGTAATCACCCTTGTCATGGTCTCATATGAGCATTCAAATTGCTTTATTGTATTGCATGCACTGTAAATGAGCAGAGCTCTTATAATAAGGTTTTTCTACCCACTTCTGACACCCAGGAATCTGTTTGGGTCTACAAAAGGTATCTGAGCACCTGAAAAAATAGGGAAGCCTCAAATTCTGCGTGTACATTAGGCTGCAGGATACCAATTCACCAAACAGTAAGCTGCTTTTTCTAAAATGCAGATGTCTTTAATGACCTGTCTGGGGCACAGAGTATCAGTCTGAGCTGTGAATAATAGGCAAAACCAGTTGTAGTAATTAAATACCAAGTTTGTAACTGCTGTAATCCCACCCTTTCCTCCCACGCACAGGCAGTGTTTGTATCATCTGACTCCAGTGTATTGTACGTTACTGCACTACTGCTTTGTGGCTGTCTTGAAGTAAGAAAGCTGCTTCCACCTGAGCTCTTTCTCTTTCATTATGCCTTGATTGTCCTATCCCAGATACTGCATGGGCGTAAACAGCTGTAGGTTTTAAAAGGCTACTTCTGAACATGGGGAAGATGATAGGGAAGAGCTATCAGAAACCAGTGAGATGATCATCAGAATTTTTGGGGTTTACATGCTGAGTTTGCCAGCCTAGCTATCACCAGGCTTTTGTGGGCTTCATAGCAAAAGCAAGGAGAGTGAAGTGAATTCCCAAGTTCAGGGAGCTGCTGCTGGGAGTGAGGGGGAGCAGGAGGGTCGCAGCCACTCAGCAAGTCTGAAGTTGGTGACTGCGACCAGGGCAGGGCACTCCTTCAGCATGCATCTGAGGTGCAGTATCTGCCATGTCACAGGAGCAGTAGGATTGCACCAAAAAGTTGTGTAGTTCCTACCAGATGTTACACTTTTAAATAAATAGGCGTTTGTTTACCTTTTATTTATGCCTTTCTCTACTGTTGGACAGGTGGGCCGAGTGGAACATGAAGCACTTAATGCAGCCAATGTTTGTGTGCTGTGCTCTTCAGCATTAGGTTTGTCTCGTTTGCAGTGAGTGCCATAATTCCTCTGACCGGATCAAGGTGCGAGTGTGGGATGAAGATGACGACATCAAGTCTCGTGTCAAGCAGAGACTGAAGCGCGAGTCAGATGACTTCCTGGGGCAGACAATCATTGAAGTCCGTACCCTGAGCGGAGAAATGGATGTGTGGTACAACCTTGGTGAGCAGGGCTTTGGGACTGAAGACATGTCACGTGTTCTCAACCATTTCCAAACTAATATTAGGGTGCATCTGGGCAGTTTGCAAGAAAGAGAAAAAGAGAAAACTAAAGGGACATATGATGATGCTGTGGAGCAGCAGTTAAATTGAAGACTATAACGTGTCAGAAGGGTGGTTCCCTGTCAGGCATTGGAAAGTACAATGGGTAAATGCTTGGAGCAAGGCTTGGATTCTGTCTATGCTGAGGACATGTTTCTTGTCCTGTGCCCTTTTGTGTGCTGACAGAGGCATTTCACCAGTCCGTAAGACCTGTAAGTGCACTGCATTGGGCTGGGAAGTCATTGGGACCTTTCCCAGCCACCAGAGTACAGTGTTGTAGAAAGTATTGGCAAGTAACCGGATGGTGCTGGGTTGACAGGCATAGGAATATGACCTCCTAATCATAGGGGGTCCAAAATCTTCTTGATAAGGGCAACCAGCTATTCCTAGGGGCTCAGGACTATGGTGAAGTTGGGAACAAATTCCACATGTGTCACTTCTGTTCTCAGAAAAGACATGTGTCCTTGATGGTTCTAGTTCAGCTGACTGAATCCAGGACCCTATAGCACATTTGCTGTCAGAAGGGCTAGACTTATATCTAGAAGTGTAGATAGGACTAGCCAGATGTGTCATATTGAAGGTGTATCATGGCAGTTGTTTTGTTGATAATCTACTTAGTATTCAATGTTTTGAAAGAAAAAAAGAGTCAGAAAGTTTTCTCCATGGTGGCTCTGATCACAAGCTCAGCCTGACCTTCCAGCAGTTCCTGTTCCAATGTTCTTAACTCAAGATGGATCGACTCTGAACATGAACAATGCATGTAATTGCTGATGGTTTTGCCTTCTAGAGAAGCGAACAGATAAGTCTGCAGTGTCCGGGGCTATTCGCCTGCAAATCAGCGTGGAGATCAAAGGCGAGGAGAAGGTGGCTCCATATCATATTCAGTACACTTGCCTTCATGAGGTAAGAAGCGGGTTCACTTCAGTCGTTGTCATGTTCTTTTTCTTGAAAAATTATTTTTTCTGACTTTTACTTCCTTGTAATGCTCCTCCTTGCCCTAAATGAGTTTTCTGTTCCCTGCTCTGGAGGCCTGGATACACACTGAATCACCGGGCTCATGTTTGTCAGGAAGGTGAAGGCGGCTTTAGATCGTCTACCCTGCAGGGAGGGCTGGCTGGCACAGCCTGTCTCCCTGTCACAGCCCAGCTGCTGCCAGGCAGAGATCATGCATTCATCCATCACAGAGTTGCCCCTGGGTTTAATGTGGAGAAACCTCCCGAGTTTCCTTGAGTGATGTTTCCAGCATGTACTGTACCCATGTCTGTCTTCAGAGAAAACACACTGAGATGCTTGATGGGTGAATTCTGATCTGGGGAGGGCTTTGACTCTGCCTGTTGAGTGGTGATGTAGGTATTGGTGTTATAAATTCTTCTGTGCTGCTGCACCAGTGTATATCTCTGAACAGCTGTTGGGGAACACGAGATAAATTGCAGTTACTGTGTACTGACCTGTCTCAGGGTGGACTAAGCTGGGCAGGCAGTGCTGCAGAAGCTGGGAGAAATCCAGAGATGACTTGTGAGAATGAATAAAGGGAAAGCCCTGTCTCGGAATGATGCTTGGTGCCCAGTCTGCCTGTCAAAGAGAAGGCAGGTGGTGGGGTCAGTCTCTGAGTGCCAGAATAAGGAAGAGTCCCTTTCACCTAACGTACAAGAGTATCCGGAGGTCCAGTGAGGTTTAAAGAAATTCAGATTAGAAAAGAAGGACTGGTGTATCAGGGAGAAGAACATTCAGCTATGGGAACTGCATATTTATCCAGGCACTGGGCTAGATGAGCCCTGTGGTGTCTTCTGGCCTTTCTGGGGAACAGGCAGATAGAAATCTTAGGGAGAAAAAAAACAACCAACCAAAACAAAATATCAGGAGGCTTCTTATGTGTGTATTTCAATACATATTTCTTGGTTTTTATTTCAATGATGGCTTCTGTCTGGTAAGCTGCTCCATTTTTTTTCCTTCTGAAGATGTGTGATCACTTGCTACCCTTCCTTTTTACAAATATGTCTCTCTTTAAGTATCATCTTCTTTCATGTGTGTATCATAAAATGAAGATGATTTACAGCTAGAATAATTTAATCAGGACAAATAGTGGTGTAAAGCACAGTTGTCTAGCTCCTAATGAGAGCATTAGACTTTTGCATCCCTTACTACAGGGAGCCAGCTGTCTGTAAGGCTGATGAATCTGTAAGTGACATGAATTTGAGGATTACTGAGAAACCCACTGAACTGAGTGTGCAATTTCTGCGCAGCAATGATAACTGAAAGCCTTTGCAGTGTTAGATAAAGTGAAAGGTTACCTTGAATAATAATAATGCAATTGTCTAGTTGTTGGGGGTGATCTTAAGGATGTCCTTTTCAGAAAAAAAATATATAGATCTGTTTGAACTGTTCTGCTCTGTAGCAATAATTACAAAACTCATACAGGGCTGTTACGTCAGCTGGTTTAAATAGCTTGTCCATGTTAAGGCATTTCATTCTGTGGACAGAAATGTGTAGGTTTCAGGAAACTAATTAGTCTGTGATTTCACTGCATTGAAACACTCCTCTGCATCATTCAGTGTCGCTGGGTAAACTTGTAGGTATGCATGAAAAAATTCAGCTTGAGCTTCTTCTCAAGAAGAAAAGAAGGTAAAACCAGAGGTATACATAGTGGGCAGGGGGAAAGAAAGAGGGAGATGAGCAAAGAAACCTGTGCTGATGTTCCTGTTCGAGCAGTTCCAGGCTCTTCAGGAAACTCACTTGGAGACTTCAGCAGCCTCAAATGTAATTTCACGCCTGTTTTGTATTTCAGAACCTCTTTCATCATCTCACGGACGTGCAAGGGAATGGGGTGGTGAAGATCCCTGATGCCAAAGGAGATGATGCCTGGAAGGTATATTTTGATGAGACAGCTCAAGAGATCGTGGATGAATTCGCGATGCGTTACGGCATTGAATCAATCTACCAAGCCATGACGTAAGATGCATTTTGTGTGGTCTTTCGTGCAGATAATCAGTAGAACTAATTGATATGACTGTTAATATTTAGAAGATCAAATATGTCAGTAATAAGGAGGGCTTGGCAGTGGCAGCTTCTCCTTATGAAGCTTACTGTGAGCAGGAAGAGACTGCCCATTTCTGAATCACTGGTTTTCTCAAAGTCTAGAAAATAATGTCTGTCAAAGTACTGGAATTAAGCAGCTATCTGAAGTTTGTGTGAGCACCTTTAGAATGGATTCTAAGGAATTACACCTGCTTCAGTAGCACGAATGACCATATTTTGTTATTGATAGCTGAGCCATTCCTGTTTTAAGACTCAAATCCCTATTTGAACGCGCTTCTGTTAAGAAATTGCCCAAGGATCCCACTAAAGATTTCTGATGATGGAAGAAGGGAAGAAGTTTTCTGAAACTGTTTGTACTACGTGCCTGTTGTGGCAATTGATACAATCCTTTGAAGTCACTAATTTCTCAGGTGCTGCTGAAGGCATTTATAGGAAGTTTGAGTAATGGCGCCACTGATTTGTCCTCCTTGGAGCTAGGCTAATGCAGTTCTTGATCTTCAAAGAGTGTTCTCCCTGTCACTGTGCTTATACTTGGATTTGGGATTAGCCATTCTTCCTCTTAAAGACTAGTGGTACAATTCTTAGCTCATTTCTTATTTCAAATGTAATGTTAAATATAGAGGACAAAAATGAACTTTTTCAAGGTTGAAGCTGAAAGTGTTTGGGTCTGGGTGCTTGGATAAGTTACCACCTGTACTTATGTCACCTTGCAAGTACTTTTTCTGCCTATTGATTTAAGACAAAGTGGAAAAAGATTGGCAGGTACCTCTGGAGGTCTAGTCCCTGCTTATAACAGGGCTAACCTGGGAGTTGAACCAGACTGGTCAGGACCTCTTCCAGTTTGTTGAAAATTTCAAAGGTGGAGATCCACCGCCTTTCTGGGCTCCTGTCCTCAGGCTGTGTTACTCTGGGGAAGAAATTTCTAGTTGAAATCCAAATTGGAAAATCCTGCTTTGAATTTCCTATGCTGTAACTGCTGCATATTGCTGCTTATCTTTTAATTTTCCCTCTTAAAGGATTTTGGCCTGGCTCAGTCTTCTCACTCACTGACTCTCCCCTCTCTGCTAAGTAGTCAAGTCATTGATTAGATTCCCACAACCCACTCTCTTCTTCAAGCTAAACAAAGCCATTTTATGCGTGTATCTCTATTTAGCAAGTGCCTAAGTGTCTGATGTGTACACAGGTATCATTTAGGAAGCAAGTGAATATTTCAGGCAGCATTATCATGTTTGTCTGAAATACTGACTGGTGAGTTCCTGTGAAGTTCCCTCACTGGAGCTTTTGTGATTATAATTATTTGTAGGTTACCTGGCACGGAAGCTAATGTCTGTGATGAGTCTCTGAGGCAGAAAGTTACTTAGGAAATAGTTCCCAAATTTAGTTTGGGAGCTCAGTGAGCATTTCTGCTCAAAAAGGACTGCTTAAAAATGACCAGCTCTGCTGGAATGAACTTTACTTGCCATGTCCCATAATTTTAGACCTTTTTTCCCCCCTTATGTCTAATAGATTTTCTTTGATTGTTGAATCATTTCACAAGCCCAGATGCTTCTGGCATAATTTTGAGATTTCCAGCAGTAGGGTTCCTTGCACTTTAATGACAGCAGTTAAATGGGAAAATGCAAATGAGCACACAGGCTTCCTGCATGCTGGAAGGGTTAGCCCCAAGGAATCACGTGTCAGTGCAGCACAGAAATACCAGTGTGTGATCTCTCTGTGCTTGAATGCTTTCCAGTTGCTGCTGCTTCGTGTCACCTCAGGATCTGTGGCTGCCTCAGGTGGCAGGAAATTATATAGATTTCCTCATGTCAGGCATGGTTCTAGGAGCTGGCATCAGGACCCGGGGTATCATCTACGTCACAAGCTGTTGGCAATAGTTGAGAAGCTATTTTATGATTTGGAAAGGGCTATGGTGAAGGGATTTTTCTTGTTTTAAGCATATCTGTCATCTAAATGACATCTTTCTAAAATAAAAGGGGGAAAAAAAAGAAAAAAAAAAGGAGCTCTTTAGATGCTAGAGATTCACAGAAAGAGAGAAAAACAACTTTCATGGTGCCAGGTAGAGTTAAGGGATAGAGTCAAGTTGTGCTACACAAAAGAGGCCAGGATGACTTACAGAGCTGTCCTTTTGCAGGCATTTTGCATGTCTCTCCTCTAAATACATGTGCCCAGGCGTGCCAGCTGTGATGAGCACCTTACTTGCCAATATCAATGCTTATTATGCGCACACAACTGCCTCCACAAATGTGTCTGCTTCGGACCGCTTTGCAGCCTCCAATTTTGGGGTACGTTTGCATGTTTGGTGATGTTACAGTTGGATTTCTCTAATTTGCCTACAGTGCTTCTGCCTTTCAATAGATAAATTGCTTTGTTTAAGGAATGTTAATTCTGATGAGCTGGAAGCTGTGGAGCTCTTCTAGACTCGACAAAGAGCACAGTTTTAGTGTCGTCACTATCACACATTTTAGATATTAATCAGTGTGATGCATTGTGATGTTAATTCTTTGTATTCAATTTGTGCTGGAGCACAAATGGTAGGGAAATGAGCAAATAATATGGAACTCTGTGTGGTGATGCTGTTGATAAAGTGTACTGTGTGATCTGATTGTTTCAGAACTTTGTTTTTAAAAACAGGAACTACTTTAGGAAAAAAAAAAACAAATCCACTATCCCCCTAATGGTTCCAGTGTTTTTTTGTGTAACCTATGATGGAGCTGAGCATGCTGGAAAAGTACTTGGAAAAGCTCATGCTCCCCATCAGATTGAGAAAATATAAATTAAATGAGTAGGTATTCANCTGGACCTCTTCCAACAGTTTGATGTCCTTTCTATGTTGAGGACTCCAGAACTGGACACAGGACTCCAGGTGGGGTCTCACAAGCGCAGAGTAGAGGGGGAGAATCACCTCCCGTGAATCCACTGGAGAGACCTGTCCTTGAGAAAATAGAGAAGATACAGAGAAGACTGTAATACATGTCACTGATTTGGGATCTCTGTCATTACTGTGAATTAGACCCTTTTCTGCCTGTTCCTTTACTCATCTCCGAATAAATATTTTGTCTTAAACGTAAGTTTGGTGAAAATTACAGACTAGAAATAAGAGGGATTTTGGTTCTGCCTCTGCTTCAGAGTGAAAATGGCATATTTTTCTGACATTTCTAATGTTACACAGACTTCAAAAATAATTGCAGTGTAAGAGTAAATCCAAGATTCAAAAGAAAATACTGTTTGCACATTACGGTGTATCCATATTGCTTCTTCCTGCCTTCCCAAGATCTGAGACTAATTCCCTGATATCCTGCTGCTTACTGTGAACATTGATTGGACAGTGATGATATGTGATGTTTATTGGTATTTTCTGCTCCACAGAAAGAACGTTTTGTGAAGCTTCTGGACCAGCTCCATAATTCGCTTCGGATTGATCTCTCAATGTACAGGGTGAGTGGGGAATATACAGAATCCTTTCGGGCATTCTGGTGGGCAGAGCAGAAATGCAGTGTTTGTCGTTTGCTTAAATTTCTGACCATTTGGGTAGTTTGTGTTTTATGGAATTGTCACGAAAATCTCGTTGCTTAAATACACTGTTTTCTTTTCCTCATGGATAGAATTTAAACCATGTTTTGTTTTTTTTTTTCTTCTGTTACAACTTCCCCTAGACAGCTGAAATACTTTAATAGTTGTGAGATATGCTCATCTCTGATACTCTCCTAGAGGTGCAAGTTGAATTGGATTGATTTATTTTAATTATCCCTATCAACTACTTCAGGTATCCTCCAGAAAGGGAAAACAGAGTTATTCTCTCTTGGTAAGACAGAAATCTTGCAGAGAACCTGCAGCCATGTTGTCACTCAATTTAGATATGGCAAACTCAAGTCACTGTCCCTGACTCTGGATCTGAAAGATGTGTCCTCAGGTTGAGGTCCCCCTCACTTCAGTACATTGGGAAGAGATGAGTTTCAGATGTTGGCATCAGTCCATCAGGATTCTTAAACCCTCTAGTTTCTTTCTTTGCTACTCCACAGTCAATATAGTCTTAACATGTGACTTGACTTTTGGGATTTTTTTTTAATTCCTTGATATATTATTTTAATTGAAAAAAATTAAACATGGTGGCAAAATGTGAGCTCTGATTTTATTTGTTTACTTCAAAGTAGGTCCTCTTCTGGTTAGTGCATTTGAAACACAGTGAAACATACAGAGGAGGGAAACACGAGCTGACTAAGAGGAGAAGTGCATTAGGAAGATGGACAAGAAGGGAAAGGTGTAAAAGAAGATAAAAGGAATGTTGTGCAAAGAGCTATTCTGAAGCTACATTATCAGTAAGAGGAAGTCTAAAGAGAGAACTGTTGCACTGGGTAGTAGAGGGAAATTTACAAACACATGGCAATAGGAAGCTGTAGTGATGATTGCTTCATCTTCAATAAAAGCTGCTTTCTGGTGGCTAATGCAGCTAGACCCTGAACAAGATCTTGTTTAAAGGACCAGGAGAGATTTGTGTAGTTTAAATAATTTAGATGTTAATCTAGTTGGCAGTATGTTTGGAGAAATGACTGAAGCAATTTGGGAGCTCTTAGTAATTATTTTAAGACCTCTGAAGGTCTGGAAGGGAAAGGTGTTGCTTTCTGGCTTTCAAGAGAGTAGATGGCAATTTACAACTTCAGTTACCTAGATTATGCCTTCCCCCTCCCTAATTTAACTAAGCTATTTGTCAGCACTTAAAACAATGAATAAGAAGCAGTGTGGATTTGTCAAAAAAGGAAATGTCAAACCAATGTGTGTCCCTTCCAGGGTGCAGACTCCTGGGAGCGAGAGAGCAGAGATGGAGCTCTTTCAAGAGTATCTCCAAGTCACCCTCTGAATAATTATTTTAAAAATCCTTTTGTGAGCAAATACTTCTGTATGCATGCCAGTTGTTCTTTTTGTTGGTCGGTTGCTAGCTGATAAAAGCACAGAGGAGGTTGAATTTCAATATAGATAATATTATCTTTTCCTGAGTATTATTCCTAGTCAGGAGCATGCTTTCAGTCCCCAAGACTTATCCAAGGGTTTGTTTTTAAATCTTGACCCACAGAAATCCTTGATTTTGGTAAATACTCTGCCAGAGAGTCCACGTGTGGACAACTTGACTTTAAAAGGAGAGTTTTCTAGGAACATGCAAATGAATGCAAATAAATGGCAGTGGTTAGCTGAACTGCAGCAGTACTCAATTCCTGCCAAGAGGCAGCATGTTTTTCTCCTAAGTGCTCAATAATAGATGAAAACATGTTCCCCTCTGCCCCATTTTTGAATGTGCGATGTGAAGATGCTATCCAAGTTAAGGTTGCCTTTGCTGTTTTCTCAGAGCAAAACCAGTCCACTCAGCAAGAACATGCTGAGGAACGTGAATGCTGTTAAAGGACACAGGAAGGAAGGAGTGGGAATGTCAGAAAGGGAATAATCTCTTGCAAGAAGCAAAACTTGTTGCAGTCAGCATATGCATTTGCAGATATATAGATATATCTATAAAAGCACACATAGGTATCATGTCTGGAAGGGGTAATGAGACTTCTTATTTAAGTGGAATCCAGGGAGTGAAAGAAGAAAGTATGTCTGTCGAGAGCAGGGTGATGGGCAGATTATGGAAAGTGAATATATTAGACCAAAGGTGCCAATTCTTATCTTGCCAGATGGTATCTTGCAGGGGGCTGAGAGGTTACGATGGCTTCTTACAAGGAACAGCGGTCACTTCCCCTTCTCAGTCAAGTTTATTTCTCTGGAAAAGGTTGCCAATTTACCACATCTCTTGGTGTCTCAGAAGGGGAGCCAAAAACCAAGCAGAAGGGAAAGGGCAGGCACAGGCAACCTCAGGTAGGACGCCAGGGCTGCCAGTGGTGAGGCTGTTGCACCTTTTCTCTTCCTTCTACAGGCAAGGAGAGATCTCCTGCCACTGAGCGTTGTCAGTCTCCTGGCATCCACAAACTTTGCATTCACAGGAGAAGCTGTTTAATTAAGCAAATGGATAAACTCCTGCAGCAAAAAGGCCTTATTTATTGAGCATTGTTTTGACTGGTACAAGCTTCTCGAGCAGGAAATGTTTCCAAGACACTTTCCTTATTTAGCACATGCTTGAAGCCTTGCATGGATCCAACTGTGCTTTCCAACACGAATTTCCTTTTCTGTTGACAGAATAACTTCCCAGCCAGCAGCCGTGAACGGCTGCAGGACCTGAAGTCTACGGTGGATTTGCTGACCAGCATCACTTTTTTCAGGATGAAGGTAGTGTTACGGGTGGGGATGGGAATGGAGCCTGTGCCATTTTTGCCACAGGAGCTGGTTTCCCATTTTCAAACCATAGTTCCATGTCATTGTACTTTGTATGCTTCAGGAAAATGGAGATCATCTGATGCCCATGTAATAAACACCCACATTTTATCTCTGCTTCACCGTATTTTGCATCATGAAGATGAAAGCTGTTTTTTCCTGGGGGTTCTTCAGTCATAAGTATGGCACAAAAAAAATTAAAAAAAAAATGGAAGAGAAAAGAAAATGGTCTGGTTTTAGGAAGATAATTTACTTTTGTTAGTAACATAAAGAAGCTTTTCCTATAAAACTGTCTACAACATTTTTCAGTCACTGCCATCTCTTCACCGTTTTTCATCTAGTAAATAATTTAAAATTTATTTCTTAGAGGGTAAGATATTGAAATGTGGTAGTATCTCTCAGTGGAGATCCAAGAGAGTTGTTATGAATGCTAATGTGATGGTTCTGTAGTTAAGTTTATTGGTCTAGCAATGTGTAATGAGATTATTTTTAATTCTTGATTTTTGTTTCTAAGTTTTTTTAAAAAAATAATATTGGAGGTTAGTAAATGTCACTCAATAATTGTTATCAAAACGAAAGACAGTCTTCAATTTGACCTATTTGAGGAAGTGCTTAAAATTGTGATCTTAGGCCCTGGGGTAAATGGAGTTTCAGAACTTTATTTCGAAAGTGTTCATTAAGACAACATGTCTGTATTGAATTTTTACTTTATAAAAATACTCCAGAAAGTTTTGAGGGAGTGACAGTAGCAAAATCATCTCAGGTTATAGTTCTGTTTGCAGGGTGATGTCTGCGCGTCTGTTTAAAGTTGCCTCACAGTGTTTTTCTAAAGCAACATAACAATGAAGTAATGAAAAGAGCTGCTGTTGCAAGAGAAGGTGTATCCATTGACATGTCCCTAAGGATTCTGGTGTGCTTTAAAATTCAGTAACGTTTGTGAAGAAGGACATCCTTAAAGGAAGTTACTGTATTTAGAGGGATGGGAGTGCTTGGTCTTCAGCAAGACTTTCCAGATCACGTGTAATGTGCTTCACTAGACTGCTGCATGTCCTTCCAGTGTTTGTAAAGATTGCTTGCTGGCTTCATGGCAGCATCCTACAAATTTAGCAGAAAACGTGTGTGCTTTGCTCAGATTATGCACACATCAAGCCACAGGACTTGTTTATTCTGAAGAATCTTAATTGGCACTTCAAAGTCTCCTTCATGCTTCAAATGATCCTGCAGGATCAGAAGTGTTGTCACTGCTGTCTTATGCCTGGGGAGAGTGACCCATTAATGGTTCCAGGTCACTGATAGCTCAAGTCACTGAAAGCAGAGCTACCAAGTCATGGGTAGTTCAAAAACCCTGGTGACTTGTTCTTTCCCCATTTGATTTATGAAAAAACGGGGGTTTTCATGCTTTGCTTGACTGACTCCGTTGTCTCCTTGCCAGGTCCAAGAGCTGCAGAGTCCACCCCGAGCCAGCCAGGTGGTGAAGGACTGTGTAAAAGCTTGCCTCAACTCCACTTACGAGTACATTTTCAACAACTGTCATGAGCTGTACAGTCGCGAGTACCAGACAGATCCTGTGAGTAGCTGATAAATGGGATGAAATCCAAGTTTCTGATTTTCTTGAGATAATAACAAGAATACTAATTGATATAAAAAGCCAACACAAACAAAGTTTTATGTGACTTGTTATCTTCTGAATGCAGAAAATTTGTAATCAATTAATGAGCATTAATAAGTAAGCGGAGGGTGATAATTGTTTTACACTAATTACGATTTGTTTTGCCAGCCTCAGCTATTTTATTTCGTGAACAGTTATTTGTAGAAGGGGAGGTTTGGTACAACTTTGAGCGAGCAAAAGCCATGTAGAGCAAATGTAGACTGAGGAAACTGGTCTTAGCATTAGATAAACATCAAGCAGTGAAATTTTGTCATCTTTTTTGGCATCTGGTGTCCCACACTGGAATTAGGAACCTCTAGACACATCCTGTTTTCAAATCCATGAGAGCTCTACCGACCACGTTGCAGTAATGCACACACACACAAA
Organism: Thinocorus orbignyianus; assembly: GCA_013400375.1. Classification (NCBI taxonomy): domain Eukaryota; kingdom Metazoa; phylum Chordata; class Aves; order Ciconiiformes; family Thinocoridae; genus Thinocorus; species Thinocorus orbignyianus. The sequence goes on along the minus strand of VXBW01005006.1, from coordinate 247,946 downwards.
GTGTCAGCCTGGATGTAGTCATCAACCCAGGTGCCTAAAATGCAAGTATTTGGCACAAGCTTAGAGCAAATGATATCACAGCAGGTCTTTTGGCACCTGGCCTGCTTTTGACATCATAAATGACAAAATGGGGATTATTTGGGTTTGGGGCCACTGGTAAGAAACATGGTTTGGCATGTTGATGTGTTTCGCATTACATCCTGCAAGTTGTCAGCATACACTAGGAGTTTTAAGCTCTTCAGATGAAAGGGTACACAGGTAATTAGTGTGTGGAGTTTGTGTGGTGATACTCATTTGATAGCTCCTCTTTAAATTTACGCTGGTTTTCCCATTGCTTCCTTCCCAGAACAAAACTCAGGACCTTCCTCCTGAGGAACAGGGCCCCAGCATCAGGAACCTTGATTTCTGGCCCAAGCTCATCACTTTAATAGTTTCCATCATAGAAGAGGACAAGAATTCTTACACCCCAGTCCTGAATCAGTAAGAATCTTCCATGGGCTGTACAGCTAATGCTTGTCTCTGTGTGCTTTATTTGTTAAACTGCTTTCTATCTCTTCTGTCACTTGTGTATTTATGGAAGTACTTATCTTGTCTGTCTGTCTTTCTGTCTTATCTGTCTCTATCTGTATAACTAACTCTTTTTGATTGGGATGGAAGAGTTTCAAAAGGTTCAGTTATGATGGCGTTCGAGCACAAACACCCTGATTATTACAACCCTGAACTCAGGGAGGCACCTGAAAATGGGGTGAGAGTTCTTTTGTTTTTTTTTTTTCTGATGTTGAGCAGTTCTGGGGTGCACGTTGATGCACACGGTGGTGCCACGGTGGCAGTACCTGGCACTGTGATTGAGGAATGTGGCGTTCAGTGCAGCAGTAGGAGATTGCACTGGGTGGGGTTGGCACAGCATTGGAAAGGAACCCGAAACTGTTCTGTTTAACCAGTGGATGCTCCTCCAAGCAGTCCCACAGGGCAGGAGAGAGGAAAATATCTGAAAAGGTGTTATACACGGAGAACTGGATTGTGCCCTAATGGTCATTGGTTTAACATGTCAGGGACACATGAATATGTTCACCTGTCAGCCTAGTAACACTAGAAAAAAAGGGAAAAAAATATGAACAAGAAAGGGGGAAAATGTGCAAGGGCATTGAGATCATGTTCCCAGAATTACTGTATGCATCTCTTCCAGGAGATACATACAGGGCCTGGATCTTTAAGTTAAAAACCAGTCTCAACAGCAGTGTTGTTTTCAGATTATTTAATCTATGCCACAAAGTCCAGTCTGATCTCCAGTTTCCACCTGTTCATTTGTATAGGGTGAAGGAACCATCTGTAACATTGAACTTTTCAACTTTTAGTTTAGCTCAGAGCTGAATAAAGAGCCCTTTGCTCTGATATGTGTGAAAGCTTTTCCCAAATGTCCCCTCAGGTTTCCTCAGGAGCTTGCTGTTGGGAAGATCAGTGCGGAGGTGATGTGGAGTCTTTTTGCCCAGGATATGAAATATGCCATGGAAGGTAAGAGAATTCCTCACTGCTGCCAGCTGACTTGTTGCTGACTTCTTGTTCCCTATTTGATGTAAATGAGGCTTAAGCACATGAGTAACACCACTGTCTGGAGCAGGGGTTTCTACAGTTGATTGTGGACAGCTGCCTTATGGGTGAGAATTGAGGCTGAGATCTGCATGAGCTCTAGGCCTGTGTGTCAGGCTGTGTTGCAAGCTGTTTATGGTCATCCCAGCTGGTTTGAAATCTGGATTTCACTTTGGGCTGAGGTTATGGTAGCTTAGAGGAGCAGCCACTTCTTTCTACAATATACAATGGTAGAAAGGGCTGGAGAAGAAGGTGGACTCTGGGTTGTGCTGTGACTGTAGTTCCCTGGATGATACAGCATAAACTGTCTTAAGCCATCAGCAGAAATGTGCTGCTAGAACAAATCCTGCTGTAGACGTCTTTCTTCTAAAAGAATAGGCATGCAGAGCCTGACAAACTCTCAGAAAGGAATTCTGCCACTTGCAGTACTTTTCTGATAGCTTATTACAGTTTCTGAAGTTGATTTTTGTGCTATAAATCAATATGCACAGTGTAATTAGCTTCTTAGAAGATTCAGAGAGTTTCTAGCTCCCACCAGCTCTGCAGCCCCAGCAGCAGTTGTTTTCTCAGTATTTTGCAAGGTTAGGCTTTATCATCATCTGTAGGTTGATATTGTGATGAAACAGAAGTGCTGAAGCTGCCTATGGCATGTGAGCTGTATTCATGGTCCTAAACCAAGTCAAGTTGCTGCTTTTTGTCACTCTCAAAGTCATGCTCATTTGCCCTGGTTTCATCTAAACTTGCTTACGGGAGTGACAGCCTCTTAGGCTCTTACTTCAGACTGCTTGAAGAAAAAAAAATCTGCTGCCAGCCAAGAGAGTTCCCTGCGTTTTTTCCTTTGGGAACAGTTTGTGTGGTTGCTCTGTAACTGAAGAAGATTGACTCTATTTCTTGGTCTTTGTCAGCACAACAAGGGGGGAGACTGTGCCATCAGGAGGGGCAACCTTTGCCAGCTCTAGGCTTGAATTTGGGAGTCTGCTGGTCTGGATGAAATGTTCTTACTTTAGCATTAGGAACTTCTTATATAAGGTTGTACCCCACAGCTCTTTTGTCTTGTGAGGTCCTTTTGGTGTAAGAACAGACACCGGGGAGAGTGACTAACACCTACTGCGTAGAAGATTCTCTTTCAAAAGTTTAAATTTCACTGCTTGCTTGAGTGTTAGAGATAAGGCAACTGTGATAACTTCATGTTCACTTTCTCTAGAAGCTGTTTGCTCCTGCAACTGTTTCGGCTCCCCTTTCCATTTTGTCCTTATGTACCCCTGTGCACTCGCCCTTGGGAATTTACAGTGCAATTGAAAGTGCTGTATCTTCCTCCTTTCCCAGCAGCAGTGAGAATGGGATCTAGTTGCTGCCTTTCCTAAGTTTCCTTTTCCCTGTTGCTTCTAAAATGCAGCTGTCAAAAGGTTACTGATTGTGTGAATTTGTCAACAAGAACATGATTTTTTTTTTTTTTCCTTTTTTGCATGGCTTTACTCGATTGCCAGAGCCCAAGTTAACTTTGGCTCCCTGGCTTTCTCTATTCACACCTCATGCTATGTCCTCTTTGACTGTGTCATCCCTGGTGAATCTGTGCTCATTTTAGCTTTTCCTGACATCCTTCTGGTCACCTGTGAGCTTCTTAAGGCAAGGATCTGTATGATGTTTCCATCCTGTGAGTTCATAGCAAATACTTTGTTAATGGGTCTTGTTTCAACTTGCTGAAAGAGCTTCTCTCTTGTGGTGAGTTGACCCTGTCTGGACGCCAGGGGCTCACCGAAGCCACTTTATTGTTCCCACTCCTCAGCTGGACAGGGGAGAGAAAATGTAATGAAAGGCTTGTGGGTTGAAGTAAGGACAGGGAGATCACTTAACAATTAGCATCACAGGCAAAAGTGTCTCAACTTGGGGAAATTAATTTGGTTTATTACCAATCAAATCAAAGTAGGGTCACAAGAAAGAAAACTAAATTTTAAAACACTTTCCCTCAACCCCTTCATTCTTCCCAGGCTCAGCTCCACCCCCATTTTTCTCTGCCTCCTCCCACTGAGCAGCACAGGAGAACAGGGAATGGGGGTTGCAGTCAGTTCATCACATGTTGTCTCCGATGTTCCTTCCTCCTCAGGGGGAGGATTCCTCCCACTCTTGCCCTGCTCCAGTGTTGGGTCCCTCCTGTGGGAGACAGTTTTCCGTGAGCTTCTCCAACACGAGTCCTTCCCACGGGCTGCAGTTCTTACAAACTGCTGCAGCGTGGGTCCCTTCCGTGGAGTGTGGTCCTTCATGAACAGACTGCTCCAAGCTGGGTTCCCCACAGGGCCACAGGTTCTGCCAGAAAATCTGCTCCAGTGTAGGCTTCCCATGGAGTCACTATCTCCTTTGGGCATCCACCTGCTATAGCATGGGGTCCTTCCCAGGTTGCAAATGAATATGTGTTCCTTGCTGGACCTCCATGGGCTGCAGGGAGACAGAAATCCTCAGGATGCAAAATTCTATTTGAGGTGAGTGTGATTGCTCACTTCTTTGCTTTCCAGCAACTTATGAAGATAACCTTTATAACAAGCCCTTCAGTTACAGGCCGTAGTATGTGTATTTTAAATACAGGTGATTGGACTAGCTCACTGCATTTTTGTTTAAGTGAAGGGGAAAAAGGGGTTAAAGGAAACAGGTTAAGTGATGTGAAGGATGATGATTAAATTTGCAGTCCTTGGCTCTGTCAGTTCTGAGTTTGAGTTTCTAATTTCTCTACCAGTTTAACTACACCAAGAGGTTTGTATTCCTGCCTTTGCCAGTTTGTGGAGAAATCCTTGGGTACATTTCTGGTGTGCTCCAAGATCTGCATGCATCAGGAACAACACATCTGATCTGTTTTCTGGAGATATATGCACATTAAGGCAGAGTATAATACTTGCTCCTAACTTTCTTCATGGTGTTTCCCCTTATGTTCTGTTCCTAAGTTCTGGATAACATGAGCTCATTCACCTCACCAAGTGGTAAGTTCATGCTCCTTAGCAGAGTTTGTAGTTGTGAGTAGGCAAAGACTTTCATCTGCTACTGGTAGTTTTAGTGGATGTAGTTGCTAATATTAGCTTTAGTGTCCTGTAGTTTTATGCCAGTGATGAGCAGGTCTGCAAAGAATGTATGGAAGATCGTACTGCTGCTGCAGAAATGGAGGGTCTGTGCTGCTTGGGAGACTCCTGCTCTGACAAGTTACTCCGGCTGCTGTTTTTTGATGGTACCCAATACGCTGAGTTCTGGGTGAGAGCCCCTCTGCTGGGTCTCAGTCATTAAGCTGTAGATAATATCTGATGAAGCGTAACCGGTGAGGTGAGAGCTCTGGTTCGTTCCTGGTGTGGCTCTGCTCCTTCCCTCCTGGCTGGAATGATGATTGAGGGTCTCTGGCCCTTTTAATCTGCAGTGGGTGGAAACTTTCTTCTGGCTTAAAGGGAATGGCTTTGGTGTAGGAAGAGCACTGGTCTGGCAGTGTGAAACTGCCCTCTCCTTCCTTCTAGCGTGATGCTTCCAGGTTGCTTTCCAGTGTGGAAGAGAGTTGGGAGGCTCAGGTGGGAGATGGCTTCTCTGAGCTGGAGCACAGTGCCTGGCTGCATGGGTTAGTTTCCTTTTTCCCCATGGATGGCAGCTAACCATGCCGCTCCCAGGGACCTTATCTCCATGCTTAGCCTGTGTGAGGCAATGTATAAATACTAATTTAAACCTAAAATACAGTGCTTTGGGGCATCAGAATCAGAAGTCTTGCTAGCTTGTGGATGCTGCAGCAACTGACTTTTCGGAACTTTCAGAAGAGTTAGATTGCTAGTGTGTAAAATGTTCAAGTCATAAAAGAATCTATTTTTAAAATACATTCAGCAACTGGTAGCAGTAGTCACAGCAGCACTGTGTATGACTGCTGGAAAGTCAGTGTCTCTACCCTGCTTGTTTTGTTTTTTCTCTCCCCTGAAGTAATGGCAGCTCAGGGCATCGTGAACAGCAAGACCTGTCCCTTCCCTCCTTGCTGGCTTGGATTTTTCCAAGTCGTACAGTTAGCTCTACCTCTGGGACACTGGCCAGTGCTCAGCAGCTGGATAACCTCCTTGTGACCCCACTGGTGACAGGAGTTACTAGTTTTCTTGCTGCCATCTGTGAATCCTGTGTGACCCAGAAAGGACCACCTCTCCAAGGAAAGAGGGCTTTTGCTCTTCCTTGACTAGAAAGACAGTAATAGAAAATCAATGTTGTCCTTGACAGCAATGGTTTATCTTGTTTTGGACGCATCAGCGTTAGGAGAGTTGTAAATGGGAAACATCACTAACAGGAGGAGAGACAGAATAGACTCGGTGGGCAGGACTGAAGTAAATCATTCTGCCATATTCTCACTTCTAATAAGGGGAAGGGGGATCAGACGCACCTGCAGATGCCAGCTGTCTAAGGTGTTAGTGCTCCAACAGACTCAGTCCCCATTAGGCTTTTTTTGCAGAAATACAGCATTATTTACTAGAAATTAGCCCATGGAAAGTAGGCTGATGGGCAAGAAAAGAAAGCCCGTGGATTAAAGATGTGGTGGAAGCCCAGTTCTCTGCCTGATAAGTAGAACTGAACATGACACTAGACAGCGTGCTGCTAGGAAGTAGTTCCCTATTAATGCCTTAATAATATGGCCTCGGTGACTCTAAAAGCTCAGCTTCAGAGGAGTCTGTTTGCAGATGAAATCTGCTGAGGAAATGTGAGAGACTTAAAGAACTCTGTGGTCTTTTTGGGATAAAACACAGCAGTTGCTGCAAAATATCTGTGCACTCTTCCACCGTTGCTGCCACTGAGCTCTTTAAAAGCCAGCAGGTCACAAAGCAGAACAGGAATGTGCTACGACTGACGGCTCCCGTGCTCTTCACTTTCTCTGAAATGGGGTTTCAAAGCATACCTCTGGCTGATGTGTTTCCATGTCACCTTCCACTGCTCTTAAACATTTCCTTTTACAAAGAAAGCAGCTGATCAAAATGGTGCCGGGTTCATTGAAGGGTGAAGGCAGATGGTAGTAGCTGCTGGGGATGAGGGGTTCTTGGGGCTTTGTTGGTTTGCTTTGTCCTCTGGTGTTTGAGCTGTTATGGTTCACTTTTATCTTTTCTCTGTCACAAGCCCCACCTCTCTTTCGCATACGTAAAGTTCTCTTTTATGGTGGTAAGAACTTTCCTTCTTTCTTTTACTTTCCTGTAGTTTTATCCCCTCAGTGTCAAGCCTCTCCTTTACTGCTTAGTTGGGTGGGTAGTCCTAGTAGCAGCCCTTGGTCTCGTGCTTCTGTGGCTGCTTTGCATCTTCCTCTTGTGCAGCTTCCTAGTGTTTTCCTGAAAAAAAAAGAAAAGAAAAAAAAACACTAGAAAAGCTTGAATTACTTGCTTTTAGTGCACTGCTTACTTTTGCGGAAAAAGCTCTGATTTGAGTCCTGTTTTGCCTCCAAGTCACACCTTCCCTCTGCAGAAACGCTACTTTCTGCATGTGGGAACAGCGCCTGGGTGGCAGTGCATATCAAAGTTAATGAAGTTATAATTGTCCATTGATTTCCTCACTCCTGCAGGGAGCTTAAGCAGGCAGGGTTGTTGCTGTGTTTGTTGCCAGTTTTAGATCTGCGGAGAGAGAGCTTTGCATTTTCTTCTGCAGTTGTTCTTGAGGGAGTTCAGCAGTTCAGACACAGAGTATACACATACTTCCTTAGTCCTCAAGAAAAATACTAGATGTATTAATGTAAAACAGGAATGGACTTTCCTTGGCTCCAGGACAAGCAAATTCACCGTGGAGTGTAATGGGTCACAATACACGTGAAACAGTGGTATATGTAATTTGCTCATCAGACCATCACCCCTGGGGATTATGTCTCTCAGATATTGGATGTTTTAATTTCTTCAAAACAAAGGTT